>MNCI01011925.1:69006-121082 GCA_015680685.1 Gnetum montanum | reverse complement strand
TTCTAGGAGATAAGGGTGAGAGAATATAATCGCGATGAGTAGCCGATTCCTTGGTTAGTCGTACACATTTTTCAATGCTCGTAACCAAGTAGTACTCATCCTGCATTACTAGGAAAACAATAAATAACATTGAATAAACCTATTCCATGCACTGCAAGGTTTATCCACAAAGCTTATCTTTATTGTCATACACAACTTGTGTTCAAGTACAAAGCTGCTCGAATAAAGATTCGTTCACTTGGGGACTCCTACTGCGAGCACATGGAAAAATTCTATCTCCGAAGTGATTAAACTACCAGAGCTTCGCTACTTCTAGCCTAGGATGAGAAATGAAGGGAGTGCAGCCTCTTATTTATAGATTTGGCGGCGGACCGCGATATTGCGTACGCGACATCGTAGGGGACGACAAGATATCGCATACGCGATATCGCATGGGATGCGATATCGTGACTGCCACGATATCGTGTACGCGATATCATGACTGCCACGATATCGTGTCTCATCACTACTCCTCATGTTCATCCCCAGAGCTTAACTCTCCATTTTGTTCATTCGTCTCAATTAGATGAGATAGAATGCACATATGAGCATCAATTAGCAATATTTTGTCATACAGGGAAGGAATGTATTCTTTCTCATTATAATGAACAATTTTGTACTCACATTTGGATTCTACCTTCACCCATGGAATGAGTAGACCTGCCTGGATTTTGGCATAGATAAAATTATAAAAATTTTCATCGATGATAGTAAAATTTGATCTTTATCCCTTGATGATTAGCAGGTACCTCCTATGCCCAACCATACAAATCACATGCATTCATATACAATCCAGTTGAATTCTATGGATGGGACTAGTGTGGTATCTATATTGTTAAGCATTGATCATAGTTCGTTGTCTTCTCATTTAAACTAGTGGTAGTTTGGTCAGGTGTGGTTTAGTCCAAAGTAAGGTATATGAATATTGATGTTGTGGGGTCCTTAACTAATTGAATAATCATGTAGAAATTAATTATTTAAACTAATTAATAATAAGAAGATAAACCCTAAACTATCCTAAGGATGATGAGTGTTTATTCCTATCTTTTTGTATGCATCCTAAACTCACGTGTCCACTACTAGGATTACCAAGTGTTATGCTACTGGGCAAACTAAGCAATAATACTATTGGGATTACTAAGCAAATATGTGTTTATGCTTAAAACTAGTCATGCTCATTCCACCAATTAAGTAATGTGCATGGAAATGTAAATGTTAACTAAGTACATAGAAAATAAATTACATTGAAAGAAAATCTATTCTAAATCAAAGTGCTACAATGAATAGGAATTAAATGTTAATCTTATTGTCATTCATGGAATGTGTCTAGGTACAATGTCACTTGAATAAGATGTCATAAAATTGACAAATATTCACACTGTAAGAACTCACTAACTATTTGTTAAGATTATGAAATAAAACTATAGAGTTTGGCTACACTATTAATCAAATTATGCCAAATACATAATGACAGCTCACATATTTATAGGCAAATATAGGCATTACGTCAATAGGGATGCATAGACAAAGTTTCTTGACATATCATGTCTCATCATACCCCTACAACTGACTAAAAACTCATCCTTGAGTTATATATAAATAAATGGACAAGGTTTTATTACAAAAATTATGAAGTGACCAATATTGGATTGGCTACAATTACAAAATTAGAATGTCGCATTACAAAATTTTATTTGAGTGGATGTATTAAAAAATGATGAAAAGACTAGACAAACATCAAAGTTTGAAAAATTGCAGAAATCTTCAAAAATGTGCTAAATATGAATTGTTTTGTTATTGCTAGCAATGGCAGACTTTCCAACCTTGATTGCTATGTTGATTCTTCTCTTCTATGTAGAACGTTTTTAAGGGGTGGAATAAAATTTCTCCTCATCATCCCATGGGTCTAGCAAACATGTAATGTCTAAGCTTTATTCCATGTATGTGCTACTATTTATCCATGGGCATATCCTTTGTTGTTCTCCTCTTGGCTTTGTTTCCTTTGCTTTTTACAAGACCCTCAACCTCAAGGATTCCATTTGGCATCATCTGAAATCACCAAAGGATCAACATTAGTTTTGATAATTTTTCATTAATGATTAACCCTTTTTGAATCTTAGTTAGCTCAAAATTCAAAATAATTTTAGCTTGTACACTAAAGATGATTTTATAATGATGTTTCCCAAGGCTCTAAGGTAACTAAAACCATCAAGTTGTTAAGGTTATTTTGATTATTTTTATTATTAGTTATCATAATGTTTGAGAATGGAGTGTTGGAAAAATTTCAAAAAATACATCTTTAATTCCCCCAATGATAAATGAGCTTAACTCTAGTAGTGCACATGTTTTTGAACAATTAAAACCAAAGGTCTAGTTCACAAGATGGCCAAAAAATTTTGAATTTAGAGGAAATTTCAATATAAAAGCATTAAAGATAACTTGAAATTGATGAGNTTTCAATATAAAAGCATTAAAGATAACTTGAAATTGATTAGAAGTTGATTGCGGAATCATGCATAAATTTAGAGAAGTAATCAATGATGTTCTTGAAGATGTGAGGTTTGGTTTAGAGCCATGATCAACAAAATTTATGCAAGTGGGTCCTCCCCATAGTAGGCTCTAATGAGGTGAATAATGGGATGAGAAGGAATTGTAGAGAGTAGGATGTAAGATACTTAACCATGTCCGCAATAGGTTCTTTGTGCTAATTGTGATTAAGATGATCATCATACATATCTATCCAAGTGTTAGACCAAGTTCATACCATTAATAGTAGCCTCACATTGATGTGTCCCTTCTTGCTAACCATCATGAGCTCATAACAACCATAGAGAATGAACATCACTCCAAAAAGAGAAGAAGGAAGAAATGAATGACCTTAGTTAGAGGGGTACTTTCAAGCATGGGTAACATGTCTAAAAGGTGTGTTTTGAATTCCCATTATTTTTTTCTTTTTCTTTCTTCCATTTTTTTTTGTTTTTTTCTTCTCTCTTATTTTTTTTATTTTTGTTTTTTTTTCTCTCTTCTTTGTTTTATTTTTTGGAAATCATACCATGTAAAGACATGCTTCTTGTTTTATTGGACGATGATAGGAGTAATGATATGTTCTATGAGGAGTCATAGGCCCCCAAAAGGAAGTCAAGAAGAGAACCTAACAAATCCACTTGAGGTCACACCCTTTCCCATTCTCACTTGGTCTTTTCCCTCTTTATTCAAGGTACAATGATCGTTAGCTAATTTTGGTTTCATTTAAGAATAACCATATTTTTTTCATGATAAAGATCTTTTATTTAAACTAGAGGGATGGATGATGTGGTCTCACTACTTTACACAATTATTTACCTAGTCATCTTAATAGCATAAGACAAAGACCCAACACATGGTGTTGACTTCTGCATCACAACTCGTAATATTTTTATTAATAAAGACCTAGTATACATTCATAAAACATAAAGGAAATGACTCAATAAAAGAGAAAATTATAAATAAAATAAAAATAACAAGAAATGAAAAAAATATTAAGAATTAGAAAATTTTTGAAGAAATAGGAAAAGGATAAAAAATTGTAAACCAAAAAAGTGAAAATGCACTTATTAGTTCTTGATTCAAGATGAAGCATCTCCCCCATGACTAAAATCATGTCAAGAATTTAGAAAATGGACCACACATTCCCTTGGCTATACACCATAAGTTTTCCATTTATCATCTTTAATGATTTAATTTTTTGCTTAGTAGTACATTCAATAGTGATGATAATTACATTTTGATCATTTGGAGACATATCTTTAGCTAGACTAGAAGACATTTTCTTTTTAAGAGGCCAAGACATGTTTCCTTGTTTATTTTCTATTTTAGTTCTTCTATATCCTTGTTTAACTTCTTATTTTAGTGTATAGTCAGATTCTAAGATGTTATACTCTAAGTTCCTTGTTTGGTTCATTTTCTTAGAACAAGAATTAATAAACCAGTTGGATGTTTCTAGAAATCTTTTAAAGGTCTTTTCATTCTCATTTTCAAGTCACTGGGTGTCTTTTGGTTTAGTGGCTATTGTGTAGACTTAGTTTTGCACACACACTTTTTCCTTAAGTTTTTTGTGGGTTGGTATAGGGATTATGTTAAGACCTTGAGCTTTTTGCCCACAGCTACACCCTTTATCATTATTAGTAATGCATGGAATTTTTTGTCTCTCCATAATGATAGGTTCATATTTTATGTTCTTTGTTAGAGTGGTAATGGTTGTTGGCATTTGCATAGGATTAGGAGACATTGTTTTTGTGAAGCACGGGATTGCACCAGATTGTCCTTGTGCTAGTTCTAATGAGTTAGTAGGTCTATTATTTTTATTCACATGTATGGAAACTATTCTAAAGAAAGGATGTTTCCAAGACTTTTTCTAAGGTATACTAACATTATCATTCACTTGTATGCTCACGACACAAGTGGCATTCTTCTCTTGATGTTGTGGTGCCAATCCTTCCTACATTATTGGTGGTGGCATATGTTGGAGGGAAGTATGAGATTATTGAGGATGTGATGGAGGATAATAGATGTGAAATGGTGATCTGATTGGAGATGTTATGGGTTGATGGTATTTAGGAAAGTAGTGGTAGTGATTTAAGGTAGGAGAAGTAGAACCGTTTAGAAAAACATGTTGTTAAACATAGCATCCATAAGGGTCTAGTTGGCAATAAGAGTATTGCTACTTTGTTGATGGAATTCCCCACAATTGTGGGTTTTGCATTGTGGTTGATAGTAGTCTTAAGGTTGATAAGAAGTCCCATTGGGATAGTACTATTGGTTATAGGACTGTCTATAATTATCTTGTGGGTAAGGTAATCTCCTAGGCATTTACTTTTCTACAAACTTGGGATTTAAAGCAAAAGCCCCAAACTCTTATAGATGTAACATAACTAGGCAATAGCTCTTTGGATGTTCATATTGGCAAATGTTACATTCGTCATCCTCTTCTGTATATGAGTTTGAAACCTCTTCTACTATAGTTTTTTTTCCTTTTTGTTGATAAGTGTCCTTGCCTGTTTCCTTGTTCTTTTTCCTCTTCTTGTTTTGATCACTTAATCCTATTTGCTTTACCTTTTCTTCTATGATTTTTCAAGTTTATTGTAACTGTTTCATTCATCAACTCCCACATATTATTTACCGTTACTTCAATCTCAATGATAGACTTTTGTATTGGCAAGGTTTTGTGTGAAATCAACTCATCAAGAGCTACCTCTTTTTCCTGATCATAAATATGAACCTCTTTTTCATGAAGAGTTGGCTTGTAGTTAAATTCCTCTACACTCTCCATTTTACATAGCTCTCCTTATTCTTCTTCCACATGTTTAAATAGCCTTTATATTTGATGGGCTCTCAACTATAATACTCTTCATTAGTGAGTAGTTGTCATTTGGGGTGACCGCGGTATCGCATACGTGATATCGCAGCCCAACCCGCAATATCGTGGCCTATCTCCTCATCTATAAATAAGAGGTAGATAGATGAGTTTGGGGTCAGTTCTTAGTCCCTTACCCAAACTCTTGTATTTTTTCCTTCTTAGAGTTAGAATTATTTCCCAGTGTATGCCTGTAGTGTGGTGATTGTAATTGTACGACATCCTTATTCGAATGTGATGTACTTGGACATGCACATGACCAGCAATAAAGATCAAGATTACTTCATCATTGTAGCATTCACTTAGCTTAATTATTTAATTAATTTTTATTTACTACTTTCATAGTTAGTCTCTCTCACCCTTATCTCATGTTAAAACGTGGAATAAGTACGACTTGATTATGAGCATTTAAGTGTGACTACTTGGTAATCCAATGGAGTACCTAGGATCTGCACTTGGTAATCCTAGTAGTAGTCGTGCACAAAGTCCAAGATGTGTATGGATAATCAAGGAACGAATGCTCATCGCACTTAGGCTAGTTTAGATTCTCTCACCCTCTCTCTCCTAGATTAGTGAATATTACTTTCCATTGCCTTCAGAAGTAGCATTAGATTAGAGACCACATCATACACCTCACTTTGGACTAAACCATACATGACAAAGATAATACTAGTCTAGGTGGGAAGATAGTAAACTGTGACCTAAGGCTAACTATCTAGATGCCACAACTAGTCCGTCTATGAAGTTCGATCGAATCGCATGTGTAATGCTCGTATTCGTATGGTTGAGTGTAGGGGTACCTTGCCACTCATCAATTAGGCATAGATCTTAAGGGTCTTCCTCATTTTATTACAAAGGCCATCTATGATGTGAAGAAGCTACTCTTTTTGAGAAACCCATGGCCTAGACATTTATGTAGTAGAGAATAGTATATGTCCAAGGCTACATCCAAGGGTTCATGGTTTTCTTGCTTCCACCCTTGGAATTTTTTATTTAAATTGAATACTTTTTCATAGGTTTGGTATTTTTCATTGAAGAGCTCAAGCATTGTGGACCATCGATAGATTGAATTTGGTTGCAATGATCTATACCAACTTTTAGCTTCTTCTATTAGTGTCCTAGGGAAGAACTTAAGCTTTTCCTACTTACTTTCAATATTTGTAGGGTGCAGGCATCATGGAAGGCTTGTAAATGATGTAGGGGATCAAAATTATAGCCTCCCTTAAAATTAGGAATGTTATTCATGTAAATCTATTTGATGCGACTTTTCCTTTTATTCCTATGAGGTATTTGAATTGCCTCCCTAATTTGTATCATGCTCCCAGTAGCCAAAAAGTGTTCATTTTCATCAAATATGTCATGATGATAATCTCTATTTCTATTTATCTTATAGTAACGATCTCATCTATGATCACTTTGATGTATTTTACCTTGCCTTTGGGTTCCATTTTTATCTTCATCTTGACCCCTTTTTGTATCTTTATGTCTATACCAACATTCATCTTCATTAAAACTAGAAGTTGAAGAGCAAGAGGAAGATGGTGAATTGGAAAAATCACCATGGCTTCTATATCTCCCCCTATGATCCCTTGATTTATCTCTTCTAGGTTTGGAGGACATCCTAGGCCTCGAGGTCCTTCTTATTCTAGAACTTATTTCATCCCCTCTATGGTTATCTACATTAGTTGAACATAGTCTTTGAATGTAGTAAAGATCTGAATGAGCATATGAGACCCCCTACATTTAGTAATTCACTCTAATTTTCTTCAATATTGATCCTACCATTTTTTGTAGTAGTTTTCTCATCATGTAATGGGCTATTGGTTTTATGTAAAAGAGACATGTTGATAAATCATATTTTGATTGCCTATGATATTGGGCATTTGATATCATATCCTTGATATCAGGGCACAAGCTACAATGTCAAATATCTGATATCATGAACACATGTAGGCCTATAAATATGACACTTAGGTGCACAATCCTAACAAAAATTTCATTTCACCTTAGCAAAACTCTGTCAGTTTATTTTCTTGATTTTAGTACTTAGCACTTAGCAATGTATGCCTATGGTGTGGTCTAAGGTGATTGTATGGAGTATTTATTCAAGCATCTTGTACTTGGACATAAGTGTGAACTACAATAAAGATCGAGATTACTTTTCACCATTGTAGCATCCAATTAGTTTTTTATTGTTTATCTAGAATCATATTTATTATTTTTACTTAGTCTACTAATTATTGTTTTCTTAGTTACTATTTACTTTCCCATGAACTTTACTTTTACTATTGTTAAGCAGAAAGGATATGAATGATCTTGAGCATAAAGTGTGATCTTTTGATAACCCAGTAGCATTATCGCTTGGTTTTCCTTGTAGCAAGGTACTTGGTAATCTAAGTAATGATTACATAAGTCCAAGATGTGCGTGGAGAGTTAGGAATTAATGTCCATTTCTTAGGCTAGACTAGATTCACTTGTTGTTTACTTAGACTTAGAGACCACTTTCATTTACCTTATGCTTACTATGAGTAAAATGGCCAATGTAACACTAGTTATCATACACCTCATTGTAACTTAAACCGTACACATTGATTTTACTATCTCATGTGGAAAGACAATGATCACAAACTCAAACCAATTACTAGCATAATCACATTGCCTTGTTTACAGAATTTGACCAGGCTAAATGTGAATACTCATATCTCATATGGTTGTGTGTTGGACTACTCCACCACTCATCATTGGCACTATTGTTGGGGACAAGTCAATGTATGCTTAGTAATTGATTTTTTCAAAATTTGTTGTATCAAAAACCTAAAGTCAAAATATTAATTTTTAATAATCCCAAAAAAGTTACAGACAATTAACCAATGTATTAAGTTATAAACATGGTCTCAAACAAAGGTACATCACCACCTACCAAGGAGATATGAAGAAGTAATGATAGAATCATTGATGAGGAAGAATGAAGGATGCCGATGCAAATAAGAATCACTTATGTTCATATTAATTATTATCATATAGACTTCACTTTCATCTTTCATTAAGATAATTAAATGAGGTAGAAAAACATGCAAAGCAACATAGTTTTGCCTCCAGAATGTGTAGCACTTAACATGCTCCAAACTACCTTAAGGGGAATGCATTTGGACCAAATCCAATAAGGGTATCATGTGACTCAGCACATGATAAGACCTTATGAATCCACAAAGGAGAAAATGATGAGAGATGCTACCATGAAGATCAAACATGTACAAAAAAAAGGAAAGTAGGTCAACACTTCTATTGTCTTTGAAGAACTTGATGTTGATGTATTTATTTCTGAGTAACTCCACCAAAACCATGAGGAGCCTTCAAAAACACCTATCAATAGACTTGAGAAACCTACCAAAGATCAACTTCATTCCACTCTAGTAGAGACACCTAAGGGGAAGGCAAATAACTTAAGGTATAAGTGGGACTCAAGGCCAAGGGCTCCTAGAAAATCCTACAAAGAAGCATACAAGAGTCATGAAAGGAGAACAAGTTGGCATCATTCTCCTACTACCTCATTTTCCTCATCATGATCATCAGTGGAATTTGACAGAAGATGACACAAGTACTGAGACTATGATAGCAAAGAAAGGAGGACTCATGATCATCATGATTGATATTCAAGATACTCTAATACAAAAGATGAGGAATATAAAAAAAGGAGATGAACGAATTGAAGAGAGGATTAAGAAAGGTATGAGCACAGAAGGGGTCATTGCTACAACAGAGCATACAAACCTAACCATAATGATAAGCCCATCATGGTAACCTCAAGCATGATAAACATTTAGGAGGCTATCCACATATCAACTGGGCACATGAGGGATAGATAAATCAAATGGCTAGATATAAACAGCATGCCAAGATTTGAAGGTGATTATAATGCTAATCCACAACATCACCTTCAAGCTTTCCATGATGCTTGCACGCTCCAAAATATTTGATGAATCATTAAAGAGTCATGTCAACAGGCCTCGATTGATGTGGCCTCATCAACAGGCCCTTCTCAACGTGGCCCTGTCTACATGGTGTTGCCCTATCAACAAGGCCGCATTAACATAGTGTTTGCTATGTTTATGAGGCCCTGTCAATGCAACTCCACAATAAAGTCGATAAATATGTGCTCACATGTTGTGTTTATGACATGTATTATCATAGTTGTATTAAAGCTATTGCAATTTTGTCATTTAAAAGTTAGAATATTTTTCTAAGTGCCTACAATAGGAGTCAGAAAGTGTATAGATCTTTATTCGAGCATTGATGTCCCTAAGCACAGTAGTATGAATAGAAATAAAGATAAGTCTTTTAATAAACCTTACAACACTTGGAAATAGATTAATTATTTATTTATGCATTTAATGTTTTATATTATTTTCTTTAATGCTTGAAGTAATTAAATAATTAATTAGGTTAAACTAAGATAAATTAAGTAGCGATTAATTAAGTACATAAGTACGACCACTTCAAGCATATGCTTAGTGCTTGGTAATCCCAATAATACTTAATTTTTGGTAACCTAGTAGTGCTAAACATGTTTAGGATGGGTACGGCAAGTGGGAATAGGTGCTTATGTTAGGATTAGTTAGGTGTAGTTAGTTAGATTAAGTTAACAATTGGATTACTTCATTTCTTCAATCTTTTGTTTTAAGCACCCAAAACATAAAACATGAAAATAATAAAACTCATATACTTCGATTACACTTAACCATACATTTACATATCACAGGTGTAATTGGGAAGATAACAAATGGCTATTAGGACAAGTTCACTTCCTAGAGACTAGTGTACTGGAAGACATAGAATCCATGAAATTCAACCAGATCGCACATGAATGCTTATTGATTCATATGACTAAGTGTAGGAGTACCCATCACTCATCATTGGTGCCATTACCAAGGATTGTTTTTGTTTGAAATGTGCACTATCTAAGTATAGTGAAAATCAGTAATATCATTGGACAAACCCTAAGGTTAAAAATCATTCTAAAACTAAATATAATAATTTAAGCACATTGATAACTTATTTTTATTGCAGAATGTCTTTTTCTCACAAGCATGATGATACCAAACAACCAGTTCCTTCAGAATGCAAAGTGGTATATACTCATCTAGATGAGTATGTGCTTGACTTCATCTTAATTCTGCACTAGGATGAACAACTGTAATGGCAAGATATGAAGGGAAAAATTGTAATGCCCCTTGATTGATTTGTGCCTAGGATGCTACTCCAAACTCTTAGCAGGTTGGACATCTAGGATCTTCAAGAAGAGTACATTATGCATGACTATGATTACCCAGACTACCTTCCCACTGAAACACAACATATGAGCGATCAACACTATGAGAAGCACCATGAGGCTATGAAGGGAAAATAATTCACCAATCCCTTATTCCTACTTAATCAAAATGAAAATGATGATCCTCTCTCTAAGGATTCTTAACATGCAAATTCTCTATCCCTTGATGTTGGTGATGGGGGCTTGAACTTGAAGCTACCACTCACTATCAACAATCTAGGTTCAGGTAAAAGTAGCAGGCCAAGCAAGGGCTTGGGTAAGCATCAGGATGAAAAAAATGCTAATGAACATGGCTATGACAAGCATAGAGGAGGTGGCAAAAACCATGGTGGTGGTAGTCCTCTTCCTTCTTTGTCCTCTTCATCTGCATCTTCTTCTTCTTCTTCTTTTGGTTTTGATAAATGTCGTCAAAAGGACAACCATGATGAAGGTGAACAGTGGAATAATAATGATCACTAGATCCACCATGAAGGAAGGGGTAGCAAAGGACATCATAGGCATCATTGAAATAATGATGATGATGAGTCTTTGCTGGCAACTCGGAGTATGTTGAATATAGTAGAGGTAGTAAAAATTCCAACCAAACATGTAAAAGATAGTTAGACCAAGCAACTTTACATGAACAATATCCCTAGATTTGAAAGGAAATATAACTTAGATCCATAAACACATATTCAAGCCTTTCACGATGCCTGTGCCTTACAAAATATTGAAAATGATTGGTACAAATTAAAGCTATTTCCTAGGACACTCATCAAAGAAATCGAAAGCTGGTATTTGTCCTTAGAGCTGGAACCCATTTGTATGTGGAGTACAATGTTGAAGCTATTTAATGATAAATATAAAATGTACTCCCAAGTGTATAATTTGAGAAAGCATATGTTAATATGGAAGCAAGGAACACATGAACCCTTGGACACCACCATGGGCAGATACTATTCGCCCATACATTGATGCCCTTGCCATGGTTATTCTCAGTGGGAATAACTTGCCACATCATTAATGGACTCAAATCAAAAATAACAAGAACTCTTAGGGTTTATGCCCAAGAAGACTATCAGAACTTAGAGCCCATCAGATCCAAAGGCTGATAGAGTAAGTAGCAAAAGAAGAGTGAGAGTTGAGGAAACGAGATAGTGTTAAGAAATATAATAAGGATCCTTCCATTAGAAAAAGGGAGGTTTGATTTTGCAACAACAAGGAGGATTCACCATTTGATGAGGTGGTAAATAGAAAAACCTTGTTGATCCAAAAGTCTATGTCTAAAATTTCAACCAAGGTAGATAAAATGTGGAATTTTTTGGATGAAAAATTCCAAATTTCTCTAAATATTGTAGAAGAATCAAGAGAGCAGAGTAGTGACCGTAACCATAAGAGGTGAAAAGAAGCTAAACGTTCCTACCAAAGAGGTAAGGGGAAAGATACTACAATAGAAGAAGTTATGGACATAGAACTAGATGATGATGGTAGGTGTGACATCTGCTAATATGAACATCCTAAGTGGTGTTACCCTATCATGTCACAGTTGCAAGAGTCTCAGGTGTACATGCTGAATCCTAAACTGGCAAGAAGGCAAACACCCAAAATATTTCCTTATCATCAAGGCAATCCAAGGTAGTTCCACTTGTAACAATAAGCTTATTATCCAAGTGGATCCCCATCACAACCGTATGAGCAATACCAGTAGTGGAAACACCCACAGTCATGGGGGATTCCACCATTAAGGTAGTAGTACCCTTATAGGAAGCTAGGTCCATATGGGTACTGTGTTTAGCAACCAATATCTCCACATGACTCTTATAGTCACATTTCTATTCAACATCACTACTACCCTCCAGAGTATCATAGAACTCATTCTTCATCTACTAGAATGAAAACCACATATCCCTATCATCCTTCTCATTCTTTAACACATGCTCCTCCACCCTCCACCCAATTACCTCTTACTCCATCTATCTAGGGAAAAATTCCACCATAGCTACAACAACCTAATGCTACTAGGGTTGTTAACTTACAATCGGCCTTCTAGCTGAATAGTTCAAAATCCAAATCCTAAAAACAACCATTCTTCCAACCAAACAGTCCTCTGAATTCCTCATAAACTAATGCAACTATCTATCCTATCTCTCCATCATCCTTTGCATCCAAATCTTTTGAAAGCCCTTTAAACCAAATGCCTCCTAAGATCTACACTATCATGTTAACCCATGTTGTATCTGATTAGATCAAGGTTGGAAACCTTCCTAGGAAAAGATCTAACCCTATAAGTCCTTTCATCTACTTGCAAATCGCTAGACATGACCCCTGCAAGGCTCTTCTTGATTCAGGTTTTGGCATCAATCTAATTTCCCATGACATGCAAAAACCATGGAACTTGACACCTCTCAAGAAGAGAAACATCTACCTAAAATTAGCAAACTAGTCAATCATAGTTCCTTTGGGACTTGTGAAGGACATTGTCACCATTTTTTGTGGGTGGTCCTATCTTGTCGATTTTCTGGTAATCAAGGTTGAAAACTACAAGGGGGACTTCCCAATCATTATGGGAAAGGCATGGCTAAGCATTGATGATGCAAGAATGGACATCAGAGATCTCTTCTTAAAAATTTCCAAGGAGAATGAACTTGGAAAGATTGAGAAGAAGAGAGTTTCATGCATCACGTATAGCAATACTAGGTGCAATTATGTGCAGAAATTTTAGTCTATCAAGAGCACATCTATCAAAGTATGTAGATAGTGTGTAGATGAATCTAAAGTTCAAATGTGCTTGTACGTAGTAACCACAAAGAAGGAGGACACCCAATGGCTAATAGAAAATCTTGGAAATAGCACACTTTGCATGGAACTTGATGAGAGTCTTATATGTGTCTCTATTGTAAGCATGGATAAACTAGAGAAATTTTATCACCAACTCTCTAATAATGCAAATGATAATACCTATTGGAGAGAGTTGAAAATTCCTAAAACTTTTAAATNGTTGTTGAAGGTGATTAACAAATGGACAATAGTCTTTGCCTAGTCATATCTTGAACTTATTGGAATTGATTCTAAGATATGCCAACATCATCTCTACACTAATCCAACCATGAAGCCAAGGAGATAACCACAATGACGATTGAACCCAAAATTAAAGTAGATCATCAAAGAGAAGATTAAGCAACTCCTCAAGGCAAGGTTCATCTACCCCATTGTGAATAGTGAGTGGGTTAGCCCACTCATGATAGTGCCAAAGAAACATGGAAAATGGTCAGTTTGTATTGACTTTATGCTTTTAAAAATGGCAACATTCAAAGATCATTTTTCATTGTCATTCATTAATCAGGTGTTAGAAACCATATCTATGCATTGCTATTACAATTTTTTGGATGGTTATAATGGCTATAACTAAATCCAGATTGCACCACAAGGGCCAAGACAAAATAACATTCATGAGTTCCTAGGGGACTTTTGCATATCAAAATATGTCTTTTGGTTTGTGCAATGCTCCTACCACTTTTCAACACCTCATCTTAAGCATCTTTTAGTAGAAAATTGATAGCAAAGTGGAAGTCTTTATAGATGACTTCTCCACTTATGGTGCTACATTCAAGCAAGCCTTGAACCTCCTTAAGAAAAAAACTTAAAATATGTGTGGAAAAAAACCTATGGCTCAATTGGAAAAAAATCCATATCATGGTCCAGGAGGACATTGTACTAGGACATAGAATTTCTCAAGTAGAGATTGAGGTGGACCCTAAAAAGATAAGGATCATCCAAGGAATAACTTGCCAACTAGAAACTGTTAAAGATGTTCAATCATTCCTTAGACACATTGGCTACTACTAGCAATTTATATATAATTTCTCTAAGATTAACAAATCATTGGTCGAGCTAACAAAGAAAGATGTCCCATTCATTTAGACCAAGGAATGTGTAAAGACATACCTAAGCCTCAAGCATAAGCTCGTAGAGACTCCAATTCTACAAGCACTGAACTGGTCTGGACCATTTCATACCATGACATATGCATCAAATTATGCCTTGGGAGCTATACTTATGCAGTTGGATGATAAAAAATTTCCATATTACATCCACTACATAAGTCGAAGCATTATGGGTGCACAATTGAACTACACTACAATGAAGAAATAACTAATGGCAATGGTTTATGCTATAGAGAAGTTCAAGCACTATGTGCTTGTATATAAAGTGTTTATGCACACTGACCATAGTGTCATTTGCTTCCTCATGAATAAGCCAATGATGAATCCCTGTGTCATACAGTGGCTGGTGATGTTGTAGGAATTAGATCGTACGATGGTAGATCAAAAGGGGACTAAGAATGTGATCACTAACCATCTCTCTTGATTACGATGGGATGATAAAGAGGAGCAGAGCCCACTCTCTAATAAATTTCCAGATAAACTTCTCTTTATTGACGCAATTAATGAACATATGCCCATAGAATCCAAATAGTATGATGGCATCCTCACTTATCTTCGCACTCAAGAGATGCCACAAGATTTGGACTATAGGAAGAAACAATAGTTTCTTCATTAGGCCAAACGCTTCATGGAAATCAATGGACACCATTACAAGGTGTGTGTTAATGGCCTAGTTCGTTGGTGTGTCCTTGATGTGGATCAATTGTGCATTCTTCGGGATGCTCACGAAGGCCCTTGTAGAGGCCACTATACAAGGAGATGCATGGTCATAAAAATCCTAATGGTAGAATACTATTGGCTCACAATATTTAGGGATGCTCACTAGTTTATCTAATCTTGTTAACGCTATCAACGAGATGGTGGGATGACTACATGAATGAAGGATTCTCAACAATGGATTTAACCACTAGAATCCTTTGACATATGGAACATAGATTTCATGGGTCTCATCACACCTATGTCTAATAAGAAGGCCTATATTATTGTAGTCATTGACTACTATACCAAATGGGCTAAAGCAGTAGCCATCATTGATTACATATCATTCACTATTGATCTATTTTTATAATAGCACATTGTAAATAGGTTTGGGGTGTCATGCGCACTAATTTCTGACAATGAAACACACTTCATAGGTACCACTTTTTGGAAGCTTGTGAAAAGCTTTGGGTTGAACATAAATTAATAAGACCTACCACCCCCAAGTCAACGGTCAAGAAAAAGTTACCAATAGGGAGATTACAAAGATCCTAACAAGAAATATTAGCAAATATAGGAGAGACTAGAACACAAAATTAAATGATGCCCTCTAGGCTTGTCACTCATCATGGAAACTTCCTATAGGCTACTCTTTCTATGAGCTCATGTACAAAAAATTACCAACTCTACCTATTCAATCCAAGCTTCGTACACTTTTAACAGCTAGTGACTTGGACCTTAACCTTAGCCTAGCATAAAAAAAATATTAATCAATGTAAATGTGCTAGTTAAAAAGCAACTAGTAGCCCTATCCTTGAATGAAGTGCACAAGGTATTCAATAAAAAGCATCATGACCTTCGAATATGGAAAGAGAAATTTCAAGTAAGAGATAACGTTTTCTATTGGAACCCCACACATATACCTCAACAAACTAAGTTCTAGACATTTTGGGAAGGGGCTTACATCATTTATGAAATCATTTCTTTTGGGGTCATTTTGATCTACAAACCTGAGAGACCAAACAAAAAGTAATTAGTCAACATCTAACAAGTAAAGCCTTTCGACAAGCCCAAGCAAGCTAGTGCAACAAATACCTCAACAAATTAAAAACCATGGTCAATTTTTTGGATCTCCTTCTTCTAACTCAATTGTGGGGGAGATGGCCATCCATGTGAACCATATATGTGGCTCCTTAGTTTTTCTATTTTTTGTTTTATACATTTTTATTTTCTACAAGTTGTTTATTTTATACCTTTTTGATTTTAAAACTTTTTCCTATTTTACACCACTTTTTTACACCATCATTAGTACATTGAAATTTTTCTCGAATATTTTACACTTCCTTATATATTTTACTTTACTTTAGTGTGATTTTCTAATTTTTGTTAATAAATGTGCTTTGGGCCACTACAACACAATGGTGCTATAACTATTGCTAATGCTGGTTTGCACTTAATGTTTTTGTTTATTAATGTCTAGTTTCTATTTTTGAATTTTTGTACCAATGGCTAAGAGATGGTTTCTTTTTCATAGAATAGCTCTATGACATCCACCCATCCATAAAAATCTATGGTTTTCCTCATTTTGGAAATATGAGGTTCCTTACATTAAATAAACCTTTAATAAATTTGTGACATTAGTGGTTCCCAGAATTAGGAAGGATTCAAAGGTTTGCATAAGGTGTGACTTCAAGGGGACTTAATACTCTTTATACTCTTCTACTTACTAGGTGCATGAGTGTTTTCCTAGATTTCTTACCATTTCGTGTTGACCAATAACAAGAAGTTGAATAAGTATTTGCATGGTGTGCTTCCCATCCAAAAATTTCAAAAAAAAAAAAAAGCAATAACCAAACAAAATAAAAGAAAAGAGAACATGATGAAAATTCAAAGCACATCCCTTAGACAAATAAATGAGCTATAAGCATTGGTTATGGGACTAAAAAGACATATTACCCATGCTTGAAGGTTCCCTATAACTAAGGCCCTCTCTCATTTCTTGCTTCTCTTTTATTCTCTTTATGGAATGGTGGTTATTCTATGGAAGAACTCTTTCATCTCAAGAGGGTGGATCAATCTTGAAGTGGTGATGCAAAGTCACTAAAAGTAGTTGGTTTTGGTCTAAGCTGAGGAGGGATCTTATCAAGTCATTTAAACACAAATCCATATGGGACTTCTTATGACCTCAATTTGGAACTCTATTCCACCTTCTCCATCATCCATCCATGCTACCCATAACTCACCTCACTATTGGTGTCCATGTTCTTTTTTAGTGTCTTTATCTGATGTACTTGAATTCTTTGGTAGAATCTTCTAGGTTTTGATCCTTAACTTTCATAAATCATTAATCACCTATGGGGCTGATGGAATCCTTAGGTTGAGGTTATGTAAGGACAAATAGGCCATGTGCTTGCTATGGGGAGGACCCACTTGCATATCGTTTGGTTGGGTTTGTTAAGCATCTCATCTTTAGGCATTATTGCAATCAGAATCTTTTGTGCACCCATCTTTTGCATTCGACCATGTGCTCCTTTTAGTATTTTCTTTAATTCACATATTCACTATCAAATTTTTGAATTTTTAAGCTTTTAAAGACCCTCTTCAATTATTTTATCATATTCTTGGATTTATGGAACTCCATAGACTCTAAATTCATTCAAAAATTCCTTGTCTTTTTTAAAATATTCAAGTTTAAGAATTTTGTTTACAAACCCCGTAAAATGGGGCCCCATTGACAGAGCCCATTGATAGAGCCCAATGTCCACCACCTTTTAGATAGGAAAAGCTACCTCTGTGCTTAGGGCAGAGGTTGAAGGATTCATGGGATTCATGTTACCATGTAGAAAAACTTTAAAAAAGACAACGTTGACCAAAAAATAATTAAATGCAGAAAACATTGAAAAAATGGCTAAGTATGAAAGTTGTGAAAGTAAGCCAAAAAATGACTAACTCTGGAAATGCTATTAAAAATTGACTAACTCTAGTGTTATGCTCATTACGCTCTAAGGGATTATTACACTCTCTAGAGCACTTAGAGCTTGATACAACGGACATAGTTGGGGTTTCAGGGGAATCGACAATTGGGACCGATCTATACCAACTGAAATGCAAATGACTCATACACTGGCTTATGATATAGTTACTATCATGATAGGTCCATAAGGGTGTTACATCTACGCTAGCTTGCAACTGGTAACAAATGTGTAGAAAGCACATGGGACTATCCTTAAACATAGAAGGAATGGAAGGCCCTTCTTCTAGCACCAAAAACTATGATGATTGAAAATGTTAATGGTTGAAACACTGAGAGGTTCGTAGGTGTATAGCCTAACCCTGAATCCATGCAAGGGCCATGCTGAGGAATAGAAACAAGGTGCCCTAAATCATCTTGTCAGTCAAATAGGTACTTACATGGTGTTAAAATAACCATGTGTAAGAGGGGTTCATACTGCATTACACGTGGACATTGGGACAGGCTAAGCGAGAGCATAGCAGGGTGTCTCAACCTAAGAACGACAACATGAATGTGCAAATATGTATCAAATAGTAGAAAAATGTAAGCATTATGCTTAATATCAAAGAAAAATTCTTAAAAAAATGGAACAAAGCTTGAAAATGAAAAATGCACTACCCCAAGAAGGGGAGTGTAGCTATTGCAGGAAAAGAGGTGAGAATGGTATCCAGTGTACAAGTAGGCATAGTGGAAATGTAGCAGTGTAGTCATAGTCTCTAGGACACCTAGGATGTGGAGCTAACGATTGCCATAGGGATTGAACCTGCTGGGTCAGCTATTGTTGTGTTCTGCGAGTGTAATGGTGGATTGCATTTTGGGAGGTGCCAACGTGCAAAGCTTAGGTGCTCAAGTTCAAGAATGATCAGAAAGTTAAAATGCCAAATTCTCTTTTGATTTAACAACCCCTAAAGTGCTAAACACAGGGGTATTTATAAGGCAAGGGTTAGTGTGAAATGCAGATCGGGCCCTACGTGGCATGGGTGCCACGTGGCATGAGCGTACATGGGGTTACACTAACATGCTACATTGCCATGATAGTAGTAAAGTGTTACACTCTAAAGGATAACAACGAGTCCCCAGAGATTGCTGAACTATGACTACACTACCCAAATTTCATGTGCTAGAGTTTGAAAGATCACAATATACTTGCAAATAATTCAAAATAGTACAACTTGGAGGCTATGCTCTAGGACTACGTCTTTTCCTCTTTTAAGTAGGGTCAAGCATAGGAACAATTTTGGGGACCATGGGGGGTGCAAAAGGGGATGAAAATTGATTATCTTAGTTGTCAAAGAAATGTAGAAGTTGAGATGAAGGTCAATGCTAAGTTTTGAAGGCTTTTGGAGGCTTTTCTCTAGTGTCAAGCTAGCTACACTCTAGAGTGTGACACAACACTATGAAAATTTGAAAAATTTTGACATTTCACATTGGTTATGCTGGCTACATTGGGGAGCATAGCAGAGCATAGCAGGGACACTTAGCCAAATTTTGACAAAATCCACAGTCTTTCTTCATTGCATGCTAGCTACGCTTTGGGGTGTAATAGGAGAGGTAGCCTTGAAAGTTAGGAAATGTGCCAAATGTGTCTTCCACGTTGAGCTAGCTTGACATATTCTTGTCCAACACTTAGGGAAAAAACTAGGCACTAGAACCTATGCTACACTTGCTATGTTAGGAAGTGTAGCAAAGCGTAGCAACCAACAAGATAGAAAATTTGTCAAACTATTTTATCTATCCCAAGAAATTTTGACAACCTTTAGCTAGGTACTTGGGTGAATTGACCACTGGAACATGTGCTACATCAGCTATGCTGGGGAGCGTAGAAAGCATGAAAACCTAGGAGATAGAAAATTTCCCAAACTATTTTGTTCATCCCGAGCAATCCTTGACTACTTCTAGCTTGACACTTGGTAAAACTAACCATGGAAGTGTGTGTTATGCTAGCTATGCTGGGGAGCGTAGCATGTAGATTGAGAGCATAGTAGGAGACTTAGAAGAATTTTTATGTGACTACTGCTAACACTTAGAAAATTTTGTAAGACAGGCCTTGATGCATGCTACGTTGGTTACGTTGGGGAGTGTAGCACCAACACTTAGAAAAATTTGCCAAAATTTTTAACACTTAGAAAAATTTGCTATTGAACTGAAAAAACCCAAAATTGGTGGTGTTTCATTGAGCTAGCTTAATAGCTTCTGGCTTGACACTTAGGCAAAACTAGCCACTGAGGTGCTAGCTATGCTCCAAAGCATAGTAGGGGCAATGGGAGCATAGCACAACACTTAGAAAAATTCTGCAAAACTAGCCATTTATGTGTTGGCTACATTTGCTACGCTCTAGAGTGTAGTAGCTACAATGCTTGAGCATAATAGCTATAGTGCCAAAGCGTAGCAAAACACTTAGAAAAATTCTACAGCTTGTGTCATCATTTCAACACTTACAAAAATTTTACAAATCTAGCAGTTGGAGCTAACTACACTAAACACTTAGAAAAATTTGGGAAAAGAGCCACCATTTTGACTCTTAGCCAAATTTGTAGGCAAGATGCTAAGACCCAAAATTTTTTGGTATTTCATTAGCCTCATTCGCTACCGCTACGATAGTTGCTACTACCGTGCCATTTTCTTTGTCCTTCCTCACAAGCACATTCTTGTAGGTCGCATAGGCTAGGTCCTAACTAGACTTCACCACATCCTAAATGGTCTTTGTTTGAGTAAAGGCTTGGCTCAAAAAGTGCAGGCCTAAATAGTATAGCTTTGACTTAATGAAGTCATTTACTACACCCTTAATGATGGCTAGAAGGTGGATCTCTACTATTGGCTTGTGGATTTCATTGAATGCAGTGCTCCAACATTGAATGAACTTTTGTACGAGCTCTAAAGGGCCCTGCATGATGTCCATTAGTTGATCTGGGATGGCTTCAGGCTTTAAGTTATACTTGAAATGAATCACAAATTGGCTAAGCAATTCTTCCAAGGTAGATATGGAAGCCTTGGGAAGCACACGGTACCAATCAAGCACCTTACTAATTAAGGATATGGTGAATACATGGATGATTGCATGTGGCCATGCTTGTAGGAGTAGGTATTCAGAGCAAAAAGTCACAAGGTGGGCATTAGGATTCCCTTCATCATAGTATTTGATGAACTAGGGAAGTTGGACCTCAGGAGGCAAGGTTAGTGACAAGACCATAGGACTAATGGGCTCATCCTAGTAAAAGTCCATAACATGGACTATTTCAGAGTTAGTAACCTTAACCCACCTAACTTCTTCCATTAGTGTTTGTATAAGCTAGAATGCTTGGTCCAAACTTGGGATACATATAATGGGTTCAATCAGTTGTACTACTCATTATGTTTTTTGAGCAGCCCACAGCAGGGCTGTGGGCTATGCGACCACATGGGATGCTTGTTGCATTTATTGCTATGTGTATTGTTGCATGTGTAGCCATTTTGCCATAGGTACAAAGGTTGGAACCCACCACATGGTTGTGGCTTGGGCTATTATGGGAGGTGCCAATGAGATGGATGGGATGAAGGACACTTGGCTCATGTGTGGGTGAGAGAAGGTTAGCATGTGCATGTATGGTTGTGTTGGCATCATGAATGTTGGCATGGAAGGGTGTGCAAAGTGGGTTGAGATGACAAAGGGAAGGATGGTAGATGGTCTTGCACCCTACTATGTTTGTAGTACTTGGTGGCTTGCCACCACATGCGTGGACCTAGGAGGTGAAAGTGACGATTTTGAATGGTGTGGAACAAAACTAGAAATAGGCTACTAGATAGAGGTGTAACAAGGATGCCCACTCTCCGAATGAGCCTCAAATTTGTCTTGCCCATCCTGCAAGGGCTCATCATAGTCTATTATTACATAATGCTCATTAGGCCCACTCACTCAAACGAGTTGGTCCAGCAACCACCGAAAATTATTGGTAAGTGGAATGAAAGTGTCAAATGTAAGGAGGAATTCCTTCCTATTCTAGTATATGATCTCAAAGCTTCACATAGCATCTAGTTCTTGGTGGTCTAGGGATAGACCTGCTTGAAGTTTTTCATAGAGGAAGTTGTATTTTTCATCATCAAGCGCCATGTGCTCTAGTGGTTGATTGCATAGTGTAAGTGACTATTTTTGTGATTGTACAGGATTGAGGGGATCAATCTCTACTACCTACTGGATAGGGTGGGTCACCGCCATGCTTCGGGCAGAGGTTGAAGATTGCATGGGATTCATGTTGCTATGTAAAAATTCAAGAAATGATAGTACTAAATAGAAAATAGCTAAGTGCAAACAATGTTAAAAAAATGGCTAAGTAAATAAGTGTTGAAAAAATATGAAATAGGCTAAAAATGACAAAATTTTGACACACTGCTAAAAAATGATCAACTTTGGACACAATACTAAAAAATGACTAACTCTAGTGTTAGGCTCACTACGTTGGAGGTTGCTACACTCTGAGAAGTTGTTATGCTCTCCAGAGCATCCAGAGTTTAAGATAATGAATACACATGGGATTTCATCTTGTGGGGTTCTAGGGGAACCAACAACTAGGACTAATCCACACCAATCAAATCACAAAAAACTCCTATGCTAGCCTATGATCTAGCTATTACCATGGTACATCCACAGGGGTGTTATGTTTATGCTAGCTCAGAACTAGTAATGAAGGTGCCAAAAGCACATGGGACTACCCTTGAACACAAAAGGAATCGAAGGCCCTCCTTCTAGCGCCAAAAACTATGATGACTGAAAATGTTAGTGGTTGGAACACTGAGAGGTTAGTGGGTATATAGTCTAACCCCAAGTCCATGTAAGGACCATGCTGGAAATAGAGATGGGGTGCCCTAAATAGTCTTGTCAATCAAATAGGGACTTACAAGGTGTTAAGAAGACTATGTGTAGAAGGAGTTTATATAATGTTATTGATGGGCACTGGGGCCAACCAAGCCAAAGTGTAGCAAAGTGTCTTGACCTAAGAATAGTGGTGTAAATGTGAAAATGCATATGAAACAGTAAGAAAATGCAAGTACTATGGTAAATGCCAAAGGAAAAGTACTTGAAAATGCAACAGAATTGGAAAATGAAAGTGCACTGCCCCAAAAGGAGGAGTGTAGCAATTGTAGGATAAGAGATGAGAGTGGTATGTAGTGTACAGATAAGCATAGTGGTAGTGTAGTAGTGTAGTCACAGTCTCTAGGGCATTTTGGCTATGGAACTAATGTCTATCGTGGGGACTGAACCTACTAGTTGGCTATTGCTAGGTTCTACTGGTATAGTGGTGAACTACGTGCTAGACAGTATGTACTAGTTGTCTAATAGGGTTCTAAAGTACACCAAAGTGCTAAGTGTGCTCGAGTGTTTAAGTGCAAGAGTGCCAAAGGATGTTGAGAATGCCAAAATGGCCAATTCCCTTTTGATTTTCCAACCCCTAAAATGCTGAATGCAGGGGTATTTAGAGGGCTAGGATTAGCACAAAATGCAGATTCAGTGCCACATGGCATGAGGATAGATGGGGCTACACTAGACCTAGCTATGCTCTCAAGGGAGTAGTAAGTGCTACACTCTAGAGAACTACAATGGATCCCCAGAGACTGCTAGACTATGACTACATTGCTAAGACTACATGTGCTATAGTTTGAATGACTGCAATGTACCTACAATTAGTGCAAAAATAGTGCAACTTGGAGGGTATGCTCCAAGACTATGTCTTCCCCTCTTTCAAGTAGGGTCAAGCATAGGTACAATTTGGGGGACCAATGGGGGATGCAAAAGAGATACAAATCATTGATCTTGCTTACTGGAGGAATGTTGGAGCTGAGGAAAAGGCTGAAGCTAAGTCCTAGAGGCTTTTGGAGGCTGTTGAAGGCTTTTCTTTAGTGTTACGCTAGCTATGCTCTAGAGTGTAGTACAATACTTGGTCAAATTTTCCAAAAACTTGATGTCTAGCACTAGTTACACTAGCTACGCTCTAGAGCATAGTAAAGCATAGTGAGGATGCTTAGAAAAATTTGATAGAATCTGTAGTTTTCTTTCATGCTACACTGGCTACACTTTGGGGTGTAGTAGGAGGGATAGCCTTAGGAGTTAGAAAATTTGTCAAATGTCTCTTCCATGCTAACCTAGCTTGATAACTTCTTGCTTAACGCTTAGGCAAGAATGGCCACTAAAACATGCACTATGCTTGCTATGCTATAGAGCATTGAAACCCTAGGAGTTATAGAATTTGTAGAAATATTTTTTTTATCCCAATACACCCTAACAATCTTTGGCTTGGTACTTGAGCAAACTAGCCATGGAAGTGTGTGCTGCATTGGCTATGCTTTAGATCATAGCGGGTAGAGTGAGAACATAGTAGAACACTTGAAAATCTTCATGCAACTACTGTTGACACTTAGAAAATTTGGCAAAAGAGGCCCTAATGCATGCTATTCTGGCTACACTAGGGAGCGTAGCATCAATACTTAGAAAAATTTGCCAAGTTTTGACACTTAGATAAATTTGCAGTTAAAGTGCTAAAGCTTGAAATTGGTGGTGTTTCACACACCAATGGTGGTGATCCACCAAACACAATAAATGCATCAAGATAGCACACCTCCCTTTAGCTTTCCTTTTAGATTACCTTTCATCATACCTTCCTAGCCTATGTAGCTTTTGTAGCCTACACTACATGCTCAACTTGTTCAGCCCTTCGAACCATTAACCATTGTGGCTACACATTCTTATGTGCAGGCCATGCACATATCTCAGCTGCATACAACTTAGGCATCATTTGTCCTACCACCTCCCATGTCTCAACTGCATATGGCTCAAGCATCATTTGTCTTGTTGCCTATCATATCGACACCCTTCATAGTGGCCCAACCCAAAATCATGTGGTGGGGGTTAGGCACTATGTCCTGGCACAACCCATGCAAAAAGCATCATGTATGGTCACACAACCTGAAACCAAGTCATGGGCCACCCAAACAGCATAACGAGTGACACAACCCATACACCCACCACAACTACACCTAGCTTGGATCAAGCATTCCAGTTGATATAAAGGCTCATCAAGGAGGTCAAGTAGCTCAAGGCTACCTCCTTTGAAACCATCCACATGATGGACTTTTATCACGATGGTCCAATGAATCCTATAGTTCCACCACTAGCACTACCTACTAGGGTTCCTTTACCTCAATTCACTAAATACAATGGTGAAGGGGGCCCTAACACCCATCTAGTGACTTTTTAGTCAAAATTCCTTCTACTACAAGCATGGCCACATGCAATCATCCATGTGTTCACCATGTCCTTGATGGACAAGGCACTAGATTAGTACTGTGTACTTCCCAGGGCCTCCATCACTTCTTTAGAGAATTTGCTTGCCAAATTCGCCACACACTTCAAATACAATTTGAAGCCTAAGACAACCCTATACTAGTTGATGCAAGTGAGGTAAGGTCACTTAGAGCCCATGCAAAAATTCATCCAATGCTGGAGCACATCACTAAATGAGATCCACAAGCCCATTGCAAAAACACACCTCCTAACCATTTTCAAAGATGTAGTGAACAACTTCATTAAGTCGAAACTGTATTAACTCGTCCCAAAGTCCTTAAGCCAAGAATTTTCTCAAACTAAGAGCATTGAAGATGTCGTGGAAGCTAGCAAGGATCTAGCCTATGTGGCCTACAAAAACCTACACATGAAGAAAGAAAAAGGTAAGGACAAGGGCATGTAAGTAATCACAATTGTAGCAATGGTGGCCAACAAGACTAAGCCAAACAATGCCAAACCATCCAAGGCCCTAGCCAACAATAATAAGGTAGTTGGCTCTAGCACAATGGCAAACAACTAGCCCACATCATCAATAGCCACACCACTAGCTTCCTTAAGGCCTAACTTCGAGTACAAAGATCACTCGAAGTACACACCATTTCCCATTAAGTAGTTAGAGCTCTTGGATCAACTGCTTCATGCTAGATGCATCCAGTATAAGTAGATGTCTAAGGATGCTCGCAAGCGGCATGACCAATATTGTGAGCTCCTAGAGAATCCTTCAGCTACACTACCAAATGAGCCTCTAGTTCCTAAGCATTTCAAATTGGACCAATTTTGCTAGTATCACTAATTGTAGGGTCATGATAAATATTTTTTCATGGTTTTTTAGGATGCTATACAATGCATGATCAACAACGGTGAGTTGGTCCTTGATGCAACCAACCTAGTGCACCCCCAAAACTAGTCAATGGGGGTTTACAAGGACTCTCTCAATGCAAGCGGTGTGGGGTACATCATCAACGCTATACTAGCATAGGAACCATTCATGGTTCATGTGCCCTCTAGTGACACCAGGGCCTCCTCATCCTCAACTAGTTTGAGAACCCCTTTTTTTCTATCAAAACATCACCTTGGACACCCATAACACACTTTGTGGTTAGGGCCCCATAGCACGTTGTAGTTGCAATAGCCCAATCATCATAAGGGTGTTGTGACATGTGGAATCCCTACCTATTCAAAGTCTAGTGGTGGGAAATGCATCAGTCCCTGTTCACCTAAGACACCATCCTACAGCCAACACCAACAAGCAATCGAACTGGTAACCCAGGAGGCCCAACGAGTGCCTCACCAATCAAATGCTTAGGCCGCACTAAGAGCAAAGGGCACTAGGCCCACCGAAGCCTATCCCTTTGTCTTCTATCCCAATGGCCCAATCAATTGAAGAGGCTGCAACAAGCAACCACTAGTAGCTCCAATGCAAGCAAAGCAAACAAAGCCCAAATCCCCTCTATAAGAGATTCGTCTCTTGGGCTACATGGAGGAGATGAAGGCCAACAAAAATGTAGTAGATAGTGGAAAGGACTTCCTTGATGCATTTTCCTAGGTCAAGTAGGCTTTAAAATAGAAAAACATAGCATTAAGAATATACGACTTGATAATGATCTCCTCCACCTATTGCAAAGTGTTAGTTCACATGTTGACATCTGTCCCTGTCACAGAGGACATCCCAACGGATGGGCAATCTATCCATGTGATGTTGTTGCCTCTTCCCCTATACCAATCGAGTTCAACACTCCTAGCATTCAATTAAGGTAGACCATGAGAAGGGTCAACTCATCACCACACCAATGTTCATCACAATTCATGTGGGGCAATGTAGAATCTGTAAGGTGCATGTTGACAACGGGGCAGCAACAAATGTCATTTGGTACATAGTCATTGACAAGCTTGGTCTTACTGATCAAATTAAACTAATAAATACAACATGTTTGAAATCCTTTAATGGATCACATGTCATTATAAGGGGAACAATCATGATAGCCTTTTTGGTAGGGGAGCAATTCCCCACCACAATGGAGTTCATTGTGGTTAAGGAGATGTTGGGTTTCAACCTTATCTTGGATAGGCCTTGTTTAGCCTAGCTGTGGGTCATCTCCTCCCCAATCTATTAGGAAATCCATCTTTCATATGAAGGTGGAGAGGTTATCGTATATGCTGATAATGTAGCCCCTCTAATCATTAATAACATTGACATCAAATAAGGATTAGAGGTGGAGTTCCCCAATGACACACCTCTTGCAAAAGACAAAGGTAAGAAATGTGAGATAGACCAACTCAAGGAGCCAATGGGAGCTCCTAATCTTTTGGAGGATGCTTTGTGGGCAAAACTATCCTTTGAAATAGTTGACAAAGATTAGGGCAAGTACTGCATCATACCATCTAGGCCCTACATGTCCCCTAACCCACATCAGAGTAGGAAACAATTGTGCAACTAAGGCATCCCCTTGGTCCAATAGGCGCTAGGTGCTTGCCCACCCCACTCCTACATGTTTTGCTTGTTTGCATTTCATGTTAGCTTGGTTGTTTGCATTTTTGCATTATTTGCCTCATTATGCATTTATTTCTTCTATTTGTGCTTTTTTGATAAGTTTGCATTATTACTTGGTTACTTTTAGTAATTAGCTTACACATAGAAAATGGCAAAACACATAAAAATCATAAAAATCAAAAATTACAGAATACCATGGTCCAAGACCTAAAACTGACAATATTTTTCCCTTCAACACATGACCTGAAAAGGCCTTAAGCTATCACATGGCCTGGCATGGCCTAAAACTAGTGATCAAATCTCCCTTTATCGCATGGCCCAAAATGGCTTAAAACTACCATCATGGCTTGCCATGGCCCTAAACTAGCATCGCATGACCCACCATGGCCTAAAACTAGTAAAAATTTTCTATTATCGCATGGCCTAGAATAGCCTTAAACTATCATTGGGACTTGGAATGGACTAAAACTATCAAAATGTTACCTACACATGTGGCCTAAAATGGCATAAAACTAGCAATCGCTATAGGCTAATCACATAAGCTCATCACATCATTAACATTGAACACATAACAAATGAATACAAAAGTCTACTCATCATGCACTCCATGTAGCAAATTCCACTATATCTCATAAAAGATAATATTAATAGCATAATCATTTGCATTATACAGCAAAAATACACAAAAATACAAAATTTTCCAATGATACGGCTACATCAAGATTTTCTTAACCAATGCTGCTAGGTGGGTGTGGAGGCTCCTTTTCTTCTACTGTGCCACTAGGGCTTATAGCATCACTAGGTGCCTATCAACAACAACAACAATAAGATAGAAATTTATGAGCAAGAGTGCAATATGAAACATAACAGAAAAAGACATAAAAATAATATAATGAACTAACCTAAGAGGGTCTTGCATCAACATGTCTAGAGGCAAGCTGTCAAGGCCCTCCTTTAAGCATCAAAGGATCTCAGTCTCTAATAGCCACATATAGTCCTCTTGGCCAAAGTCAACATCTGTAATGGTATTGTCTTTGTCCACAATGGTCCATGCAGGTGGCTACATAGAAAAGGTGGTAGACGAAGTCTCCCCTAAAGGAATGATAATCTCCCACTTTGGGGAATCACTAACCACTGTGTGGTGAGTAAATATCTCGAAGGCCTATCTCCCACCAATTGCCTCAACAAACATCTCAAGGTGGCAGCAGTTGATAGACTCTTCTTTGAGTTGTTGAAGATACGTGTCTCACTTAAGATTATAGTGGTGTTTATGGTTTTTCTATGTATGCCCCCACTTACACACCTTAGTGCTAAAATTTTTCCAATGTTGACTTTTTTGGGCAAGCAAATCCATTTATAGTCTCTGCTCAATGATCTCATGAATGACCTCATTCTTGCCCCAAATGGTTGACCAGTACCTAGCATAGTCGATCTCTACAATCCACTAGGTACTATCTCCTTATGCTCGAGCTGCCAAGAAGTCATATTAGGACTGAAGGTTCTTGATCTTCTTATCCTTGCTTGCCACTATCTCCTGAAGCTTGTGCACATGTTTCCATAGGTGCTTGTTCAAGCACCTGCAGCTCCATAATGCTTTTGCATAGGAAAGTGCATACTTGTTGGTTGCCTCGTATAGATGACAAGGAACTTACTCCACTTCAAGAGGTTACTTGAGGACAACATCCACCTTAGCCACCTTGTTCAGATCCTAGTGGAGCTTAAAACCTATTGGCATTAAACAAGAAAATCAAAATTAGCCATAGACTAGGCATAAAAGTGCTAAAGAAATGTAAATAAAACAACAACATACATACTGAGCTAAGGATTTTCCTATTGTAGGTGGTCTACCATATCTTCTATAATGCCCTCCATGAAGGCAAACTTGTCTGGCGTCTCTACCCACGACTTCAAATGGTAGGTAGGCGTAGGTGGTGGACCACTAGTAGGTATATCTAAGGCTACATAATAATAATCCACTTAGTGAAAATCAAACAGCCAAAGATGCAAGAGCAAAAGAGCAACAAAAAATGGTAGTTTAAAGCATTTACCTTACAAGCTCTCTAGTGTGTGAGTAGGGGGATCTCCCAACTGCACACCAACAAAGATGTTGACAAAGTCACCCTTTTCAAGGTGGAACAATCCCTCCACCTCAAATTTCTAGAAGGTCTCTGCAACCTCATGCAGCTCCTCCCTAGGTGCTCCCTCCTCCTCAACTTGAGGAGGGGCCACCTCTATTGTTGTTGTCGCTGCTGGTTCAACAACCCTCTCACCTAACTTAAAACCATAGCATGTTAGCATTACCATTAACATAACTTAGTCAAAAGAACACTAAAAATATAAACATATATATAATAAATGCATCTACACATATACTAATCTGCAACACCTATGCACAAGCTTAGGATTTTGAGGAAAATCTTCTTGGTGCTCGCCTGTCCAACTATAGGAGTAGCCTCCTTTGCTGAGTGTGATCTCTTGATCTTTGCCTTAGAAGGCCCCACCATCTCTACAATGTAATGGTTAGCCTTGTTCACATCCCCAATGATGATTGGGGGACACTCACCCACGCTTTCATGAGAATAGTGTGACTACCCCAAATGGCCTTTTGTCATCATTGAGTACAACTCATTGATCCCCTCTAGAGGGTCCTACGTGCAAGTAGTTGCAAATAGGTGCTTGACCCAAGGCTTGGACAACTGCTCATAATCTTGCACTACCCAACACCTACTATCTTGGACCACCAGAAGCTCCATGAACCTTCAAAAATATGCTACAAAGAACTTGAAGTGTATGTGAGACCTTTCTTGGAGGTTGTAATGTAACCTAGTGATCTTTGCATGTAGTTCAGTGGTGATGTAGGAGGCCTAATTAGATCTCATGCCCTCCTACAATACATCCATCATCACCTACACCTATTCTATTCCAAGGATCTTTACTTGAGAGAGTAACTTCAGAAAGTCACAGGTACGAAAGAGAGGGTAGAGCTCCCAAACCTCAAGTACATGCATGTCCCTAATCAAGATGCCTTTGAGAGATCAAGTGACTCATAGCCACTCCTTGATCTCTTCTCTGAGGTCCACCTTACTATTTCCCTTGTCAAAGACCAATAGGCCATTAGAGAGGAGGCCAAAGAGGTCAGTAAAGAAGGCCTCATCGAGGTCCAAGACTACCTTCACTTCATTCATGCACATGATGAAGTGGTGGATGTCACTACTGAAGAAGTCTATGATGATAACCATTTTAGCTATTGGAATGCTTGAGCTAATGGCCAAGAAAAGGTCTATCAATCTAGCACATGTGAGCTGACTAGTCAACACCTCTAAGGCTTGATGGCACAACCAATGTTGTGCCCCCTCCACATCACTATATTTCATGATGAGGGTGGCTTTACTACTGCCTATGATGACCATCGTCACCTCTCCTAAAGTAATTGTAGCTACAATGTAAGCAAAAGCATCATTAGCACTATGCAAGGGAAAATCAATGAGTGTGTGTGAGCAAGCATAAAAGGCCAAACAATAATTACTTACATAGAACAAATGGTGTAATAGACATAGGTGGTGGTGAAAATAGCTCCTCAAAGTTAGGCTCATCACTAGTCCACCTCTCATCAAGCTAATCATAGGTCCTACACCACTTGAATGTTTTCTAGTATAGGGTAGGATAATTCTTTAGATCTTCTCCTACCTACTCAAGTATGGCCTCCCAAAAGTTCTGACTACAGGAGAACACCTCTAGGATCGTGTAGGTCAAAAACAAGGGCCCATTTCTTGTAATGTAGCCCCTAGTTATCAACTTTAATTTTGGCATTAAGCATGAGTAGTTAGTAATTAGCAAAATTTAGCATGGGCCAGTAGCAAGAAACACAACACCAAATCATAAGAGCACTTAACCTTCAACACAGTATACATTTCCAGGTGGGTTCTGGAATAGAGTATGCATGCACAAAGCAATGAAGAGGGTATTGCTCCTATTATAACAAGAGAACTATGGAATTCCCTAGATCCTAGATAAAGGACAAGTGCCCTTGGGGCCTTATCTTGAACCACCCACTTCATCATCATCGATTGTGGGCTTATCAAACATAAATCTAAATATGTCTTGGTTGGCCCTGGATAGCAATGTCTTAAAGATAGTGCTGATAGCCTTTGCTATTAAGTGTGACCACATAATCACACTGAAGTGTTGTAGCAAGAATGCTAGGAACTCAGATGCCCTGGGCCGAAAGCATACCACCTAATGATCCACCCACATATTTGATGTAGGCATGTTGGACACATTCTTGCTCATGTAGCAAAGAATTCCAACAAGCTTCACAATGACTAAGATGGACTTTAGCAACACTCTACAACTGTAAGGTAATAAATGTAGCATTAGTATACACTAAATGCAAATTTTGGCAAAAAATACAAAACTTCAAATTACACTTAGCAAAAAATTAACATGATGTAGAACAAGTTAGAAAAAATATCCTATGGCCCCCTGGACCCCATGAGTATAGGATGTCAATACATACATTTGACGCACCTGGTACTCACTAGGGTACAGTATGTTTCACATAGCATTATCATTTTGTTTCGCATAATCATATATTTAGCATTACAGGTTGCATTATTAGTTCATTTTAGCATGATTGCATATTCGGCATTAGCATTTTGCATTTCAAAGGCTTAACACTTTTGCATAAAAGTTTTGAAAATTTTCTAACTCTGGGCAATGTAGTTTAGAAAACTACAAAAAGAATTCTAACTCTAGGCTACCTTTGAAAGCGTAGTTCAAAAACACAAAAACATTCTATCGGCTATGCTCCCCATGGAGCATAGCCCCAAAATCTTGAGAAAATTTCAAAAAAATATATAATTGTTGCTATACCCCTAGGGAGCGTAGCCCCAAAATTTTCAAACTAAAACTAGCTTGCTACACTAGCTGCACCCCGTGTCTTGAGTGCCAACCACGATCATGGTGCTTGTGGGCACAATCATGGTGCCTCCATGGGCCATGCCGCCTACCTTTCCCAAAATAATAGAACATGTGCTCTCAACGTTACCCCTCCCATAGCCCCCATAGTTGTACGCTCTCACTGTAGGGCATCGTGCTTCTTTTCAACCTCATAGTGGACAATAAAAAATCAAAATAAAAAGAGAGAAATGGCAATTCCCTACCACCTCCCTCACCCTTCAGCAACTACTTCTTGTCACTTCCAACGCTTGCAATTCCTTGCTCCACACAGAAAATCTCAAAAATAGTGGAAACCTCTAATGATCCCCTGCCCCATGGCATGCCATTTTGGCCACCACTGTAGTTCTCATCATCATCCACTTGCTACCAAAAACCTTAAGCAAAAATAAGAAGAAAAATCAAAGGGTAAATCTACTGTCTGAAATCGTCGGTGCGTAGCTGGAATTAAATATACACCGAGAGATCTATAGATAGGCATAGAAGACTCTACCTTCGCTTGAGGGTGAGCTGCAATTGATAAAGGTAGAGTACCTTGGGTGGTCCGCACATGGATCAAACAAGGATTTCCCCAACATATGCTAATATACGATATGTCTGGTTATACGTAAATGGTATGAAAAATGTAAATCAATGTGCAAGAATGCAAACAAGAGATAAAGTGATACGAATGAAAACTGTAACAAATCTTGGCTCAAAATGCAACAATATTATTGCATAATGAAAATTACAATGCACCGGTCTAGACGCAGTTGTGAATCTGACACAAGGAGGACGAAGAGCCCTGGTGGGTGTAGAGGTATGACAAGGTGCTGGTTCAGACTATAGGCACAATGTGGAGGCTGTATGCTCAGCGTGCAGGGTCCAAGTCTAGCGTACAGGATAGATGTTCTGGATGTTCTCAGTGTGGCTTACCCAAATTCTTGCCAAGATTCTCTTAATTTTTGAACCCTGAACTTGTCAAAAATCTGGGCTTTTGTACAATTTGGGCATTAAATTTGAATTTGAGATGGGATGATTGGCTGTGGGATGCTGGGATTTTGGATCAAGTGATAGATGGCTACGTTGCCCGAGTGCAAAGAATATTACAACTATACAACGTGCTGCATGCCATCGTGCTGCATGCTAGCATGTACACACTAGGTGTGTAGGAATGAAAACCCATCATTTGGATCCCAAAAATTCAGTTTTAGGAGCCTAAGAGCTGCTAGGGACCTTGGTGAAGGTCCTGGGGGGTCCAGACACTCAATTCTAGCATGTTTTGGCTCATTTTAGGGCCCAAAAGTTGCTGCACGCTGGGCGTGCAGGCCTGTGTGAAAGAAGTTTACTTAGTCAAAACTAAGTGTTTTGTGTTTGAAACCTGTAGTTCTTGTTTCTGGATGTTGATGTAGTCTCCAATGGATCTCAAGGAACTTTTACTTGCTTGATTTGACTCCGTTTAATGCTGTTTGTGAAGCTCGCAAATTTTGGTCATGTTGGGAAGCACCATGACTTAGCTCGATTCTTGTCTGAAAGTGTTAGGTCCAAATTTTTGTGGTGTTTCATTGGCCCCTCTTTGTTAACGCTTGGAGGAATCGACCCAAGAAGCATCAATAAAGAAGTACAAAACACCACAAGCAACTTAGTAGCATTGTCCTTTGACACTTGGCCAGATGTCCTCGCACTGTGTTCAGAAGCACTTGCGATTGGGAAATGAAGTTTTGAGATGATATCTAGAGGAGATGTTTGCAACTGTGGGATTGGGAATTGATTAAGAAATTGTGCTAGTGTGGGAGAGGAGTATTCATCTTGTGTAAACAAGTCATGTTGTTCCTTGTTGATGGCCAATATTCGGCAGACTTGGAACCAAGGCATGAGGAATACGTCCTTTGGAGGAACGAGACTCCTGTATCATGTTTGAGAGAACTTGTTTTTGCAACCAAAGCCATGTGATGAGGTGATGCATTCTTTGGAGAAATAGGACCCTTGTGGAGTGTCTAAGGGAACCCATTGTCCGACAGCCAAAACCACGCAGTGAAGTGAAACATGATGGTGTGAGACACAAGTACTTCTTTCCAAGATAATTGCCTTCCCGCCTGGGGCTTGTATGGGAAGTGCCAAGGGTCTTATGGTTCATTTTTTCCTTTGCTCTTTAATATTTTCCTTTTCTTTTGAACCCCCTCCCCCTTTTTTTGTCAGTTTTGGAAAGAGCTTTCTTGCAATTTTGCACTCATGCTCATGTGGCGCGTTGTGTGTTGCAACTGCTTGAGAGTGTCACAACGTGCAATAGTGTGCTTAAAGTTTTGGGGTGTACTAGGTGTATCTGGGAACTGTAACAGGGTAGGAAAGGAAACAAGAGTGTTGGAGAAATTGAGAATGTATTGGGAACTAGGAATGTATTTTTGAATAGATTGATTAACCTAGTTGTGTACATCAAGAACAATGTGGTACCTTGTCATCGTGATGAAGTGTATCCATGTACGAGCACCACTGGGTGTCATCCTGCAAGCACAACTTCAAGAAGATAAGAAAATCACAAGTGAATGAGTTAGCAAACACTACAGACATGAATGTGACTGATGTAAGTAGGGGCACCATGTGAAACTTAAGGTAAACAAAATGAGCAGCAATAGTGTTGTCAGAGTCGATGTGATGAATGATGCGGTAGGCGTTGATGAAGAAATGTCATGAATTACAGCAGCAGATGAATGTGCCAGAGATGATCTTGCCAGTTTATAGTCTTAGCATACTGTCGTGGGTTAGTTTTATGTCATAACCCATTAGACGTTGCCAGTTTGTCATCGTAGTGGATGGTACACTACTAGTTTATAGTCTTGGCGGACTATGAAGAGGTGAACTAGTTTATAGTCTTAGCGGACTCTGGCAAACGAAACTGTGGCAGTTTAAAGTTATGCCAGATGGGTTCTAGTTTATTGTCATTACGGATGTACTGTGGTATCAGTTTACCATCATGATTCCAAGATGTTCTATGGTATCAATTTATCGTCATGATTCCAGGACGAAAGTGTGCGGATGCATCTGTGTACGTCTGTATGATCCTGTAAACAAAAGCAACTAGAGAAAAAAATGTTAAGTAGTAACTGCAGAAAACAAGAAGTAAAATGCATCAGTAATAGAAAAAAATGCGAAACAGTGGTAGTTTAAGGCCTTTTCAGGCCACGTGCTCTAGTTTAAGGCCATTTCGGGCCACAATTTAGTTTAAGCCCTTTTCGGGCCACATGTAAATGTGTAAGCTAGTACAATGTAAACTAAGGTGACGTATGCACAACGAACAAAGGTAAAGAGTGGGTGGGGATTAGATGTGTTTTTGGCCATGGGGGAGCCTTGAGCATGTGGTTTTTTCCTAGATGGATGTGGTTTTGAAAGTGTTTTAGGCTTAGGCTCCGCTGGGAGGCTTATGGTTTTTATCACTCATTCAGGCGTTTTAGTTCTAGGTGTTGCGTTTGTTGCCGTGGGTGTTCCTTCTTAAGAGATTCTTCTTTCAAGACTTGTGACATGTCTATGTTTTGGATGGCTTGAAAGGAAATGTTATCACCATGTATGATGACTTGTCCACCTTCATATGGAAGGCGGATTTCTTGATGTATTGGTGAGGAAACGGCTCGTTGTTGTGCTAGCCAAGGTCTACCAAGAATCATGTTGAAACTTGGCATCTCTTCTATGATAGCGAACTCCATGCTGGTGGGGAATTTTTCTCCTACCACAAAGGCTAGGTTAATCATGCCCTTGACTGTGACACGTGATCCATTGAAGGATTTTAGACACATGGTTTCTATAGGCATGATCTCATCTACCATGCCTAGTTTGTCGATGACCGAATATAGAACTACATTTGTTGTCATGCCATCATCAACATGCACTCTATGAATGGTACATTGCCCAACACGTATGCTAATTGAAAATGGAGCTATTATGACCACTCCTCGTTTGGGGTTGACTTTAACTACATCATTGCAGAAGGCTAAGGTGTTTGAACCCAATCCTTGTGGTGGGTGTTGCAAAATCATGGCACGGATGGATTCCATGTTAACAGGGATGTCCTCTGTAACAGGAATGGATGCTAATGTTTGCACTAAGGCTTCACGATGAGCCGATGATGTCATGACTAAGTCGTACAAACTCGTGGTTGTGTTTTTTTGTTTGAGCATTTGTTTCACCTGGGCCAATGTAGCTACAAAGTCTATGTTAGTTGTCGTTGTGTTGGTTGCCTTTGTATGGGTCAGGGGCTTAGGCCTGGTTTGTTTGGGATTAGGGACAAGGCCGCCAGTGTTTGGTTGTTGTGTGCTTAGTGTGGCTTTTGTTTCGGGTGTGGGTGTTGTTCGTTGTTCGTTCGTCCTCTTCTGCTACCATTTGATAGGCTTACCCGTGTTGTTGGCAAGGTTGACTCTTGAGGGAGAAGAGGTTGAGACATTGCCTACGGTTGGGCTCTGGGTAGGTGAGGGGCCATCGCGTGGTGGCACCTGTATGACAAATGGTAGTTTGGGAGGTGTTGTTGTTGTTTGACTAGCTTGTTGTGGCACCTAGATAACGAAAGGTTTCTTTGCAGTTGCGGTTGGTGCATCATGCTAGTTTAATGTCTTAGAAGATGACTGTGGTGGTACTTTGACCACGAAAGGTTTTGCAGGTGCTCGAGATGGCACCTGGATGACAATGGGAGGCCTCTTGATCATGGAGGTAGAGGGGATCATTTCCTTGCTGAGAGGCACACGTATCATGAAAGGTTGCTGCACAGGTTTGGGCTTGCTTCCTATGCTAATGGAGTTTATGACATAGGAGGCATCATCTGTGCTAGGTTGACTCAGGCTATTGATGTTGAGTTGGCCTTGTTCTATCATTGTTTGAAGATCATCCTATAAGGCACGACAGTTGTCGGTATTATGACCAAACATCTGGTGGTAGTGACAGAATTGAACTAACTTGAGGTGTCGTGGGACCAGGGGTTCGTTTGGTGCTGTTAAGGTGGGGTTCCTTAGTAGCTCACAATACCTATCGTGTCTTCGGCAAGCATTCTCCGCTACGTGTTTGTATTGGATTTTCCCAGCTTTAAGGAGTTTCTCTAGTAGTTTAGAAGGTCGCGCAGGTAGCGGTGTGTAGTTAGAGTGATCCTTGCGCTAAAAGTTGGGCCTTGGGGTGGCCCCTGTTGTTGTAGGCAGGTTGGTACTAGTGTTTGTTGTTTTTGTGCTTATGGCTACAGTTTCTGTTGTTATCCGTTATTTGGCAACGTGTTGGTTCTTGTAAGCCACATAGGCAGGATCATTGCTGGTTTGTGCAGCTTGTTCTATGTTCTTTATCTGTGTGAACGCTTGGCTCAATGTTTGAGTGCTTAGGTAGTACAGTTTTGACTTAATGAAGTCACTTATGGCTCCCTTCAGAATCGTAAGAAAATAATTTTTAGGGATGGGCTCATGAAGTTCATTGAGGGCTATACTCCATCGTTGGATGAACTTCTGCACAGGCTCAAGTGGTGCTTGTTTCACCTGTATTAGAGTGTCTAGTGTGGCCTCAGGCTTTAGGTTGTACTTAAACCTGGTAACAAACTGGTGTAATAGATCCTCAAGAGAGGATATGGAGTTACGGGGCAGAGCTTAGTACCAGTCTAAGGCTACACCCATTACGTGGGTCTAAGCTTGAAGCAATAGAGTTTCTGATCGGAAGGTTACCAAGTGAGAATTTGGATCTCCCTTCCCATTGTACTTGGTTAACTGGGGTAGTGTGATTCCCTTGGGTAAAGCTAACATTAGCACTAAAGAGCTAATTAGACCATCGTGGTAAAAGTCCAGTACTTTAACTTATTCAATGTTTGCTATTTTGAGGTGCTTTACCTCTTCAACTAATGCTTGCATCGTTTGTTTGGCTTCTGCTCACTCTTGGGCGGTAGGCAGATTAGTTGGTTGGGGAGATTGTTGGGTTATCATTTATTGCTGTGGAGCAACGTTCAAAGTTGTGGTTGTGGGGTGTGGCACGTTGAAGTGAGTGGGTTGTTGAACAAGGGGTATGGTTCCTTGCCTAGCCACAAACTGTGAAGTGACACCTTGAATGTGTGGGGCTAATGTAATGAAAGTGGCCCCATGTGTTTGCACTGGCAGCATGTACTGGGTGGACATGGACGTGGGTAGTCCATGTTGGGATGCCAGTGCTTGCGTGCTCGTTGACACGTGGTAAGGGACCATTTGTCCCATGCGAGGGTGGAATGATGGGTTCACGTAGGTGTGGGGATTGAGGGTGTGGTATGAATCCTCAGGTTCAGATTGTGCCTCGAATTCATCTATATCATGTTGGTTTTGGGGCTCCTCAGTGGGTCTCTGTGTGTTTTGTCCCCTTGCTAGAAGGAGTTGAGAGATGAGTTGATGGTGAGGCTCAGAAAGGGGGATGATGTCATATACAGAGGGGACAAATTCATGACCTCCCATGTATATGCGCTCAAAGTTTTTTTTTGCCTCCTGTTTTGTGATGTCAAGAGGAAGGTTGGCCTAAATCTTCACACAGATAAAGTTGTATTGTTCTTGTGTGAGGATTACAAAGGTGCATGCATTAGAGTTTTGAGATGACTCCATGGTGATGTGTGATTGGGCAAGGTCCATCGTAAAATGTTTTAAATGTTTGAATGTGACAGCATAAACGAGTGAAAATTTGGGTAAGTGTTGGACAATGAATGAAGAAAATTCTAAGTGTGCAGATCTCAGTATGTAGACTAGCCTGACAGTGTGCAGATCTCAGCATGCAAGCCTCAGCATGAAGATCTCAGCGTGTAGGCCTCAGCATGCAAATCTCAACATGTAGGCCTCAAGATGCAGGCCTCAGCGTGCAGATCTCAGCGTGTAGGCCTGGCGTGTAGGCCTCAACGTGCAGATCTTAGCATGCAGGCCTTAACGTGTAGATCTCAGTGTGCAGATCTCAGCATGTAGGCCTGGCGTGCAGGCCTCGACGTGTAGATCTTAGCATGTAGGCCTTAGCGTGCAAATCTCAGTGTGCAGGCCTCAGCGTGTAGTCCTTAGTGTGCAGATCTCAGTGTGTAGGCCTCAGCGTGCAGATCTTAGCGTGCAAGCCTACCGTGCAAGCTTGGTGTGTAGCGTATACACGCTGGGTGTGCAGCAGATGTGGCTGAACAGGGCACAGATCTAAAAGATTCGAAGTTATATCTACGCTAACTTAGTGTAGATCTGGGAAAATTGATTGTAGATCTGGGATCGCAAGAAGCAGATCTATGAGATGGACTAGTAGATCTGAAGAGATCTATGCCGGGTCGGAGTAGATCTAAGCAAACAAAGGCCCTCCTTCTAGCACCATTTTCTGTATTGTCTGAAATTGTCGATGTGTAGCTAGAATGAAATATATGACAAGAGATCTACAGATAGGCACAGAAGACTCTACCTTCGCTTGAGGGCGAGCTGGAATTGACGAAGGTAGAGTACCTTGGGTGGTCCGCGCACGAATCAGACAAGAATTTCACCAACATATGCTAATATACGATATGTCGGGTTATACATAAACAGTATGAAAAATGTAAATCAACGTGCAAGAATGCAAACAAGAGATAAAGTGATACGAATGAAAACTGTAACAAATCTTGGCTCAAAATGCAGCAATATTATTGCATAATGAAAATTACAATGCACCGGTCTAGATGTAATTGTGAATCTGACACAAGGTGGACGAAGAGCCCTGATGGGTGTGGAGGTGTGACAGGGTGTTGGTTCAGATTGCAGGCACAACATGGAGGTTGTATGCTTAGCGTGCAGGGTCCAAGTACAACATACAAGATGGGTGTTCTGGATGTTCTCAGTGTGGGTTGTCCAAATTCTTGCCAAGATTTTCTTAATTTTTGAACCCTGAACTTGTCAAAAATTTGGGCTTTTGTACAAGTTTGGGCATTAAATCCAGATCTGAGATGGGATGATTGGCTGTGGGATGTTGGGATTTTAGATCAGGTGATAGATGGCTGTGTTGCCCAAGTGCAAAGAATATTATAATTGTACAGTGTGCTACATGCCAGCGTGTACATGCTGGGCGTGCAGAAATGAAACCCATTATTTGGAGCCCAAAACTTGATTTTCAGGAGCCTGAGAGCTGCTGGGGACCTTGGTGAAGGTCTTGGTGGGTTCAGACACTCAATTTTGGCATGTTTTGGCTCATTTTTGGGGCCCAAAAGTTGCTGCACGCTGAGCTGCACGCTAGGTGTGTAGGCCTGTGTGCAAGAAGTTTACTTAGTCAAAACTAAGTGTTTTGTGTTTGAAACCTATAGTTCTTGTTGCCGGATGTTGATGTAGTCTCCAATGGATCTCAAGGAACTTTTACTTGCTTGATTCGACTCCGTTTAATGTTGTTTGTGAAGTTCACAAATTTTAGTCATGTTGGGAAGCACCATGACTTAGCTCGATTCTTGTCTGAAAGTGTTAGGTCAAAAATTTTGTGGTGTTTCAGTAAACCCTTCATCACATCTCTGTCCTACTGGAAATGGTCTTTCACTATTGCCAAAACCCCAATCTCCTACCCATCATGCACTAGAAAAAAAATCTTTTCAATAGCCCTACATAAGCCCTCCTTTTTTGTGGCCAAGGTTTCCACAATACAAACCCTTGCATTACACCATTGCCCATTGAAAAACCCTCAAAACACAAAAAGCCCTCATGTGCATACCCTCTCTCCCTAGCCATAATGACCACAATAGCCATGATGGTAGTAGCCCTTGCCATGGCAAGGCATCGCCAAACACCTAAGTGCAGCAAGGAAAAGGAAAAAAATGAAAAAGGAGGTAGAGTGTAGTTGAGGTGCTTGATGGTTAGTGGTACCCTTCACTCCTCTATGCATGCCCATGGAAGGTGTCCTAGGATTCACTCTCCCTCATCCACATTGGTTAGATTGGGGTGCTAGTGTCCACTTCGATGCAACATTCTAGTGACTACACTTGTACAACCATACTACACTTTGGAGAGTTTGCATTTTTAACTATGAAAATGAAAAATTTACCTAAGGTGAAACATGCTTTTTATATCCCTAGGGACCACTTAATTTTTTTACCTACCTCAGGACTATGCTCACTAGTGCAGAGCATAGTTGGATGTGAGTGTAGTCACTAGAGTTAGAAATCTTTTTGATTTTTCTAGCTATCTCCAAACTTAGAAAAATTTTGAAGTTTTCTTGTTGCCCAGTGAGCAACCAAGTCAAACTTGCTTTTTCGACACACCATGCCTTGCTCCAATGATGCATTTAGTGCATATCATGGTTTGCTAAGACCTTAAAGTGGTACATTATGGTCCACCAAGACCTTAAATTGGCAACCCCATGGCCTGCCAAGGCCTAAAACCAGCCCATGTATCCCTTACCTTTAAAATCACATTTGCATACTTAGGAAAAAAATTTATTGCATTTTTTTCCTTAACTATGCATATTGCTCTCATTAAGATAGTTGTAGCTTGATATTTTTATGGTTGTTTTTTGTAGGATTTCTGTAGGATTCTCAACATGACTAGGTTCGAGCATCTTCACTCACCTCTAGTCCTAACCAGGCCCCATGATGATCTTACATGATGCATTGATCCACAATGCCTAGACCTTGAGCCTGTAACCTACGATGAATACATAACATCTGTAGAGGCACTGCTAAACTAGCCAAACCATCTAGTCAGGGCTCTAGGTCTAGAGGCAAGTGATGTCACTAGGGATCCATTCATTGAAATCCCTGTAACAATACCTAGTGGCAAGGCTAAAACATTGAAACTTAGTTCTTTGTTAGAGCCTCAACATGCCCAAAACATTGCAAAAGTACTTAATAAAAACATCAAGACATTCACATGGTCTTACGAAGACATGCCAAGCCTAGATCCTTGCATAGTGCAACACAACATAATCCTTGATCCCAACATAAAACTAGTTAAGAAGAAAGCTTTCAAGGCTAGGCCAGAGGTGGTGTTGGTAGTTCGTGATGAAATCACTAAGCTCTACAAAGTTGGTTTCATTCAAGCCATTGACTATGCAGAATGAGTCTCCAACATCATGGTTGTACCCAAGAAAAATGGAAGTATACACATTTGCATAAAATTCTAGGACTTGAACAAGGTAACCATTAAAGATAATTTTCTATTGCCTAGTATTAATCAATTGGTTTATACTACGATTGGTCATGCCTTGTTGTCCTTCATGAATGGGTTCTTAAGGTACAACCAAATTTGAAACAACCCAAAGCACTAGCTCAATACCACCTTTATGACTCCTTGGGGTACATTTTACTACACAATGATACCCTTCGAGCTCAGGAAAGTAGGAGTGACCTATTAACAAGCCATGATGTACATCTTTACTGATTACCTATTAGGTCTACTCAATGATTACATTGATGATATAGCAGTTAATTCCAGGACATCACAAAACCATGCAAATGACTTAAACCTTGTGCTTAAACATTTTTTGAAACATGAACTTTGGCTAAATTCTAAGAAATGTATCTTAAGCATCAAGATGGGTCGCATGCTAGGTTTCGTAGTATCCAAAGTAGGCATATGCATAGACTTTGATAAGGTTAAGGCCATCATCAATTTAGCACCATCGGCCAACCTTAAGGAGTTACAAGGGTTACAAGGTAGATTGCAATTCATATGATAGTTTATCACAAGGTTCATCGAAAAGTTGTAGCCAATGCAACACTTGCGCAAGAAGGGAGTCCACTTTAACTGGACAACTTAATGCCAGGAGGCATTTGACAACCTTAAATAGGAGCTGTCTTAACTTCCAACAGTCTACCCTCCTCAAGGAGATAAACCATTCTACATCCACCTTGTTATCTCAGACACATCCATCACTTCTCTACTTTGTCAAAAGCAAGATGATGGCACTAAGGTTCCAGTATACTACTTAAGCCATGCATTAGTTGCCTATGAAGCAAAGTATAATGATGTGGAAAATACTTGCCCTACCTTGGTCTTTACACTTAAGAAGTGGAGGCATTATTCATTCTGTAGCTAAGTCAACATCATCTACAAAAGCAATGTAATTTAAGCAATCATAATGAATATTTATGAGAGCAATTGCATTGCATGTTGGAAAGAAATAACAATGAAGTCTGACCTACATTACATTGCACAAGAATCAACCAAAGATCAAGCAATAGTTGCACAACTTATGACTTGCACAATTGATGATCAAGCAACAATAGATCTAGAATTTCTAGATGAGCATGTCACTAGCATAAGCTAAGTGCCTAATAACTTCAAGGCACTCTTGCACTTCAATGGAACTTTAACCTCTCAAGGGCATAGTATTGCTATCGTAATCACACTACCCTATAGGGTGATTCAACCCTTCATGTACCATTTTGCATCTCCATGCACCAACAATGTTGCCAAGTATGAGGGTCTCCTCCAGGGTATCTTAGCATCTCGTAGCCTAGGAAAAAAAACCTAGTGATTTGAGGTGACTTCCAACTAGTTGTTAACCAAGTCATAGAGGTTTAGACTTGAAAAGCCCAATACTTAAGACCAGACTGTGACCTAGTGAAGCATCTAATCAAGCAATTTGCAATTGTTGATGTTCAGCATATCCCCCGTAATGAAAATTCCACTATCAATGCATTAGCTACATTAGCCTTAGGCATTACACTTGAAATGTTTCACGCATTTCCCACCACGGTGGTAGATTGCACTATGTCCATCATGCAAACAACTGAAATTGCATCTATAGCCACAGTAAGCACAACCCATGCAGTAGAGTGGTATGATGACATCAAGTCATACCTTCTATAAGGTGAACCTTCATAGCATCTAAGGACTACTAAAAAGGATGTAGTACAAAAATGATTGCGATAGTATGTCATCATGGATGATACCACATTGTGTCACTGATCCTACAATGGCATACTGCTAACTTGTGGTATTGATAGCAAAGTGCAGACAATCATTGAACAAGTCCATGAGGGACTCTGTGGAGGCCACATAGCATCTAGGGAAATGACAATAAAGATTAGATTCTTAGGCTACTATTGGCCATACATGGAGAATGATTGCATCTCCAAGGTCAAGCCATGTGACAAATGTCAACGGCATGGTAAATTAATGCATGTACCACCCACTGTACTACATACAATATAGATCATGTGGCTATTCTAACATTGGGGGTTGGACATCATAGGGCCTATAACACCTACATCATCTGTAGGCCATAGCTTCATCATAACCACAACTGAGTATTTTATGAAGTGGGTTGAGGCTATTTCCCTTAGGAAGACCACATCACAATAAGTCTACAAATTCATACTTAACAACATAGTGCTTCATTTTCGTTCACCCATGACCATTGTCATGGTCAACAGGCCACAATTTAGTAATGTTGAGACCAAAGCCTTTTGCAAATGCTTCAGAATCAAACATTCCTTTTCATCGTCCTACTACTAGTAAGCAAATGGCCAAGTGAAGGACACAAACAAGGTAATATTCAATCTTTTAAAGAAGATTCTTAGTAGAGGCAAACAACATTGGCATGAGTAACTAATCTATGTACTTTGGGCCTACTGCACAACACAAAGAACTGCAATAGGTAACACGCCATACAGTTTGGTTTACAGGTCTAAAGCCATCTTGCCTCTTGAATTATAGGTCTCATCACTCTGTGTAATCCTCTCAAGCTTCATTGATAAGGTGAAAAATGATAAGTTGAGAATCATGGACCTCAACTCCATAGAGGAGGAGCACATGTAGACACTTGATCAAATTGAGTGGTACCAACAAATGCAATGGCAGAAACATTCTTACAATCAATGATCAAGAAAGAGGACTTGGTCCTCAAGGTCATTTGTGAACCCATAGACAAATTCTCAACCAAATGGGAAGGACCTTTCTTGATCATCAAGGCCTATGATAATGGAGCATTCAAGCTTACTGACCATAATGATAAAGAATTTTCCAATTTGATGAACCACTCATATCTAAATTCATACTATGCATAGCATGTAGTGCCTCATCAATGACAAAGAAAGGTAAGTACAGATAGTCCATTATGACTACAAACTAGTACAAGTTAGTTTGCTATGACTATAAATTGACACAGGATAGTCTGCTATGACTATAAACTAGCACAAAAAGTCCACTATGACTATAAACTAGCACAACAAGTCCGCTACAATTATAAACTAGCCTTTTCAACCTAACCCCATCTATGTGGTGTTGCCCCATTGATAGGGTCACATTGACGTAGCATTTTCTGCATTTATAGGGCCCCATCAACACAGCTCCACAATAAAGTCTATAAATACGTGCTCACCCATCATGTTTATACGAAGTATTATCATAGTTGTAGCAGAGCTCCTAGAGTTTTTTCATTTGAGAGTTATAATATTTTTTAGAGTGCTCGTAGTAGGAGTTAGAAAGTGTATGGATCTTTATTCAAGCATTGATGTACTTGAGCACACCAGTGTGAATAATAATAAAGATGAGCCTTTTAATCTACCTTGCAGCACTTGGAATAGATTAATGATTTATTTCTACATTTAATGTTTTCATTAATTACATGATTAATTAAGATAAGTAAGACTTTAATTAATTAACTAATTAAGCTAAATAGACTAAACACATAAGTACAACTGCTTTGAGCATAACATACAACACTTGCTAATCCCAAAATTTCTTAACACTTGGTAACCCAACGGTGTTATATGTGTTCATGATGTGTATGGAAAGTGGGACAGGATGCTTATGTTAGAATAGTTAGGTATTAATTAGTAATTAGATTAGTTAAATTAATTAATAAATTAAGTTACAACTTGTTATCAATCACAGGTGAAAAAAATATAAAATAACAAAAATCATGTGTCCCAATTACACTTAACAATACAACTAAGCTTCACAAGTGTAGTTGGAAAGACAACGATCATCACAATTAGATTTCACTTCCTAAAACTAGCGTACTTAGGAACTTAAGGTCTATGGAATTCACCTGCATTGCACATGAATGCTTGTAATTCATATGATTTAGCATAGGGAATACTCACCACTCAACACCACCTAATCACAAAAGTGTTCTTTGAGCCTTTCATGTTTCTTTGCCTTATTTTGTCATGTGATTATTTCAATAGTTGATTTCTGGTGGATAGCATGTACCTCCTCTATTAAGAGGATTCTATTTTCTGGTGCGAGATGGCTCATATCTTGGTTAACCATCACTAGTTTTTCTCTTAACTAGTTGATTATTTCCTTTAAGATGTTCTTTTGTTTCTCCACAATGGTCAACTTCATATTATCTTTAACAAGCTACTTGTTCCCTTCTTGGGCTATGATGACTACCTTAACATGTGCATACGTTTAGGTTTTAGTTACTAAGGCATTCCACACCGCTTTCTCCTTCTCATTCTCCATTTGCTTTGTTTTGCTTAATCAGGCAATTCATTTATTCAGTTTTAAATTGCTCTAGTTGGTCATGCACAATGAATTACATGTGATCTTTGCATTGAACTCTCAAGGATGTAAGCTCTTCCTATAATTTGAGGATTTCATTCTTTGCATGCTTTGCCCTAGTTTTTACCATGACTAACTTACCCTTTGTGGCAATCATCTCTGACTACATTGCAATGAAATCACTTGGGATGCCAAAAAGTTTTGTCACCACCTATCTAATTTATAGCAGTCATTCTAGCATAGCTTCATGATCTATAGGAGTCATTCAGGTTCCAACTAACATTTGAGCATCTTTGGCTCTAGTTAGATCTACTAGTGGCACAAGAGGTACATTGAAAAAATCTTTGATGTGATCCATTATCACTTTAGTTGCTCCCATTGCATCTTGGTGCTGCATTGCCATAGCTATGGCTTCCTCTCTAGTTTCTAACACCACTTGGAATGATGCAGCATTCCCAAAGATCTATTGTGAACTTTGGGCATTTCCTCCTGACTACCATGAGATCTATCCATTCACATGATAGCAAAAACTATTAGTTGTATAGAATTATCAATAAATCTATAGAGGTTAGCCTCCTCCCTTATTCCCCAATTGATAGTCTTTGCAATCTATTAAAAATGACTCATTGATGGTCTATAGTCTTGCGATGGTAGTGGTGGAACTTGCTATTGTTGTTGTTGTTGTTGTTATTGTTTCTACTGCTCTTGTAGCTCGCCATTGTGTTCCACTTGCTATTATTGTTTAATAGTCTATAAACACAACAGGGCCACCACCTTTATCCTGCATTGTCAAACTTTTAAAACCTTTCAACCTTATACATAAGTAGGAAAAATAAGTAAAAGCTAATATTGAGTGAAAACTATAAGAAAAATAAAATTTTCACACCATGGAACTAACATGCTTTGATCACACATAGAATAAACATTGATTTTACCTTGAAAACACTTCAATCATTTCCTATTCAGTCCATGTTGGACTAAGATTTTCTACGAAAAGAGTGGAACATGAAGTATATCTACCTAATTCATACTATGGCCTTGTAACCATGCATTTATATAATTGATTCCATCCATAAATGTTTCAGTGATCATAAACATGACTATTGGAAAATAATAAAGTCATCAAAGACTATATGAAAAGATAAGGAAAGTTCTACCAAACTACTATTAGACCTACATTCCTTTGTGGCATCAAATGTTGACTTATCAAATGGCATTAGGATGAACACATACTTGTGGTAGAGATGTGAATGCTAAGGTGGATGTTGGGTACAACTAAGAAAGATTGAATAAACTCTTCTCATATTAGACAAAGTTTGGGAGTAGCAATTATAGATGAGAAGAGGAAGGAAAGTCATCTTATATGATTTGGCCATGTGCTAAAATGGCTAGGGAATGCACCTATCAGAAAAGGTCATTTTATAAAAGTTAAGAGAAAATAACAAAAAGGTAGACCTAGACATACATGATTTTCTAGCATAAGGAAAAACACACTAGATTTTAATATTCATGTTTATTTAGCTCTTAATACAAGTGAAAGGTAAAAAAGAATTCATATTGTTGACACCATATAGTTAAAATAAGGCTAGGATGATGATGATGCAATGAGGTGTTAACTTAGAAGTAAGAGTCTTGGTCTAGAAAACCTAGGTCACAGGTTTGATACTAATTGGCATCATTGAGTTATAGATTTTTTTTTTAAGAAAAACAATCCATGAAAGGAATTCTAAAACCATAGCTAATCAAGATCATGAGAGTGTATTGCATCTTACTATTTTCCACATGTAGTTGGGTGGAGATGCTAAAATGCAAAGACCTTTAAATAAATAAACCAAAAGCTATCACTAGTAAGGTATGCACTAATGGTCTATCCCTACCAAGAAAATCAAACTCATGGCCTTCCATTTAATGATAAGAATATTTAGAAACCCACCAATGTCAACTAGATCATGAAAGCCAAAATTCATGAAAATAAATTAAAACATTTGAATTCAATGCACTTGTTTACATGGTGAGCCAACCCATCATATCATCCAAAAATAGATCAAGGACTTCTTATTATGCAAATAGATATGATTTCAAAACACATTGATAGAAGTCAAGCTATAATGACATCATAAGGCATCTATCACATTTCCACAAATATGACTATAATGGGTGCAAGCATTTTTGGTAAAAATATCTCAAATCAACATAATTATAATCTCCATGTCATTGAGCAAGTTTCAATTTTGAATTACATGTTTATGTTGCATTTTTGACATTCACATGTAATTATACAACACTATATCATAAGGCAAGAGTCATAATGAAAATTAAGATACTATTCTTAATTTATGTTTTAGAGCTTCTACCACTTGCACCAAAATAAAATCCTTATCTTTTCTTAGTTTGAAAACTTAACCTTCATTAAATTGTTTGAGAATATAAAAAGGGAAAAAGACAACCATTTGAAGTGTTGGTAATGTGCTTGGTTTTCAAGTTGAAAGACAAGGGTTTGAACCTGAGTGTAGCCACTCAAAAAGAGGCTATACTTTTGCTTATCCACCAATGCTCCTCGGACCTACCTTGGTAGGAAGAGCATTGAGCCTCTAGATGATGACAACTAAATCTGAAAATGATAGTTATGGAAAAAAAAATATAATAGGCATTCAAATTACTTGTTATAGAAAAAAATTTGAGCATTAATAGCAAAAATTCCATCTCATTATCCCTACAGGAAGAGCCTAAAAATTAACATATTGACATTAAATTCATGTGAACCCTAAAAATTTATTTTAAAAAATATTGCATGATCTTTTCAATTAATTAATCCTGAATCAAATAGATTTTTTGATCCATCAATATCTACACAATTAGACCAACAAAACCCAATTCAAGGTTTTTCAACTTCAATAGTGTAAAACAATTGTGTGTTTACAATCCCATATTTCAACCAATGGTTTCCTCTTGAAAATGTTGTGAAACTAAGGTTGTCTCTCTATTTAAAAATTATTGTTAGAAAAACATAATCAAATACATAAGCAATGAGATATCTTCAAATAAAAAAGTGAGAAAGCTTAAATATGCTAGTAACCATCTCCTAAAAATTAAGGGGTTGGTTTTTTAACCCAAAAAAGGGATGACCAAGGTATTAAATAAAGGTGGAAAATAGAATAATAAAACTTTTAAGAATCTACTGTAACAAAATACATCATGCCATATACTCTTTTAGATTTAAATAAGCAAGTACTTACCCCCAAGATTGACTCTCTTCTAGCATTTTAACACTATCTCTTGCCCTCGTAAGTTTTCAAATGTACATAGATGTTAGGAAGAGGAATGTGCAATATAATAATACAAGCATGTAATTGACAAATTTACCATCACTTCCTGCTCTACCAAACATTGCAAAATATCTCCATATTTTATCTCAATATTGCATAATTATCCTAACAACCTGTGTTTTCTGAACAAGCATTGAAAAGATTCTAATAAGCTCTAATAAATAATTCTTGTTAAACTTCAAATGTTATTTTTAAATTTAAAAATTATTTTCTTGTTCAAAGACAAGTTTCTAATAAATAAATCAAGTTGAATACTTGAAACCAATGTGTGTGAAGTCTAACACATTCATGTATTCAGTATTTTAAGCAACTCAACTTTTCTAGTTTGAAACAATGTGTTACAATCTCTAAAATTAGTCCATTTATTTATTCTGTGATTTATACTTTTGATAGCCTAGTAGCTCCACAACTAGAACTTTGGTTACCACTCCTACTACACTTGCCCCATCAAACCAACTACTGTGAGATGCCATCAAAAACTACCATGCAACCTAAGCTTTTCCAAAGGTTCAAGGTGGAAAACACACAAACCAAACTTGTCCCTTTCTACTTTACCCAATCTTTGATTTTAGTTTAGAATGATTCTTGGAGTTCATTCCTAGAATTTCTTCATTTATATTTTCTAGATTTAGTGTGATTTATTTCTTATTTTATTCTGTCCTTTTCTTTAGGCATTTAGTTGCCTAATTAGTTATCAGATTTTCTATTAATTAGTTGTCAGCTTTGATGTCAATTAGTTGTTAGATTTGCTAGCAATCCTATATAATTGTTATTATTCTTCATTTTGTGAATAAGAGAAGAACCATTCATTCTCTCTCAAAATAAATATTTATGGTATCAAAGCATTAGGATTAATACCCAGGGACAATTTTTTCCAATGGGTTCCTTTTTAGAAGCTCTCCACTGATGCAACTGTTCTTTCTTCATCGCTATTTTTTCTACTTCAAATCCTACCATCATGTTTTCACCTACACTGTTCCAACCTCTATCACCATTCTCTATCCATGGCAAATACTACCCAACATTCTTCTTCTGCAATTACCCCCATTACCAAAATTGCCACCCTCCCAAATTCAAGCAGTTCAAATGCCTTTGTTCCTCCTATCATAGTCCATAAACATTCAAGTCCTAATTATGTATAATTATCCCAATTAGTTTTAATGTATGTGAGGGGGAAATGGAAAGATGATTATGTCATCAAAGGCTCAGTTGCACCAT
>MNCI01011925.1:50019-68034 GCA_015680685.1 Gnetum montanum | reverse complement strand
TAAATGATTTGTTCTATTTATTGATGATCATATTCAGGCCACTATGAAAGAAAAGTTTGAAGTGGGGACAATCTTCCAAAATTTCAATAATATAGTCAATACCTAGTTTAATAGTAAAATTTAAATTCTTATAACTGATAATGCCAAAGAATATTTCTTCTCTCATTTAGGAAAATATCTTCTTGATCATGGAATTGTTCATTAAAGCTCTTGTGTTGAAACTCCACAACAAAATGGAGTTTCAGAAAGGAAAAACAAACACCTATTAGAAGTTGCAAGATCTCTCATGATTGCATCAAATGTTCCAAAGTATTTTTTGGGGGAAGTTGTTCTTACATCTGCTTATCTCATAAATAGAATGCAATCACAAGTTTTAAACTTCAAAACACCATGTCAAGTATTCCTTGAATCCTTTCCAAATTCCCACCTTATTTCCACCATTCCTTTAAAGGTATTTCAATGTTTTGCCTTTGTCCACATAAATTAGCATCATAAAGATGAATTAGATCCAAAATCAAAAAATGTCTCTTCCTTGGGTATTCTCTTACATAGAAAGGGTATAAGTGCTATTGTCCACAAAAACATAATTTTTTGTTTCAATGGATGTTACCTTTTTGGAAGATCAACCCTATTACCCAAAAACTACTATTCAAGGAGAGAGTGAGCCAATTGAAGAATATCACTTTTGGGAATCCAATGTTGAAACCAAACCCACTATTGCTTAGACTCCACCTTCTCTTGTACCCTTATTTTAGAGTCCATCAAACCCTCAAACCTCAAACACAACTCAAACTACAAAGTCTAAAGTTGAAACTGATCTAGGTGTGATTCCTCTAAGTTCTCCCAATTTTTAGGATGAACCAAAGACAAGAAAACATCCTTTGCTGAATCATTACTCAAATATATACTCCAAAAACCTTGAAATACTAGATAATAGTGATGTTAATTATGATACTATTAAGTTTCTAGATGATCCTGGGTGGCCTATTGCTCTTTGAAAAGGTGTTCATTCATGCACTCATCATCCTACTTCATACTTGGTTTCTTATGAAATTTTGTCTCCAATTTTCGAGGCCTTCATACTTAATCTTGTCTCCATTATCATTCCCAATAATATTCATGAAGTCTTGAAGCATCTAGAATGGAAAGTAGTCAAGAATGAGGAAATTAGAGCCCTTGAGAAGAATGGAACATGGAAACTTACTACACTACTAGACAATAACAAAACTATAGGCTGCAAATGGATTGTAATGATCAAAAAAAATCTTGATGGAAACATAGAAAGATACAAGGCCAAATTGGTTTCTAGAGGATTTACTCAATCATATGTGATAGATTGTCAAGAGACATTCGCTTTGGTAGCCAAACTCAACACAATCAAAGTTCTTCTTTCAGTGGCTACAAATCTTAACTAGCCTCTATACCAACTTGATGTTAAGAATGATTTTCTTAATGGATATATTGAAGAAGAGGTCTACATGGACATGCCTCCAAGGTTTGAAAGTTTTGAAAAGCCAAAAGAAGTCTGTAAACTTAAGAAGTCACTCTATGGGCTAAAACAATCTCCTAGAACATGGTTTGATAGGTTTGCAAAGGCCATGAAGAAGTTTGGTTACAACCAATGCTAGGTAGATCATACCTTATCTCTTAAAAGGAGTCAATTGGAGGTAAAATGATAATTTTGATTGTTTATGTAGGTGATATAGTTGTGATAGGAGACTATCAGGAAGAAATTATTATATTAAAGAAATCTCTGGCTACAAAATTTGAAATCAAGGGCCTAGGATCCCTCAAGTATTTTGTAGGGTTGGAGATTGCTTAGTTAAGAAAAGATATTTGTGTATTAACATAACTACATTTTAGACTTATTAAAGGAAACAAGAATTCTTGGTTGTAAACCTATGGAAACCCCTATGGATTCTACAAAGAAATTAGGAGTAAGTGAAGATAGCCCACCGGTTGATAAAGAGAGATATTAGCGTCTTGTGGAAAAATTAATCTATCTCTCCCACACTTGGCTAGATACAGGTTTCTCTATTAGTGTTGTAAGTTATTTTATGAACAATCCAAGGGAAGATCATCTTGATGTAGTCTATCACTTTGTCAAATATCTCAAAATGACACTAGGAAAAGGGTTGTTATTCAAGAAAACCAATAGTAGAGATATCAACATCTACACTGATGCTGATTGGGCAAGATCTCCCATTGATAGAAGATCAACTAGTGGATACTGATCCTATGTTAGGGGGAACTTTATTACATGGTGGAGTAAGAAGCAATCGGTAGTTGCAAGGAGGAGTGTAGAAGCTAAATTTAAAGCAATGGCTCTAAGTATTTGTGAAATCATGTGGCTACAAAGGTTACTTTTAGAACTAAAACTACCTTATGGAAACTCCATGAAAGTTTATTGTGATAACCAAGTAGCTATAACCATTCATTCTTTCTCAAAATCAGTCTTTATTTACACACAAGTCAATCCATCTCGAATTTCTTATTGCCCTCTAGAGAGAGGAAACCCAAAAAAAAACCCTGATTTGCATGAACCAATGAAAAGAAATTTTAAAAAGACAATACACTCTTCAAAACATGAATAAACAAAGAATAATGGAAGACTAAACACTTCAAAGCTTGAAAGTCATTGAGTCATCCTCATCATAATAGTAGGAAATGCCAATTTTCTAATCTATCAATGCTTAGAGTTTTTGTTTATAATCATTAGGTTCAAAATTCAACTCTATAAGCAACACTGTAATAACAATAAAAATATGATTTTAAGTTGATGCTAGTTTATACATCAAGTTGTAAAAACTATGGTGGAATCACCTACCTACCCCTCCATCACACCATGGAATTAATCATGATGATTTAACCTATATATTTTTACAATGTTATCATAGTTTAGTTTTTAAATATCATAGTAATACCAACATATCTACTGATTATGGATAAGTGCATTAATATTTTTAGCAATAACATGGGATCAACATTGCTTGCTTATAGGAAATTAAATGGAAAGCAGAGAAAGAAAAAGACATTGATCAGGAATTTACGCTTTTTTATAATGGGGGGAGAATGTTAAAATGAAGTAGGGAAAATGGTAGATTAAGACATGAAGGAAAAGTTTGTATAGGTTACCTGAAGAGGTGATAGAATCATGAGCATTAAGATTGTCTTAGAGAAATAAGTTATTAATATCCAAAGTGTCTATGCACCTTAGGTTGGTTTAAGGAATCATGTTAAATAAACCTTCTAGGATTCTTAGGATAGGCTTATGCAACAAATAGTAGAGAATGTAGGGATCCTTATTGGAGAAGATTTCAATAGACACGTGGAAGGAACAAAAACAAGTTATAAGAGGGTTCATGAAAAACATGGCATTGGAGAGAGAAATGAGATGGGGAAGTCTATATTCAAGTTTCTGTAGACCTATGATCTTGCAATAGCCAATACTTATTCCAACAAATAGCCTAAACACTTGATAAATTTCATGAACAAAAGAAACTCAACTCAAATGGACTATACCATGGTAAGAAAGTGAGATTTGGGAGCTTGTAAGGATTTCAAAGTCATTCCAAGTGAAATCAATCCAACCAACTATAGACTTATAATGATGGATATGGCTATCAAGAGTGGTGCCAACAAAGATTCTAGGAAAGAAATGCCTCATATAAAATAATGCAATCTAAAAGAAGATAAGGAATTACAATTCAAGGATAGATTGCTTATAATAGGACCTTGGGATTTGACCTTAAATGTGAAGAATAATTGGAATCAAATGAGAAGCTATATTGAGAAGATAGGAAAGGACATCCTTGAGGTTTTGAAAAGGAATAAGTATATCTAAAAGGAAACATGGAGGTGGAAATAGGAAATGCAATAATAAGACATGTTTCAATGAGTGGCAACAAAGTAAGAGACAAGGAAATTTTGAAGAATACAAACTGGTGAAGCAGGGGACAAAGAAGACATTAATCAAGGCTAAAATTAGCACTTTCAATTACTTTTATCAAAAGCTATGAATTAAGGAGGGTGAAAAATAAATTTACAACTTGGACAAGACTTAAAAAAGAGGTGCAAGGGCATTAACAATATTAGTGCATCAAGGGATGAAAAGATTTTGATTTCTAATAAGGAAATTTTGGAGCAAGTGAAGATATATTTTTAGGAGCTACTTAGCAAAGATTTTCCTCAAGATGAAGTTCAAGATATTGAGAAAAACATAGTAGTAACTAACCATATATATGTCTTTGAAGTAAAGAAAGACTTTATAAGGATGAAAAATGGTAAATTAATAGGGCCAAATGGTATCCTAATAGAGTTATAGAAGTTTATGGAAAATATAGGGTTACCTAAAAATTTAATTCACTACTAACCAAAACAAAGGGGAAATGCCAAAGGAGACACAGTATAGTACCCATCTACAAGAACAAGGGTAACATCCAAAATTGTAGGAACTATAACACCATCAAGCTTATGAGTCACATCATGAAGTCATGGGAAATAATTACAAAAAAATGTTTAAAGAAAAATCAATTATTTCTAAGAAATATTTTGATTTTATGTCTAGAAGGTCAACTATAGAAGTTATTTTCTTATTAAGCTAGTTGATGGAGAAATTAAAATGTAAGAATAGGAATTTTCATATCATTTTCATTAACTTATGATGAAATTTCTTGAGAGATTATTTAATGAGAATTAAAGAGAAAGCAAATTCCAATTGGGTATACAAAGGCTATCCAAGATATGTGTGATGGAGCAAAAACGTAAGTTTGCATCATCTATAGAAAGACTACTAACTTTCCTATGAATGTAGGACTACACCAAGTATCTACTTTAAGCACTAATTTATTTGTCATTATTATGGATAAGCTACATAAAGAAATTGAAAATGATATTCCTTGGTGATGAGTGGCTAGGTACCCCTACGCCCAACCATGTGAATCATGGGTGTTCACACGCGACTCGGTCGAATTCTGTAGACTGTAAGCACTTTGCATATACCAGACCTTTAACTAGAAAAACCCTGTGTTAGAATGGTAGTTGTCTTCCCAACCTCACTTGTGATGTTCTAATCCTGATGGTTAAGTGAGATTGAGGCAACTGATTTTTATAGATTTTTACTTTATCTTTTGGCGTCTAATTAAGGTATGGAAAGTAAGGAATGAAATATTATCTAATCTATAATTATCCTAATATGTATCTTAACTATTCCTAGAATAAGTATCTGATCCCATCTTTCGAGCACGTCTTGATCATCCCCTAACCACTACTGGGTTACCAGACGTTAAGCGTCACTGGGCTGCCAAGAGTTGGGTTTACGTTCAAGATGGTCATACTTATGGTTTCTACGAACTATAAAAGAGTAATAGCGATAGAAATAACAACAACGAAAACTTAAGTAACTATCAAAGCATAAAGATATTAAACTATTAAATGCATTAAATAACTAAGTCCAAATGCTACAAGGATTGCTTGAAAAGCTCGTCTTTATTGTCATTCACACCAATGGGCTTAGGTACATCAACGCTCAAATAAAGAGTCAGACACCTTTCTTACACCTACTACAAGCACTTGGAAAATATTCCAACTCTCATAGGAACAAACTACAAGGGCTTTGCTACAATTTACAAAAGGGTACCTAAGATAGGCGGAAGCCCTCTCATTTATAGGCCAGAAAAAGGTGCCGCGTAAATGGGGCCACATCGATGAATGGAAGGATGCGTCGATGGGGTCGTGTTGATGCGACCACGTATATGGGGTCCTGTATACGTGGCCTAGTAGATGCAGCAACCATTGACACTTCATCATACCCCCACGGCTGAGTAAAAACTCATCCTCAAGTTCCTCTTACAATTTGGAAGGTATGGATTTCTATTTGCAACACACATGACTTGACACACACACACATGACATAACATCAATTTTACCAAGTGCCTAAGTGTATAGAGAAGGAAAAATTACAAAAATAGAGGTGTTCAAGGATGCAAAAATGGCGGTCCTGGAGTCTCTGTCGTGTAGAAGGATGCAAAAATTTGCCAACGAAGATCACACCGTCCTTGGTGGTAGTGATTCTGATGGACCTTCACTAGTCTCTAGCCCATGCAGTGGTAGTGGCACGAATGATGGTTATCCTGCGGCAGCTACAACTTCTAGAGGCAACTAAAAAGCCTCCAAGAGGATCCTCATCTTCTCCTCTTTGCTTCTGGGATCATTCACTATCCAGGTGGCTTCACCAATGTGTGTTGGAACTGGAACCTCCCAAGGGCATGGCAGCACAAGAAGGAGCTCTTTGAAATTGATGAACCAGGCTACGAACTATTTTCATTTGATGTCAAATGCTTAAATTGATGTTTGTAGCTATTGGTAGTCATTCATTCGATGGGCCAAGTTCTCCATGACTGCACGCTATCCTTCAAAACTCATGCAGAGAACCTCGAGTTCTACATTTGCTATTTCCAATTTCTGGTTTATCACTTTGTGCACTTGGAACTCACCCTCATATAAAAAATATTAGGTGGCCACTTGCTTCTCCAAATCAGATCGTGGTCTCCCAGCTGTGAGCATAGCTAGGTTTGCATAGCAAAGGTTGGAAAGCTCCATATATTCTATCATTTCCTCAATTTGTAGCTCTTTGAGGTAGATTTTAGCTTGATTGTAGGCATTCAACCCATCGAAGATAGGTTGCCATACCTCGTCTCCCTCTCGGAGTTGCTAGAGCACTTAGTTCATTTTAGCCTTTGCAACTTGAATCTTTTTTTCATTTACTTCCTTTTGCAATCCCACTTGGTCCCTGTAATGATTCTTGACTTTTTCAAATTTTAGGGCCTCGTTCTTCCAAGTGGTGATTTCGATGGCAGATTTCTGTCACAAAGCTCAAACCTCCTCCATGGATAGATTTCAATTCTCAGCGGCCAACCTTCTTACATCAGCATTCACCCTAGCTAGTTCTTCCTACTATTGGTAAATAAAATTTTTCATGTGCTCATTTTCAGCACCAATATTACGTAGGTGATGGACCTTCACGGTCAACCTAACGTTCTCCTGGTGAACCTCTACCAAGTCCTTGTCTAAATGATATGTCTGAGCATCTTCCAAGGCCTTATCAAAGATCACCAACTCTCACTCATCCTCAACTATTTGAAGTTTAACCTAAAGCTATTAAAAAGCTTCATCTCTGGTGAGCTCATAGTTAAGGAGAGTTGGATCAGCAAGTTGGGCTCTTAACTGGGCAACTTGCTTTGCCAAGCGTTGACAAGTGGCTTGAGCAACTTCAAGTTGCCCTTCCAAAATGAGGCTCTTACCCCTTTCTGAAAGTAGCTTTAAATGGGTTGCATTTATGTTATCTAGGAGGTCAAAGACATTTGGAAGCGATTTCCTGATTCCCACTAGTCGGTCTAATAGTTCTTCATGTTGTGCTACATCAATCCTGCTATGTGAAGTTCTAGTAGATTCCTGTACATCTTAAAGCCCATGTACATCTAGTACATGTGCCACTAGTGTGTTGAGAGCCATAGCAATTGTATCAACAACCACTTCGGCTGCAATCTCCTATCCCTGGTGCTGCATCACCAAGACTATCACCCCCTCGCCATCTTCAAAGCATATTGAGGAGGTAGTGACATTCCCTAAAATTTTAGGGAATAGCTGCTAAGTTGATACTATTACGTCTTGGATGATAGGATCTGTTCTTGCTAGAACTTGCATTCAAGTGGCGGAGAACATTGGCCCTACTCTTTCTAGCAAACTGATTGATTGAGCCACTTACTCTAGGTGGCTCATTGTAGGGTGATAGACTGAAGGGTCTTCCCCTCCACCAATCCTGCTAGATTATTCTTGCTGGCTCAAGAGTGATTTTCAAATTTCATGGATATGTTTTGCAATAGTTTGCGAACCTGACCTTGTTGTTTGTGCAAGTGGTAGAGGTGGTTGTTGCTCTTCCTCTATCTTTGTAGTGGTGGGATTCTGATCCTTCATCATTTCACGCCATGAGGCAATTGGAGCATGCTGGATTGTATCATTGGTGTACCGTGCTATCCCTACCCATTTGCATAACTTTCTAATTAGGCAGGGGAAGGGGAGAGCTCTTCTTCCATGTTTGCTTTCGGTGACCCTCTTTTCAATCTCCAAAAATAATAACTATGAAAGACTCATTGGAAACTTCCCACTTAGAAGGGCACATGCACGAGAGAAGAAGGCTGTGATTTTACTGGGTCTTACCATTGGATTTAGCTGGTAAGACATGATCTTTGAATATACCCTCTTCATAGTGGTTAGAGAGCTGACCTCTTTGCGGTCTATCCCATAGCACCGCCTGATTTACTCCCCTTTTACCTCAGGGTCTGCTTGTTTTGGGATCTCCACCACATCTGCTCCAGTCTCTGGCAACCCTAGAGATTGCACTATAGCCTCTATAGAGTAAGAGACATAGATGTCTTTGATTCTTACCCTAGACCCTAGTTGCTGATTCATCCAAAAGAGATAGGTCTCTCCTAAGTACCATTCACCACTGGTTGTGATGATTGGCCACATCGAAGAGTTTTGTAGATGAAGCTTCACATCTTCTGGTGTGTTTTCAAGAAATGGTCCAAAGTTTAGCTCTTGGAGGATCATCCATTGCACTTCTTGCAGCTTGATAGCATCAAGGCAGGCTTGGGTCAAGGTGACTTCAAGCCATGGTGCTATCCCTAGAGTTTCATCCCCTTGCCATTGCTCACTAGGAATCTCCTCTTTAGGAATTTGATGGATAGATTCCACATCAAGTCCTTTGTGGAGCAGGCCAGTTGCATGAGAGCCCTCTACATGCTCTAGTTGTTGCATGCCTCGTCCCCTTCCTGTTCATGGACACTTATCCCTAGGTTGGGATGTTCTTTCACCCTTTGAATTCCTTGGTTTGGGTGCCATCTACAATCAAACATAGCGACCCATTAGACTATGCATAAGTAGCTCAAGATGGTATTTACATACCTTCTCAGTTTGACTAAGTTATGTTGTTGACATGGGCATCCCATTAAGTACCCCAGAGTTTCAATTCATGGGTTAGAGCCAAAAACAACAAAGGGTGAGTTGGAGTTTAAACGGTTGTTTTCGTTTCTTCCTTTAGAGGTGTAAAGTCTTAATTAATTAATTAATTACACATAGGCTTCACCCCCCCCCCCCCCCCCCACAATGACTGAGAGCATACCTCCAATTGCTTAAAATGGCAAGGATCAGTTGATGCTGATGCATGACAGAATGTAGGTGCTTGGGAAGAAGTTGGGTAGAAAATGGGCAAAATCTCCCCCCAATTTGTGTGAAAATGATGAATTCTAAAAGTGCAATGGCCATATATATAGGGGTTAGGCACTGTGTTGACGAGGTCGCGTATACGTGGCTGTGTATACGTAGGGGGCTATGTATACAGGGTTCTGTATATGCAGGGGATCACACCCATTGACTAGCATTGACCAACCTAGAAAATATCCAAAAAGATGAATTTAAAACGCCAAATTGGGGTAGTTGAAGAGCATGAGAGGCCTGAAACACAGTTGAGGTCAAAAGGAAGGGAAATTGAGCTACAAAAAGAGTCATAGGGAGGAGAACGTGGTAAGAAAGGACTCCATGGGAAAGAAATCGAGCGATGGAGGATATGGAAACAAGCCACCAATCAAACCAATAGGATGGGAACTAACAAACGACACCAAGGATATGCAAGTAGGTCCTCCCCATAGTAGGCGGTAGCCTTTGTAGCCCTTGCATATCCCCAACACCGAGGTCTATGGGCCCCAAGGCTAAGGAATGGTAATCATAATTTAATACACCTATCCATGAGAACCTATTGTGGCATGAGAAGTTCAAAGGAATCACAACAAACGATCAAAACATAAGACCAGCAGTGAGGTAAGTCAGGGAGAGAAATGGATGGAGAGAGAGAAGTGAGAGTGGAATTCCAATTATCGGTCACATGAAACCCTATGTGAACTTGTGGTTAAGTGACCCGATAGGACCTTACCTAATTTCTGACCCAAAACCATCCACATCCAGTGACATCACAGCAACATGCAAAGACTCGACCATCCCCCAAGTGGATAGGAATGTACCCATAGAGAACCACCACTCCAACAAACATGAGAGGAAGGAAGTGAAATGGGACCAAGTTAGGGGGGATGAAGGGAGTCCCATAACTAATTCTTGTGGCCTGTGAGAGGTGGTCTAAGGGGTGTGCTTTGAATTCCCACATGGTCAAGATTTTATTCTTGTGTTTTCTCTTAGTTTGTGGGAACCACACCATGCAAGGACCCATGCTTATGTGCATGCATTCAACCAAGGGGTGTGCTTTGAATCCTCATGTTTTTTTTTCTTTTTCTCATTTTTTTTCTATTTTTGATGAGGACCACACCATGCAAGGTCAAACTGCCAAGGAGCTTCCTTGTAGAGAAGGACTTGGAGTGGAAAGAAATCCATAAAGGCACTCCCACTGCCCAAGGGATAGAAGAGGATGATGGATGTTGCATTCCCTTGAAGTCACACCTAATTCAAACCATTGGGTCATCCCTGAGTCTAGGAACTACACAAGTCACACATTAATTATAATGTTGTTAAGTGAAACGAGGTTGCATGTTTCCAAGAATTGGAAAACCATGGAGAGGATGAGTGGGTGGATGATGTGGAATCACTACTGATATTATGAGGTGAACGTAGACGCAAAAACCAAGAACACCCATCTGAGGATAGGAGCAAGGTAAAATAAGTGGCTATTTTTAGTGACCCATCGCAACAAAGACCATTTGCGCCAAACCTAATGACAATAAGATGACTTATTAGTGATTAATTGGAAATGAAACACATACACACACACTTACAAATAAACAACAATAAAGAAATGGAAAAAAAATTAAAGAAAGGAAAAAATTAACAAAAATTGGCAAATGTATGAATGATGTTGAAAAATAAAAAAGTGTAAAACAAAAAAATCCAAAAAGAGTGAAGAGTGTAGTGGAATGGACCAACATGAAAGACTTTTTCCCCCATGACTGGGCAGGAAGGAGGAGATGTGAAAGATGGAACGAGGTTGTCCAGGTGATGATGAGGTGGTATCCCTGGTTAGGTGGAGCGCACGGAAAGGTTTGAGTTCCAAGGGCTCTTGTTTGAAGCTTTCAGGAATTTGCAACTTTCCCCAGTCACTAGGGTCATCAACAATGGACACTTGTTGATGAACCTCTTCCAAATTGTCCATACTTTCTATGTGGGTGCTTACAAGCTCCTCAGATGGTTCCATGCACAGAGTGCTACTAGCAGGATCAGCTGTCAACCACTGGGTGCCCTCTTGATTGGTGGCTACTGCATACAGGCATTATTGAACTGGTGATTCTTTGGTACACCAATTGCATGCTTGAACGGATTTCTACTTAGCAGACTATAACTGCTGCCCACAGTTGCACCCTGAGTCACTATACATGATTGGGAAGTTCCCCTTGCAATTTTCAACATTGATGACAAGGAAATCAGCAGGATAGGACCACCCACAAATGGTGGTCATAATGTCCTCCACTAATCCGAAGGGAACAATGATGGACTAGTCTGCCAGTTCGAGCCTAATGTTGATCTTCTTTAACAGGGGCAGGTTCCAATTCTTGTACATGTCATGTGAGATCAAATTGACTCCTAACCCTGAATCTAGAAGGGCCTTACATGGCTCATTTCCTACCACCTAAAGATGAATGAGGGGACTTCCCAGATCAATCAATTTCTAAGAAAGGTGACCTACCTTTATCTAGTCGGTCACTGCGTGTGTTAGCATGACCATTTGTACATTGGAGGGCATTTGGGTTGAAGGTTGCTTAAGAGGTGAAACAATGGAGGTGGTTTGAGGTTCAGAGGCACCATACATAGGTGGGTGTGAGGGTGTGCGTACATTATTGGGCCAGAAGAATGGATGTTTCCATGGCTTGGCTTTTGGTCCACTCGACTAGGAAGTTGGTTGTATGTTGACAGCCCTCGTAGCGTGGCATTATTATGGCTGTGGTGGAATTTCCCCCTGCATAGGTGGAGTAGGTGCTAGTTGAGTGGGATGTCGTGGAGAAGGAGTGGCAAGAGAAGGTGATGGAGGATAGTAAAGATGCAGGCTTTCCCCCTTGGGTGATGGTGATTTTAGTTGGAAATATTCTGGGGGATTGTAATAATTTTGAAATGCGGCATGGCTAGAAGAGTCTTGTGGAGTGACTGGTTGTTGAACGTAGTACCCATAGGGATTTGGTTGTCGGTAAGGGTGCTGCTTCCTTGAAGGTGGCATTCCCCACGCTTGTGGTTGTTGCCATTGCTGGAAGTATTCATAAGGCTGTGGGGGCATTTCACTTGGATAATACCCTTGCTGCTGGTGGAACTACCTTAGGTTGCCTTGTGGGTAAGGCAACCTTCATGGTGTTTTCCTCCTTACCAAGCGAGGATTCAATGCATACACCCTAGACTCTTAAATATGTGACATCACTAGACAACACCCCTTAGGATGTTCGTATTGACATATGCCACATTTATCATCTTCCTCTGTGTCAGAGTTTGCAACCTGTTCTACTACAACAACTTTGCCCTTACCCTTGTGGTAGGCACATTCAACTTCCTTCTTCCTACGCCAATCTCAATCATTACCTTGCTCTCTGGACTCTTCTGTAATTTTCAGCATACTTTGGAATTTTTCGTCCAAAGAGTCCCACATCTTATCAACCTTTGCCGATATTTTAGATTCAAACTCTTGTAAAGGCAAGGTCTTTTGGTTCATTACTACTTCCAGTGGTGATTCCTCCTCATCTTCACAAAACAGGACTTCCCTCTTTCTGATGGAAGGATCCCAGTTTAACTCCTCTACACTCTCCTTCTTTCTAAGTTCCCCCTCTTCTTTGGCAACTTGCTCAATTAGGTGCTATAGTTGATGGGCCCTTAGTTTTGATAATTTTCCCTAGGCATAAATGCCAAGGGTCTTTCTCATTTCAAAGTGAAGCCCATCAATGATATGGTGAAGTTGTGCCCGCTGAGAGTAGCCATGACTAGGGCATCGATGTAGCAGTGAATAGTACCTGCTCATGGGTGCATCCAAGGGCTCATGATTACCTTGCTTCCACCCTTGGATCTGACATCTCAGATTTTCCACTCTGGAATAGGTTTGATACTTTTCATTGAAGATCTCAAGCATTGAACTCCATCTTCTGATTGATTCTAGCTCCAAAGATCGGTACAACCTTCTGCTTCCTTGATGAGTGTGCAAGAGAATAGCTTAAGCTTCTGCCAATCATTATCAACATTCTATAGGATGCAAGTGTCATGGAATGCTTGCAAGTGAGTTTGCGGATCACAATTGTACCTCCCTTCAAATTTGGGGATGTTGTTCATTTCAATGCGTTTGATCTGGCTATCCTTCAAGTGCCTATTAGGGATCTAAACTACCTCGGCAATATGGAGCATGCTCTGAGTAGCCAACAATGGCTCATCCGAGTCATAGTCCTACTGAGCACTGTGGTATCTATGAAGATTTCGGTTGCCCCTTCTTTCATGATGGTGAAGGTCATGTGATTGGTCACGCACTTCCTCATGATGTTCCTTTTGATCCTTATGACCACCATCATTTCGCTCCTTTCTATCACAATTACGGTTAGAGTTTGAACTGGATGAAGGTATAGGAGAGCAAGAGGATAGAGAAGAGGGAGAGGGATCACCACCACCCTGATGTTGATCTCTCCCTCTACTCTGATGACGACCTTGATCATCCTACCCATCCTTGCTACATGATCCTCCATTTGCCTGAGGATCTCGGTCACTTAGAGGTTTGTTCTGGATGATGGACTAAATGATTTGCTACCCTAGAGGAAGTTCGAGCGAATGGGAATCATGAAAGATAGGTTCCCCATCGTCCTACAGCCCTTGCAAGAATAAGGGGTTACTAAACTGCTTCCCCTTCATGTGTTCGTATCGTTCTGCCTACTGTTGATCTCGTGCTTGTTGGGCCTCAGTGGGATGATAGTCTCGATAGTCATGGTCCTCCATGACATACTCCACTCCATAGTCCTGGATGCCTAGTCTTCCAAGATTGTGGAATAGCATTCAAGGGGCTGATCGGTCGGGTGGTAGTATGATGTTGTCCTCCATGTCCCACCATCATAGATGCTCATCCTAATGAAGGATGAATGTGAAGTCAAGGACATATTCATCAGGATGCTTGTATACCACCTGAAATTCTTGTGGCACCGGTGGGTTGGATACATCTCACCTGTGAGAAGAAGACATGTTGGATTTTAGATGATCCATTTAATCGGTGTACTTTACCTTTTTCTTAGTTCTCCTAGCATGCGTAAATGTTACTATCCTGGGTCCATTCCAACAACATGAATAATAAATTCGCTAAGGTTAATTATCACATGTAAGACTAACAGTCCCCGGAAATAGCACCAATGATGAGCGGCTAGATACCCCTACGTCCAACCATGTGAATCATGGGTGTTCACACACGACTTGGTCAAATTCTGTAGACTGTAAGCACTTTGCATACATCAAACCTTTAACCAGAAAAATCCTTTGTTAGAATGGTCATTATCTTCCCAACATCACTTGTGATGTTCTAGTGGCGATGGTTAAGTGAGATTGAGGCAACTAATTTTGATGGCTTTTTACTTTATCTTTTGGCATCTAATTAAGGTATGAAAAGTAAGGAATGAAATATTATCTAATCTATAATTATCCTAATCTGTATCTTAACTATTCCTAGCATAAGTATCTGATCCCATCTTCCAGGAACATATTGAGCATCCCCTAACCACTACTGGGTTACTAGACGTTAAGCGTCACTGGGCTACCAAGAATTGGGTTTATGTTCAAGATGGTCGTACTTATGGTTTCTACGAACTATGAAAGAGCGATAGCGATAGAAATAACAACAATGAAACTTAAGTAACTATCAAAGCATAAAAATATTAAACTATTAAATGCATTAAATAACTAAGTCCAAATGCTGCAAGGATTGCTTGAAAAGCTCGTCTTTATTACCATTCACGCCAATGGGCTTAGGTACATCAACGCTCGAATAAAGAGCCAGCCACCTTTCTTACACCTAATGTGGGCACTTGGAAAATATTCTAACTCTCGCAGGAACAAACTACAAGATCTTCGCTACAATTGATTAAAAGGTACCTAAGAGAGGTAGAAGCCCTCTCATTTATAGGCTGAAAAAAGGTGTCGCGTAAACGGGGCCATGTCGATGCATGGAAGGATGCATCGACAGGCCCGCGTATACTGGGCCATGTCAACGCGACCGGGTATATGGGGTCTAGTATACACGGCCTAGTAGACACATCAACCATTGACACTTCATCACTTGGTACATGATATTTGTTGATGATATTATTTTAATGGATAAATCTAAGTCTTGACTATGAAAAATGAAGACTTGGAGAAAAATCCTATAATCAAAAGGGTTGTGGACTAGTAAAAGAAAAATGGAATACATGAAGCACTTTTCTAGTGGAGAAATGAGTAATGAATATATGAATATTAGAATTCAAAATTAAGAAGTTATTCAATATAAGCAATTTTAATGCTTCTGGTCACTTGTTCAAATGGATGGTGAGGGTAATAGTATTGTGAGAAAGAAAACTAAAGTAGGATGGATGAAATTTCAAGAAGCTAGTAGTATGCTTTATGATAAAAGAATCCCTGCTAGCTTGAAGAGAAAGTTTTAAAGAACTACTATTAGACTTGTAATCCTTTATGGTGCAAAATGTTGGCATATAGAAAAACATTCAGCTCAGCATGTACATGTAGCAAAGATGTGTATGATAAGGTGGATGTTATGTGTGACAAGGAAAGACTAAATCAACAACTCTCTTAATAAGGGAAGCTTGGGAGTAGCATCCATAAAAGAGAAAATTAAGGAAAGTCATCATAGATAGTTTAGCCATGTGCTAAAAAGACCAAAGAATGCACCTAGTAGAAGAGGTTACTTTATTAAAGTTAAGGAGAAACAACAAAACTATAAACCTAAGATTTGGGTATTGATGCTTTTTTTTTCTCTTAATAGAAGTGAATGGTAGAAAAGAATTCATATAGTTGACCCCCTATAGTTGGAATGAGGCTAGGATGATGATGATAATGATGCTAATCCTAAACATTCAAACTGCATTATATTCTATTTATTTCATCTCCCAAAATCTATGTAGAAACCTTGGGAAATAGATTTAATCTTTATGATAAAAAAATCTGTCTAAAATCTATATTATCATGTCCATATTTGTCATTACTTGCAAAACTAACATTATCCCATCATTACATTTGCCAAATGTACTGTCCTATAGATATGTAGTGCTAAATATACATGCTTTGTGAACATAAAGAAAGACATCCAAATTTGGGTATTGATGTTTATTTGGCTCTTAATAGAAATGAATGACAGAAAAAAATTCATATAGTCAATCCTTGTAAATGGAATAAGGCTAAGATGATGATGGTGATGCTGCTAATTGTGAAAATTCAAACTGCATTATATGCTATTTGTTCCATTTCCCAAAGTCTAAGTAGAAACCTTAGGAAATAGGTTTAATCTTCATCATTCCCAAAGAAGCTTGTGTCTAAAATTTTTATTATTATGTCCATATTAGTGACTACTTGCAAAACTAAGATTATCCCCTCACCTCATTACATTTGCCAAATGTAACGTCTAGTAAATATGTAGTTCTTCAAACAAAATAGTATAGGCTCTCCAGATAGCACTTACCAAGTCCTAATCTTTTATTACGAGAATTCTTTCTTGCAAACTTAACATGGAGTGTTGCACCAGTCTTAGGATCAAAAGTCACATCCGGAATTCATAAAATAGTTGTCATAAGATGAAGAAGAGACATTTCAGAAAAATAACTACAAGATGAAGCCACTTTATAGAAACTTATTTCAAATACATGGCCCAGGTAAAAGAGTGTATTCAATGTACATCATACATAAGCAATGAAATATGCAAAATAACAAGCTACTTCTAGTCCTTGATGACACATTTCAAAGTGTAGCAGTTGACATGGCTAGGTATATCAACATCACATTTTAGAGCAGAGAAGCTAACTTCGCTAAGGACATGAAAATGACTATGTTGGTTCATAAACACAGGAGTGGGTAGAGAAGCCTTAGTTAGTAATATCTTGTACATGTGCATTTTAAAAAAAATTATCAACTAGTCGTTAGATCGTAAAACATTTACATAAGCAAATTATTTGGGAATGCTAGTCTACTACTTTCTTTGTTTTTAGAAAATACTTTTTTTCTTTCTTGCAAATTTGCAATTTAGCAACCATCAAGTCCAGATTCAAGTTATTGTTTACCATCTATAAAGAAATTATAAACATTTCTATTTAAATAGTGTTAGGAAAGGTCTTAATTCAAAGACAAATTATTTATTTGCTGCTATTTCTCATCAATTTCGATGCACAATTAGTAGAGCATGAATGGGGTCTCATCATCTAAGAGTTGAAACAAGTAGATGCAACAGAATTCCCCATGAATAACAAATATACCAACTTTGCAATACAAATAGCATTAAAGATAAATACCACATCTTCTAACAACATTCTACATTGGAGCATATTAGAGAGATGGAATATTAAAGTTGAAAATTTGGTTGATTTGTTTCAAATGTTACCAAGAATCCTTGGTAATTTGCTTAATGATATTTTCAAAACTCATAAAACTTATATTTCTACTGTCCAATACAAACTAAATAAAATTTCAGTTTTCAGTTTCAATAAATGCTACAGACTCCATAAAATTTCTATTTTCAATTTCAATAAATGCTTTGCAAGAAGTTCAAGATTTGAGGAGTCAGAAGAAAACCATTCAAGAAAAACAAGGAAAATTATGTGCACCATGATTTCACTTTGCATCATAGACTTTTCTTTATTACGTAAATTATGTCCAAAGTGCAAATTGCTTCTTCCTAAACATTAATTTCCTACTGTCATTTCATTATGTATACTTAGGATTTCATCATAATGAACAATACGGCCCAATCACATT
>MNCI01011925.1:18174-39230 GCA_015680685.1 Gnetum montanum | reverse complement strand
TGTAGCATAGTATTATTTTCTTATTAGGGCAATACTAAAATTTGTGTTTTAGAAAAGAGGTATGATTTACATTCAACTCCTTGAATGCCTACGGACACTTGTAGGTGGTTATATAAGGGCATTAAGAGTAGAAGCCTACTTTGGGGAGGACCCACTTGTATAACTCTTGTATTTCACATCTTACGACCACCTTCACATCATCTTGTACCTCCTAGATACTATAGCAATCATCATGATTTTTCTGCATACTCATACTCATTCATACACTTGGCAATTTGTGATCAAATTAACTTCTAGAATCTAGTCAATTTACCTTGTTCAAATTGCTTCTTTAACAACATTTTGACATTAAAATCACATATTGTAGGCTACATCTATGATTAAGAACCCTTTGGATTATCTTAACATCTTCCAGGCTACTCACTTCAACCATTTTTAATTAAATTTTTCAAATATTTTGAAAATTTCAAAGGTGATATCATAGATACAATATTGTATCATCTACAATATCATATCAACACTATCACATCTATGGTATCACTAATATAAAAAAATTGCATATATGCACAAACCATTACAAAAAAATTTATTTTTTACCATTTCGTGCAAGGGGATTTCATGCTATTTTTCTATGAAATAATCTTCTAAACCCGATATCTTCTTCATTGCACACTTCATTTAACCTATTCTTGAATCCTTTCACTTAGGGAGAAAGCATCACAATTGTGGGGAATAGCGTTTTATGTAATTTTGTAAATTATGTGAATTTTTCCAAACACCTAGAAGACTAATTAAAGGTAAGAATTATAAACAATAATGAGATTTTAAATAGATCTAAGCTAATACACTTAATATTTCTCTATAATAAACCATTCAAATACTTTTTAACAATAAATCAAAGATAGTTACAAGACATAAAGCTAAAAATTATTGTTTTGGATTGTTAAAAATTGTTTAACTAAGGGGTTTTTTTGAATGAGAACTCTTTTTGAATCAACAAATTTTTTAAACTCTTCAATCCAAATTAAAAATAAGATCAATGAAATATAAAATTTTTAATCCAAACCCAAAACTCAATGAAAGGATATGAATCATTAGAAAGTTTTTCAAAAGTTTTGGGTAATCTTGAAATTTCTTACGATTGTAGATGCCATCAAAAAGGATATCGAAAGTTAGAGGAAAGTCACAACCAAGAGAAAAGAGGCCCAAAAAAAGAGGAGGATGAGACATATATTGAACTCCTTTCACAAAGCAAGAAGCATAATCATATTTAATTTAGCAGCCCACACCTACAACAAGGAAATCTGCACAAGCGAAGCTGATGTGCCACTTGGTCCAAAGGAAGGACAATGCCTCACACTCTCTAATGAGTGCTTATGAGCCATTCAAGAGAATTCTATCATGTCTACTATAATAGTGGAATTTAATTTTATCCCTTTTATGGAGTTTGTACCTATACAAGTTTATAAACAACTTCAAGCCTCACCTCTCTTGTCCACCATTTTAAGTAATGGTGAATGGTTTTTAGGAGAAATCCATCAATTTTTGTACAATAAATAGAATGATGCAACTATTAATATTGAGGGAGTAACAATTGCATACTCAATAGAAGCTATTACTAGGGCATTGAATTTACAAGATTTTGAAGCCAACATTGCCCAAATCTCTACATGATCTAACATAGATGCAAGGAATTTATGGTTACAGAGACAATACAAGACTATTGAAAAAAATATAATAAATTATCTACTATAGAGAAGATTTATTTTAAGATTAAAACATACCAAATTTTTCCAAATAATAAGCTCAATAAAATTTCTACTCATGCTACCAAAGGAAGTGCAATTTTAATGAGAAAATTCTAGGCAAACATGGCATACTTATTATTTATAGAAATTCAAAGAAGGTTCAAGGAAAAGAAGATAGGAAATATCACTCTTCCATTTTCTTATCTTATTAGAAAATTTTGTAGGAAAGTAAGAATTTTGGGTTACATAAATAATGTTCTCTAAAAAGGTCAAAATCCTTCATACACAAAAATTTCAGAGCTAGTGCCTCATAAGAAGGATCGAGTAGAAAAACTAGCAAGCACTGCAACTATAGTAGGGTCAACGCCAACAAAAAACATTCTAGTCAAACAAAAAAAATAGGTAAAACATCGTGGATCAACTATAACTATGAAACAAGCATGACCAAGTGCACCACCAACACAACAACATGACTACAAGCCTTTCATGAGCCATTTGCAATAGATCATAGAAATAATTAACTAGAATAGTAGAGAAGTCTCTTGCATGTATAGAGTAAAAGATAATCTAAGAAAATCTGTAGTATCAATAGGACCAACAAGTGGTCAAGTATCCTTGGAGGTAGAAGAAAATGATGATTGGACACAATAGATCTCTGAGAATGCTGCATCATTTTAAGTGGTATTAGAAACTAGAGAAGGAGCCATTGTAGTGGTAATGCATCATGAAGATGTAGCTGGAGTAGCAAAAGTAATTACTAATCATATCAAGGAGTCATTTAATGCTTTCATTGTGTCACCAAAAAATATTTTTGGAGCCAAGAATGTACAAATATTAGTTGGACCATTAGAAAAGAAATTTATGTCCCCTGCTGAACATGAAGATGCATTAGAGAGATTGTTGCAAACAAGGCAAGTCATGCAAAATCCCCAATGACATCACTATAGTGTAGTCAAAATTAATCTCCACAAAAGGAAAACTAGTCATGAAAAAAATAAGAGTGTAACATGCAAAAAACAAAGTGCAAAGGTTACAAGAAGAATTAGCTGCATTATGAGTTGAAAGGCAGGACTTTGCATGATACATTGCACCATACTAGTTATCACAATTTAGAAATAAGCAATTAGATCAATTGATGGCTAGGTAGAAATAGATGGAGATGGCAAAGAAAAAAGCCATTTAGAATTCTTTAGTTGTGGAAGCTCAAATATACATCCATGCTAAAGCTATTACTACATTAGAAGAAGAGGATAAGAAAATTGTTACAAAAATCCTCAAGTTGATGAATATAGAAAATCAGAAGAACATGCTAAAGAAAAACATCATTAGTTGAGAGGGTAGTTTGCTAGAGTCAACCTAAACATGAAATAATTGACCCATGAAAATATAATTTTATTAATGGAGGAAGTATAGGTAGTTAATCAAAAGTTAGCTATTGAAATCATCGTGTGACAAAATAATGCTAAGAATCATGAAGGACTCAAATAACATTTCAAAGATCAGGTGGGCATGTACAAGTAGATTAAAGAGAAGAAAATCCATATAGCCAAGGCCAATATTAGCACAATTACATAGTAGATACTTAATAGGCAACCCATCTTAGATAGTCCCACCTTAGTTCTCCAAGTTGAGCTAAAGAATAAATACTTGTAGATAGAAGATTTGATAGAATACATGAGGTTAGAAAGTCTACACTATGCTAATTTAGGCATACTGACATCAGAAAAGCCCATAACAAAGTTAGAGAAACAATGGATACTATGTATTTTATGTATGAAAAAGAGTTTGTAGATAACAAAGATGCATAACAAAAACTTCACATTGCAAACTCTGAACTTCAAGTAGTCAAATCAATATATTAAGATCATAATGACATTATAGTAAATTTGGCCAGAAGAACGAAAGATTATCAAGAATTACAAAAGATATCCAAAGCTTTTGAGGTAGAAAGAACATAATTCATGGCATCATACATTAAACCCAATAATATGTTTTAACAAATATCATCTTCTTGGGAAATACCAACACTAGAGAACATCACCAAGTTAGCATGGATAGTACAAGATTCCAAAACCAAAGAAGAAGAGCTAACAGCATTGATAAATAGGTACCAATTCAAGAAGTCGAATGATAAAGGGAAGATACCAATGAAGGAACCACCACCACCAAGAACATTAAAGGACTACATCAAGCTCCATTTTGATCTATTTTCTTTTGTTTTGTATTTGTCATGTGTCAATCATGCATTGCATGATAATTTGTAATACTTGAACAAAAATGAGACATTCATAGTTTGTTATTAGTAATGTATATATATCATGATGTCAAGTCCATGTAACTCCATAAGGTGTAATGAACTCTATCCTCCTCTTGTTTAAACTCGAGGATGAGTTTTCAGTTAGTCATGGGGATATGATGAAATAGTTTATTTAAAAACTATGATACCATAGATGCAATATAGTAGCACAGTATATGATGTCATAGATACAATATAGTGAACCATGGTCATGCTTATAAATACAAATCCACTATCATGCCAAATAATAAAGATTGGCCAAACCTTAGAGACATTCTTATATTTTATTTTCTTGAAGTTAGAGTTAGTTGTGAATGTCTATAGTGTGATGATTAGCAGTTGTATAACATCTTTATTTGATTGAATTAATCCTTGACACAATTCATGAATAACAATAAATATTGAGATTATTTTTCATCATTACAACATCTCACATAGAATATATTTACTTTCCAATGCTTTTTACTTTTAGTATATTATTTACATTTTCTAAGTCATTTAATATTATCATGTTTGTTAATAAATGTAGAATAAGTATGATTGGTTTCAAGCATAAAGTGTAATTTTTTGGTAACATAGTAGTAAATTTACTTGATTCTCTTAGTGGTAAAGTTACTTGGTAATCCCAATAACAATTACATAAGCCTAGGATGTGTATGGAAAAATAGGACTAGATACTTATTATAGATAGGCTAGAATAGCTTTACATTCTTATTGTTCTTAGTTGATAGAATTTATATTCATTTTTACTATGTCTACTATTAGTACACTTAGATCCTACCAACATCATTTAATCATATACCTCACTAAGAGTTAAACCATGCATTTTATAGTTTCCTAACTCCAAGTGAGAAGACATTCATCATGAACTATCAACTTACTAGTATACCTACATTTTCCATCCATGGATTATGATCTAGTCACGTGTGAATACTTATGACTTTTATGGTTAAGTGTTGTAATTCTCTACTACTCATCATTCATTATTAGTCCTTATAAAACCAAACTTTATCATGAAAGAATCAAACTTCTTATACCATAGTCTACCATATTGTTTCAACCCATATAATGATTTCAGTATGTGACATACCATGCTATGCTTACCCTTAACCGCATAGCCTTTAGGCTATTGCATGTAGATTTCTTCATTAAGATCTCCATGAAAAAATGTAGTCTTAACATCCATCTATTCAAGTTCAAGATCCAAAGTAGCCACAAAGGATATTAGAGATCTTATAGATATTAACTTTATTACTAATGCAAAATCTCCTTCATAATCAATACCCTCATTTTAAGAGTACTCTTTTTCTACAATCATTGCCTTATATACTCCTCCCCCTTTTACCTTGAAAGGCCATCTACACCTAACATGTTTTCTTCAAGGAGGAAGTTTAACAAGTTCCCATGTCTTGTTTTTTTATTAATGATTTATTTCTTAATCCATAGCATTTTTCCAAGCTTTATTGAGTTTTAAATTACAACATTCTTTATAGATTTGAGGTGCATCACTAATACACAAAACATATGAATCTAAATACTTAGGTATGCATCTTATCCAACTTGACCTTCTTAATGGTTGATCTTCCTTTTGAGGTAGATCTTTCCTAACATTAGATTCATCATTAACTTTTTTTGCACTTGATTCTTGGTTAATATCATAATGAGCTTTTTTGAAACCTTTTCTTCAATCATATCAAGTCTAGATGATTTCATAAATACCACATCTTTGTTATACATGATTTTGTTAGTATTGGGACTCCATAGCTCATATCATTTTACATCATCATCATATCCAAGAAAAATACATTTATTATATTTTTAATCCAATTTGGATCTACATTCTTTAGGCACATGATAATAAGCTATACTATCAAATACTCTCAAATGATCAAATGAAACTTAATGATATAGGAGAAATTGAAGCACAAAACTCAATGATGCCCTTTGGGCCTACTACTCCACATAGAAACTCCCTATAGGCTACTCTCCCTATGAGTTGGTGTACAGGAAACTACCAACTCTTCCCATTCAATCCAAGCTCCAAACACTTTGAACAACATGTGACCTTGACCTTGACCTAAGCCTAGCAAAAAAATAGAGATTGATCAACCTTAAGCTGCTAGATGAGAATAGATTAGTGGCCTTATTTTTGAATGAAGTGCACAAAGCATTCAATAAACAATGTCATGATCTTAGGATAAAGAAATTCAAATTCCAACCTAGAGACAAGGTCCTTTATTAGAACCCCACACATGTTCCATAATGAACTAAGTTCCAAACATTGTTGGAAGGGCCTTATATCATTTATGAAACCTTTAATTCTGGGGCCATGATGATTTAAAAACCTAAGAGCCCAAACAAAAAGCAACTAGTCAACATGCAATATCTTAAATCTTTACAGGAGCCCAAGTAAGCTAGTGCAAGAAACACTTCATCAAATGAACAACCATGCTCAATTTTTCAAATCTCCTCCTTTCAACTTAGTTGTGGGGGAGATGGCCATCTATGCTAATTATTAAAGTGGCTCCTTAGTTTTTCTACATTTTTTTTTACAATTTTTTGTCTTACACTTTTTTGTTTTGCACTTTCTTTGTTTTTATACTTTTTTATTTTACACTTTGTTATCTTTCCATTTTTTGTTTTACAACATCATTAGTACATTTTGACTTTCTTGAATATTTTACAATTTCTTTTATATTTTACTTTATTTTGGTATGATTTTTTCTTATTATTTTTTAATAAAAGTATTTTATTGCCAATAGGACACAAAGATGTTGTAGTTGTTTGCTAATGGTGGTTTGTACTTAATGTTTTTGATTGATAACATCTAGTTTCTATTTTTGAATTTTGATGACTGATAACTAAGACAAAGTTTCTTTTTTATGAAACAGGAAATGAGTCCACATCATCCACCCATTCACCAACTTTATGGTCTTCCTTGTTTTTGGAATACGAGGTTCCATTTTCATTAATGAACTTGTGACCTTGGTAGTTCCAAACTTGGGAAAGATTCAAATGGTTTGAAAAGGATGTAACTTCAAGGGGATTTAATGTTCTTTGTGCCTTTCTACTTTCTTGAGTGCATGAGTGTTTTCATGAATTTCTTACCATTCCATGTTGACCAATAACAAGAAGTTAATAAGTCTTTGCATGGTGTGGTTTCCATCCAAAAAAATCCCTAAAAATCATTAAAAAAACACTTGATGGAAATTTAAAGTACACCCCTTAGACAAAATAATGGGCTACAAGCATTGGTTATGAGACTAGAAACACATGTTACCCATGCCTGAAGGTCCTCTCTAACTAAGGCCTTTTCTCACTTCCTACTTTTTTCTTCCCTAATAAGGAACAATGTTTGATCTGTGGGACCATTCTTGTGTCTTGAAGGGGTGGACTAGTCTTAGAGTGGAAATATGAAGTCATTGAAAGTGGTTAGTTTTGATCTAGACTTAGGATGGACTTTATCAAATCATTTAACCATAGAATCCACAAGGGACTTCATGTGACCACAATTCAGAATTCCATCTCACCTTCTTTATTATCCATCAATGCTTTTCATATTTCACCTCACTACTGGTTTCCATGTCTTATTTGATGTCTTAGTTTGATATGTTAAAATTCATAGGTAGATTCTTCTGTATTTGGTCCTTAACTTTTCGTAACCATTAATCAATTGTGGGGCCCATGGACTCTTTAGTTGAGATTATGCAAGCAAAAAAAGGGCATGAGCCTACTATGGGGAGGATCCACTTGCATATCTCTCAGTTGGATTAGTTAAGTTCCTTATCCTTAGGTATTTTTGCAATCAAATCTTTCATGTGTCCCATTGTACATCCAACTGCATGTTCCTTAAGGTATTTTCTTCAATAAATTTCATTCTCTTAATCATTTCTCCAATTTTCATGAGTTATCAAGCCCTCTTTGAGATTTCATCATGTTCGTGGCTTTTCTAGCACTTTATGAACACAAATTTCATAAGAAAACTCTTTGTATTTTTCAAGACATTCAAAGTGAAAAATTTTGGTCATAGGCTCCATAGACGAGTACTTGTTGACAAAGCCCATGCATAAACGGAACCCTATATATGGGATCTTGTCAATACAGGGATTCACCTACCTACATATTGGTGGCCACACTTTGCGATTTTCACATTTGCTTCAAAATGAGGAGGGAGTTTTTCAAATTTTTTAGAGCCCAGAACCTTCCAAGAGCCATAGCTTCCTAATTGTTTGTCTGATTCAATTCATTCTTTGACCCTATAGCTATTGAAGATAAGCTCTTTGTCATGGGAGCCACAAACCTTTAATTTTTTATGAAATTTTTTTTGGAAAAATTTTGGACTCCCACGAGGTTTAACAAAGAAATCAACATTAAAACATCAAATTACAAGAGTTAAACCCTTCCAACAAGCTTTGGTAACATTCTAAGTTAAAAATGATTAAAATAATAATAAAATAATCAATCTTCCATGGTCCAAACTTAACCTAAGTGTAACGACCCAATGAGACAAGGTATTTAAAATGTTATAAGTTACACATTGAATGCTAATCCTTGGTTATGTTGTAGCCACATATGGCACTTAAGGGAAAGCACATGTAGGAAGGAGAACTATCCCAACTAAGGGACAAATGACCACAAATAGGAAGGGACCAAAAATTGCCCCATGAGCAAGCAGAGATCCATGCCATGGAACCTCTTTGGGAGAAGTCCAAAGTGGAATCTTTCCAACATATTTTTGAAGAAGTGACCACAATAGAACAATCTCACCAAGATAAGATGCTTGAACTCAAACCAAACCTTAAGGTTACCTTAACGAAACCCTACCTTAGTCTGACTATGAACAAGGAGGTCTAGAAATCCATGCTCTAAGAGTTAAACTTCAGACCTTTCTTGGCGTTCTCACCTCTAGAAGTTAAGACTCAATTGTAGACCTCCACCATATGGCCCATAATCACTTTCAATAAGGAGTTGTACATGGGGGAGACATACTTATTCTAGAATAATCAGTAGGTCGATCTTTGACCAGTCCTTACAAATGCAGTGACCTACAACATGCAGAAGGACTTAGATCAAACTTCCCAATAGAATAAGCATTTAACCATAAAAAATCATCGCCTACACAATGTTGATGCATAAAAATGACAACTGCAAGATTTTATGCATCAACAATAGAAGTAGCTAGCCAGAGTGAACAATGAACTGAGGAGATTTGTAGTTGAAAATAGAAATCTCTCCATGGAGGAAGTCTAAGCTCTTCATCAAAAATCTGTGATAGAGATAGCTACCTAGAAGAATGAGGCTCTCAAATTTGAGAGAGACAAAAACCACTACAGAGATCAAGTCATTCTACAGAAAGAAATTAATGAAAAACATATATAGATGATGAAGGAAAAAGTTAATGAGGCCCTCCAGTAGCTCAAGGAAGGAGGCAATGTCTGGCAGCCTATCTTTGATGGGCTCAATGACTATAACAAAGTAGGAATTCATATAAAAGGACTACACATCAAGGAGATGATGGAGTACATGGAGCTTGCGAATCTCTATTATGCAAACTTGGTGATGCTGATTACTAAATGGTTGCAGTCTGCATTAGAGAAATAAGTGGCCAGCTCATACTTGTTATACAAGGTCGAGTTCAAGATCCATAAAGAGACCTAGAAAAAGCTTGAGATTTCCAACATTGAACTCGAGGTTCTAAAGGTAGGATTCACTGATCAACGATCAAATACTAAGAACTTGGCCAAGAGGATGAACAACTACCAAGACCTATAGAATGTAGTCAAGGTGTTTGATGTTGAATGCAAACTTTTCATTGCCTAGTTTGTCAATGTTAAGGAGTTGTTCTCCAGAATGCCATGTCCCTAGGATGTTCCCACACTAGCCCACATTTGAGATGTTGTGTGGACCATGAATGATCCTAGGAAAAAGGAAGATATGATGAAGGCATTTTTGGATGCCTTTAATCTTCCACTAGAATTTGCAGCTATCACAAGACAGTCACAACCACTTCAACCACCACACGCGCCCAAAGTAGGGGAAGGCCCTTTAGAGCCTCAAGAGCCTCCATTGCCTAGGACTGTTTGATCTTCTCCAACATCTTTGTATCATCTGAGGAATTGTGTTTGTCAATTTTATCTTGGTGTTCAATTTTGTTGTCCTAAACACCAAAATTTTGTAATCATTGTAAAATAATACACTTGGGCACTTAGTTTTGTCATGTTGTTTGTGTGTTTTTTTTGTGTGTCAATAATCTGATACCTTCCAAAATTTTGTAAAGAACTTGAGAACAAGTTTTCATTTAGTCATGGGGATATGATGAAGCATCATGGTTGGCCGCATCAATGGGATGTCGTCAACGCACCCCCTTCAATGAGATCCTATCGATGTGATCCTGTTGACATGGGGTTTGACCCATCTACAAGGCCTCTTGTTTCTACCTATAAATGTATGCCTTCAATTGCATTTATGGCATCAAGTCTCATAGTTGTAGTGAAGCTCTTGTAGTTTTGTCATTTAGAAGTTAGAATATTTTCTAAGTATTCATAGTAGGAGTCAAAAAGTACATGGATCTTTATTCGAGCATCGTTGTACTTGAGCACTGCAATGTGTGTGGCAATAAAGATGAGCTTTCTAATAAACTTTGTAGCACTTTGAAATAGATTAATTATTTCCTTTATGCATTTAATATTTTACGCAAATTCCTTTAATGTTTTAATTAATTAATTAATTAAGCTAGATTAAATATTAATTAATTAAAAACGTAAGTACAAACACTTCAAGCATATGTGTAATGCTTGGTAAACCCAATAATGCTTAACATTTGGTAACCCAGTAGCATTATACATGTTCTGGATGTGTATGGCAAGTAGGAACAAATGCTTATGCTAAGATTAGTTAAGTGTTTTCTAGTTAGATTAATTTAGTAATTAGTTATCTTTATTCATTGTTCTTTATTCTTAGGTGACTTAGAACACAAAAACATAAAAATGATAAAAACTCGTATGCCTCAGCTATGCTTAATCATACCCTTGTACTCACAAGTGTAACTAGGAAGACAATGATTGCAACGATTAGTTTTACTTCCTAGAACTAGTGTACTTAGAAGGCTAGAAGTCCTTGGAATTCAATTGGATCACATGTGAACACTTTGTGATTTGTATGGTTGGGCATGGGGTATAGTCACTGATCATCACTTGGTTCATCCAATAGCATAATACTTGGTAATCCTAGTAGTGGGTACGTGAGTTTAGGACATGTATGACAAGCTAAGAACATACACCTACTACCTTATGATAGTTTAGGATTTAATTTTATTATTAATTATATTAAATAATTAATTTCTATGTTAGTATTTAATTAGTTTAAGGTCACAATAACATCAATAATCATATGCCTCACTTTGAACTAAATCATGTGTGATAAAGTTATTGCTAGTCCAAGTGATAAGACAACAATTTGCGATCAATGCTTAACAATCTAGATACCACACTAATCCAATCCATGGAATTTGATCTGATTACATGTGAACACTTTTGATTCACATGATTGGGCATAGAGGATACTCACTACTTATTAGATACCATTTACCAAATTGACACAAAAATAGGAAAACTAACAAGACTAACATAAATGTTAGAAGAGTGACACAAATGATACCATGTGCACAATTTTTGACTAGCATAAGTACCATGTTGTAATGGTCTTTTAAAAAGTGTTAATGATATTGAAATTAAAGAGTAAAATAATGGTTAAGATTTAGATTTTTCATATCATTGGAAAATGTTAAAACCATAAGCTCTTATCATAATATCAATCAACAAAATCTTAACTAAGATACATAACAAATGTTTCTAATAAATTTTTTTATCATCATTATTATCCTAGCTTTTTCACAACAAAATGAAGTTAACTACATCAGTTCTTTCTCACCATTTTTCTTTATGAAGACATAGATCTTTATTTATTTGCAATTTTTTCAAATCATCTCCACTTGTTTTTTTTTCCCATGCGTTGTTTGGTCTTTTTTTTAGCAACTTTCTTAGATATTGATGTAACAACCATTTCATTGATATTATTTTATCACATACAACACCACTAGCTTGTCTCAATTTTGATGATCTTGCCTGAATTCTATTTCTCATATCTTTATCAATTTGAGGGGACTATCATTTAGAATGATGGTAAGGTGCTCGTTTCTCAAGTCAAAGACCTGGATTCAAACCTAAGTATAGCTACTCAAAGAGGTTAGGCTTTTGCTCATCTACCAACCTTGACAAGATTTTGCTTAGAGAGATGAGCACTATGGCTCCATGCTCCAAGTGATAATCCTATGTATCTTTATCAATTTCACCATCTAATTGAAGGATTAGCCCTAGGTAGCAAAATTGTTTGTAGGACAGGAATTTTTGGCCTTGGATTTATCACTTTTATTTCACCACTATTTATGTAGTTATTAAGATTGCATTCCATATATTCTATCTTACTTCTACTAATTTTAAGCCTTGATTCTAGAGCATGCCTCCACTTTTCTATTTTAGAAACAATATTTTCTAGAGCTATATTCATTGGTAAAATCCCAATAGAATCAAAAAACAAAAGAAATATATGTTCGATGGTAAAATCCCCAGTAGAATCAAAAAGCAAAAGAAATAGTGTTGGGAAAACCACAGAAACAGAGGATCTGCTCCACAAGGAAAATAAAAAGAAAAACATAATTTATTTATTTTTTCTCTCACCTTAATAGGAAAACAAAACACCATTATAATGAGAAAAAAAACATGATCAAGAGAGTTTCTAAAATTATTTTATTACCATAAAGATCCAAAATTATTTTACCTTGACCAAGGACTCTCCAATGCCAAGTTATTATTTTACCTTGACCAAGGACTCTCCAATGCCAAGTTATGGATAAAAAAAAATTTGAACCAAAAGAGAAAAAAGAAGTAAAACCACGTGGTGGATGAGGGTAATAAAAATAAGGGAAAGATATATTTCAGATATAATTCATGTTCCTGTTCAAGTTTCAGCCAAAAACTCTTCCATAACACGGTTGTGGTTTTTGTCAATTAAATTGCGTTGAAATTAATTAACTTACTCTAACTGCAACATGGGGATGTAGCTTAGATGGTAGAGCGCTCATCTCCAATTTATTTTACTACTCTCGAGCATGCATGGTTTGAAGTTTCAGCACTGAAAAATAATAAAAGGTACGTGAATTGATGTGTCTCTCATTAGTAATTTAAGCCTTAAAAAGGAGGTCATCAGGGATCACATGTGTGAGTGGAAACGTGCTTCCATTTCTACAGACCTGCTGAGAAAGACAGTTGCAGCGTGCCATATATTCATAATGAGACGTTTCAGAAACCTTGTTTGCCAATCTAAGCGCTGGGTCACATGCAGAGCATTTCAGGAGGGTAGATTTTCCCTCTTAGATTCTGTGTAAAATGCCAAACACTGTCACATTCATATGGGGAAATTGGTAGGTGGGTCCAAAGCTCGGTGTAATCCACCTCAATCGGAGATTTTGACAAGGAAAACTCAATGACAAATTAAATTAGAATTTTCAGTTACTAATGCAGCTGAGCGTAAATACTGCTGCTGATATTTCAATATGAATACAGTTTTAATGAAGAGAGATCGTTCCCAATTTATGGTAACATGTTCTTTGCCAAACAATTTCTGTAACATTTTTTTCTGCAGTATCATTTCTGCAAGTTGTCCGATAGCTATCATTTCTGTAACTTTTTCTAGTCAAGTTCATATGTTTCAACATTCATGAAAATTTAAGTTGAGTTCATGCATAGCAACCATGAAAACATTCTTCAACTCTCAACATCTTTCACCATTAGGCATAGGAATGGGCTTGTTCAGAAATTAATGCAATACTTTGAACAAGTACAGAATGCTGCAGTCTTTAACGTTGTCCATTGCAGCAGAATCTTTAACAAAAGGGAAAACCTCATTTATTTTGCATAAGAAATTCCTTCATCAATTGAAAATTTATATGTCTAATACATGCATTGAGCCTATTGAGCCTAGAAAACTATTACTTCAAGCTCCTTAAGCATCACCCACATCTACATCGCTATGACCTTCATGTTTACCTGTAAAAGATAAAAAAAGGAGATTGGTCAGTAGGAAAACATTATAACAAATTTTATTAAGATGAATAATAAGGAATCTGTAACCAAAAGATGATGAGTTGGGGAGCTATTAACAAAAAGCTTTAACCAGGGAGGTTATAGCATTCAACCGCTCAAAAACGAATGTTCAACATTCCATTCCACCACGCGGTGGATAACTTCACAACCAAGCAAGCCAAAATAATTTCGCCCACTTGAAACAAAGCAAAAACAAAAGCTTTTTCACATTTAAGAGGGGGAGGAGGAGCAGTTGAAGCAACAGCAACGAGCCATGACCTACATTTTCAGTGACTACATCCTACATTTTCAGTGACTACATCCTTGAAACACTAAACGACTACGTGGATGATATAGCAGTCAAGTCCAAAGAGGCAGCTGATCACCCACGCGATCTAAGAGTAGTCCTCAAATGCTGCCAAATGCACGACCTACACCTCAATCCTAAGAAGTGAGTCTTTAGGGTAAAGACCAGACGTATGTTAGGGTTCGTAGTATCGAAGGCTAGAATACAGGTGGACCTCGACAAAGTCAAGGCCATCGTCAACCTAGCACCTCTCACAAACCTTAAGGAGTTACGTGGTTTACAAGGTAGAGTGCAATTCATTGAAAGGTTTATAGCTAGGTTGACCGACAAGTTACACCCCATGGAACATCTTTTAAAAAAGGAGGTCGACTTCGAGTGGACAGCCCAGTGTCAACAAGCCTTCGACAACCTAAAGAAGGAGCTCTCGCACCTCCCAATGGTGCACCCGCCACAAAGGGACAAGCATTTCTTCATATACCTTGCCACCTCTAACACATCCATAGCAACACTGCTATGTCAAAAGCAGGATGACAATTCTAAGATACCAGTGTATTACCTGAGCCATGCACTAATAGCATACGAGGTGAAGTACAACAAAGTGGAGAGGAACTATTTAGCCCTAGTGTTCGCGCTAAAGAAGTGGTGGAATTACCTATTCCATAGCACAACCAACATAATTTGCAAAAGCAACATACTCCAGGCTATCACTAGCAACTTGTACGAAAGTAGCAGGATAGCCCAATGGAAAGCAATAACCATGGAGTTTGACTTATGCTATGTAAGTCAATCGTCGACAAAGGGTCAAGCCATAGCAACCCAACCTACGGCCTTGCCAGTCAATGACCAAGCTACCATAGACCCAAAGTTCCCAGACAAATACATTAGCAATGTCAATATCGTCCTGTCACATTTAGAAGCTACCTTACATTTCAACGGCACCTCAACCGTGCGAGGAGGTAGCACCGCTGCCACGATTACATTCCCCTCCAAGGAAATGTAACCATCTACTTATCGTTTTACATTCCCTTACACCAACAACGTGGCAGAATACGAGGGGCTACTCAGAGGCCTCTTAAATGCCTGAGCACTGCGTATACAACACCTAGCAATCCGAGGAGATTCACAACTAGTCATGAATCAAGTCACTGAAGTCTACACCTACAAGGCTACACACCTGCAACCCTACTGCGACCTAGAAAAAATCCTACTTAAGAAATTTTAAACCACTGATGTGCAACACATGCCTCACAATGAGAACACTGTAGCAGATGCCTTAGCTACCCTCGCGTTAAAAATTCCATCACATTCCTTGGCAAACCTGCCAACCACGATCACAGAATGCACAAAGCCTATCACTCAGGCGGGACACATGGCTTCTATCGATGCTGCGGATACCCCAGAGTGGTATGATAACATTAAAGCTTATCTGTAGCATGGTGAACCCCCATGTGGATTGACATCGACCTAGAGAGATGCAATCCGTAAGCATGCTCGGCAATATGTGCTCATGGGAAATGACACCCTGTGCCGACAATCCTACAACGAGATGTTGCTAGCATGCGTGGGTGGCGAGTAGGCATAGAAGGTAGTTAATAAGGTCCATGAAGGACTGTGCGGTGGGCACATAGCACCCAGGGCTATGGCTGCGAAAATCAGACACCTAGGGTACTATTGGCCCTACATGGAATGCGACTGCCTATCGAAAGTCAAGACATGTGACACATGCTAGAGATAGGCAAATCTCATACACATAGCACCTACAGACCTACACCCAACGCAAATCACATGGCCCTTCCAATGATGGGGACTAGACCTCATAGGGCCTATGAAGCCTAAGTCCTCTGTAGGGCATAGCTTCATTATCACTACCACAGAGTATTTTACCAAGTGGGTGGAAGCCATTTCCCTGAGGAAAATGACATCTCAGTAAATCTACCATTTCATCCCCAATAACATTGTAACCAAGTTTGGGCTTCCAATGACTATTGTGACCAAAAATGGGCCACAGTTCAATAGTACAGAGACCCGAACCTTTTGTAGCAATTTAGGATTTAAACAATCATTTTCTTCCCTTTATTATCCGTAGGCAAATGGGCAAGAGGAAGCTACAAATAATTCCATTATCAACTTGCTGAAGAGAATGCTTAACAATAGCAAGAGATGGTGGCACGAGCAAATCCTATACGTCCTCTGGGCCTACTGAATGACATGCCGAACTACAACAAGTAAGACCCCTTATAGTCTTGTTTATGGATCTGAAGCAGTATTGCCTATTGAGCTGCAGTTACCCTCACTCTGGATGATTCTATTCGACGTCGTGAGTGAAGCCCAGAACAACAAGTTGCGAACCATTGACCTTGACTCAGTAGAGGAGGAATGCGTGTAGACGCTGAGACACATCAAGCACTACCAGAGCAAACAACAGTAGAAGCACCATGTAGACCTGCATCGACGCCCAGTGCAGAAGGAAGACCTCGTCCTTAGGGCTGTCCGTGAGCATGTGAGCAAATTCTTAGCCAACTGGGAAGGTCCTTACGTGGTCACCAAAGCCTTTGGAAATGGAACCTTCAAGCTAGTGGACATGGATGGCAACGAGTTCACCAACCTGATGAATCACTTGTATCTAAAGTCGTACTATGTCTAAAGCACTACGGCAACAAAAGCCATTGTTCGCTACGACAATAAACTAGCAACAGCACCAAGTAGCATCTGCAATGATGATAAACTAGCGGCATAGAGCGGTGCCCGCTACAGCGTTAAACTAGCAGCAGTCATCCTCTATGATGTAAAACTGGCACGGATAGTCCACTATGACTATAAACTGGCATTGCACATCCACTACGATGATAAACTAGCATGTACAGTCTGTTGGGGCCTTAAACCAGCACAATGGTCCACTGGGACCGTAAACCAGCACACGGTCTACCAAGACCTCAAACTAGGTTCGTGTTGCATCCTCAGAATGCACCATCACAAGATACACGTTGAACAAATGGGCATGATGCCGACTCATGGGTGGCACATCGCAGCTCTAGGATGCAGTTCACAATGTAATAAGAACACAGTCTGAAGCATACGTGGCACCGCCACCCTTGGCATCATGCTGACCCTCCAGAGATGTCATATGACATCACACTGGCCCTCTAGAGCTACCGTCGCCACGACCCACTGCCCTAATGGTAGTTCCTAGGCTAGTTCCCACATCTGGGGTGCCAGCAATATTGTGGCCCAGCCACAATATTGTTGCTCTTTAGTCCCCCACCAATGTTTTGGCTCACGCAATATTTAGCTATGTGGTAACTGATCCCATAGCTGAATTGAGCATGCATGCCTTTTGTGGGGATTCTAGTGCATCTGCGTCCACGACAACTACTGGTGCTTCGGAGGCCAACTCCTCCATGCTGGTGCTACTGCTGGCCTTCCTACTTTGGGCATCTCACACCAGCAATGGTGCCCAAAAGTAACAACAACACCAGCAGCCAGCAAGACCTTTGCCCTTGCAGGTACGTCTCACCAAGGCAGCAAATGCTACCATGTCGTGAAGTAAGTGCCGTGACTAGCTCAACTACTTCAGAGTGCAAATTCTAGCATGAGCATAACACAACTCACTGTACGGAAAATATCTGTAGGCAGGTCAAAACCCTTCATGGATGTAACGCAACTCATCTTGTGAGGGGAATACCTATCCTACGGGAGGTTGAAGAACAATGCCAACCAAAGATGAAAATGCAAATGATCCCCTCAGAGCACTCCAATGAGGGACTTCGCTATACATCATCTATGCTCTCTGCCTTAACCTTTGCAAAACCAATGTAACACTCTCGAGTGCAGCCAGGCGACGTCTCGACACTCACTAAGCAACAACTCTAGCATTTCGCTTGTTGCAGTGTTTCATATTCTTTGTCGATGTCTATCGAGCCTATCCTCTAGACATCAACAAAGAGGGGCCAATGAAACACCCCAAAAAATGCGAAGTCATTCTCGCTTCACCGGGCATGGCAAACTCACGCAGCACTACAGCAGTTTTTCAAGAGGAGAACGTTCTGAGTCCAGGCCGACCAATTCAAAAGAATTTCTACTTTGGGCATGGATAAGCTCTACATCACCCTGCCTATCCACCAAAGTAACCTACCTAGCCAACATCCTGCTCAGAAGCAACGCGCAGAGTTGGCAACAGCATACTGGATGCGCAAAAAATAGTTCGGCAAGTTTTCTAAGTCATGAAGTCTGCTACGCTACGCTACACCTCGTAACATAGCAAGCTTCAAAAAATGATGGCGAAACGAAGTGCTACGGTACTCTACGCCATGCAGCATAGCATGATAACAGCTTCACTACACACTCCCCTCGTTCAAATTCAAGTTCTGTAATGATGTCCCTCTCCATCAGGAAGTGGCGGACCATGTCTGATACTATGCTACGCTGAGCTACATGGCACAGCGAGGTGTAGCAATCCTACGGGAGTGATAGAAGGCAGTTCGAAGGGTAGAGTCAATGGAGTTCACAAGACTCGCATTGTAGGAGATAAAGTTTGCAAATCGGCAAAGCTTTCGCGACTAAGGCCAGTTGCTACACTATGCTATGCTACGTAGCGTAGCAAGCATGTAACATTTAGCAGAACGCGCGACAAGGTGCTATGCTATGTCAAGCATGTTATGCTATGAAGCACAGCAAGGCATGCAGATGGTTGTGTGACATCAATGCACTTCATCTAATCGGACTATTGGCACACGTCTCCAGACACTGATGGTGCAATTATAGTGTGGTAGGATCGTAGTTATTGCATGAAAAATTTGCATCGCAACGGTCCTGTAAGTCCAATGGTCATAGACGGCATGAGTGGCACTAGCAAGACAACAAAGGCCTGAGGCACGTAGCATTCAAATCATCCCTTTTGCTTACCTTCAGTCCTATAAATACTCCGGCAAATAGCATGCAAAGGGCCTTCATTTTTTAAAAGATTGGCAATTTTTGAAGAGTTCGCATTTTCTTGAAGAAAACAGCTTTTAAGTGGTGTGAACTTTTTGAATTCTAAAAACTTCTCCTCTCTCCGGCATTGTAACATCAAAGTCATCTATTTGACATTGCAAAAAGGGATCTCTCTCTCAGCTGGTGTGGGGGTCTGGTCTCCATTCTACTACCTTGGTAGAATCCCACATTGCATGTACCCAAGTCCGCATCCAAGCCCATAGCCCTTTTGCTCAATGTGCCCTGGTTACTCTCAGGATCTCTGCACTCCATCACACTGTGCAACTGATTGTATCCACCCTGATAGAGCAAACTTGTAGCTTCAGAGTGGTGAATGTTTCTAACTACACTTTACTTTATTTCCTACTTGTTGTCTTTTTTTGCATCATTTTTCTGTTTTATTCACCTTTTAGCATTACTTAGCATTATTGTCGCATTTTACACAGTTTCTCTTTTGCTTTATTTGCTTTCAAGCATTATCTCACATTTCGCATTATCTACGTTACAAAAGGCTATATTGACTCCAATGTAAGTCCCTGTCTAATCAACCAGACCGTTCAGGGCACCCCATGTCAGCACACACCCAGCATGGCCCTCCCACGGATACAAGGTAGGAAGTATCGTGCCTACCGACCCTCCGGTGTTTTCCAGCCACTGACGTTTTCGGTCACTACAAATACTATTAGCCTATGTCCTCAACACAACCACCACCTTGTGTACCATGCACTTCTCCTAATTTTCAACATTCTCATCTTTTCCCTCCTTCTACATCACCACCAATTGTTCGTAAGGTGCCTGCACCACAGCAACAACCTCTGAACGTTACTTGTGCTACTATTGCCAATAGCAGTGAGTGACCTCAGCAACATCGAAGGCGTCCCTTCTTTAGAAATGACCCTAGGAAGGGACAACACAATTCCAAGGCCATTGCATCCTCCAATTCTACACAAGTCCAACCCTATGGTGCACCCTTATCTTTGAACCCAATGCCTCATGTTACTTCATCAGGGCCACCAATTAACACTCCAACAACCATACAACCCAATGAACATAGCCATGGAGAGCAACATCCCGATCCTTGCATACCATCTTACGCTCACAAACATCATAGTGGGTCAACTCTTTACCTAAGAACCACATCTTACAAATTTCCCTACTATGCTTACTATAATCAAGTGTGTGAAGCCCAATGGGATAAGAATGACCGGGTCCCAATATTTCCAACATGCAAGGATCCTCATCTTTCATTTATTAATCTTTTCCATCCTCAACCGTTTAGTTATGGGGCATATCCCCCATTTTAATAATAAGCAAGATTAATAAATATTTTTCATTTTCTTTAATTTTGCAACTTTTTGTTTTCCAGTTTTTCATTTTTCAATTTTTTGTTTTATATTTTTGTCTTTTTGTATTTTTACGTTTTTATAAGTAATATCGTCTACGAATAAAATACTCATGTGGCTCCTTGGTTTAGGTGTGTTCTATGTTATTAAGTCTTGAGTGATCAATTATGTGGACAGTGAGCCCATTACACCCACTCATCCATTCTACAAATAAGAGGTTCTGATCAAGGGTACAGTAATATTCTTAACATTGTT
>MNCI01011925.1:0-18051 GCA_015680685.1 Gnetum montanum | reverse complement strand
TCATAGTTGCTCATCATGGGATGAAACAATGCGGTGTCACTGATCAGAGGAATGGACTTGGTCCTGATCTTGGAACAACGAGTTAATGACACGTTAATCATGCTTTACACGCAAGATTCATTGTGCCCTAGGTTAGTTACCTCATGTCCCAATCTTTGCAATCCCTTCTATACCCCATCTCATCTTCTTGTCCATGTAATTGTAGCTTGTCTCGTATAGCATAGAATTCTTACCTCATTCTGGTGATATTTACATGTGTGTGTTTTGTGAAACTAGTATGGATTACATTTAACCCTTCGAGTGCCCACGAACACTTTTAAGTGTGGTTATGCAAGGGCATTATAGGTTGGAACCTACTTTGGGGAGGACCCACTTGTGTAATTTTTGTAATTTGTACTCATGACCCACCTTCCACACACCATTTATTACCCTTAGTATATTGCCAACAATTTTCTTTCCCTTATTACTATCCCTCTGAATCAACGTTACTATGTACCATTACATGGCCTTTTTCTCTCACTTACCACCCGAGGCCTTATTGCTTAAGTCCATCCACATCTCATTATTCATGCCTTCAAAACCATCTAATTACCCTAGAACCCTTCAACATGTACCACATGTCCTAGTTTCTATTTTACATTCTAGAAAAGACCTTCAAAATTTTGTATTTTTTCCCTCAGCCTAAACATCAATAGGCTGGGATATCGCGTACACGATATCGTGTCCCTATAACCTATATATAGGTGACCCCCCCCCCCCCCCCCCCCCCCGGCACAAAACTTAGCATCATTTAACACAAATCACGCGGGGGAGTTTTTCAAATTTTTCTCTATGACTCACGAGTGTGACACCCTTTCTTTTATACCTATATCTCGCTCGCTGGTACTCCAATTTTTATTCCGTCTGAACCTGTTTGAACTTGAAGTATTCAGCTCAGTCATGGTAAAGGGACATATGTCGAATAGTGCATAACTTTTTTGGAATTTTTCATCACCCAAAGGACATTATCAAGGATAATTAGTTCTAAAAATTGAGAATAAAATGTGTCAAAAATAATTTCATCACCTTAGCTATACCAGAACATTAAAATTGGAAACCACCTAAGCAAAGAGGACTCACTATTATAATATTTTAGGAAACATCACACAGTGATAAAATAAATTAATTAATTAAGGCAAGAAGTAAGGTTTAACTTAACTTTAGAAACAACCATACTAACGCTTGGCCCTATGTGATTATAGATGGCCCTGAAACGTGGACAACAGAAAGGTCCCTCATAAGGTGGAAGTAAACGACCTAGGAGAGGTGAAGAGCAAGTCCTTGTTGGACAACATGCGGAGCAAGAGGAACAATCATTTAGCATTCATCAAGAGGACCCTCCTACTGTACAGTCTGGGTAGGTAGAAGGAGGAGCTACTGCAGCTCCTGAATAGGGACAACATCTCACATTGCCCCAGGATTGTATTCAGGCTATCCACGAAAGGTCCACATTCACTATGGTGATTGTGGAATTAAATTTTGAATCTTTTGCAGATTTCACTCTTGAGGCCTACCCTCTCTGAAAGCAATGCCTGGTACCTAGGGGAGATGTACCAATTCTGGCACAATAGAGAACAAGGCACCACCATTAACATTTTTGGTGTGACAATCAATTTTCCACATAGGCCATTTTGGAAGTATTCAACCTTCTGAATACAAAGCCCAAGGTTGCTCAGTTTTCTACCCATTCAAACCCTAATGTGCAACGAGTTTGGTTGAAAAGGGCATATGGCAGGGATAAGACATTTGGAGAGTTGACGACGAAAGAGAGGGTCTATTTCAAAATTGGAATGTATCACCTATTCCCCACGTAGGGCCTGAAAAGGATTTCAACATATGTGGCAAGAGGTTGTGCACTTCTGATGAGGAAGGTTAATGCTAACCTGCCTCATCTATACCTTACGAAGATCCTAAGGCGATTCAAGGAATAGAAGAGAGGGAAGATGGTGTTGCCCTTCCCTTTCCTTATCACGAAGCTATGCCGACGTGCTGGTATCAGTGGGTACACTAATGATGTCCTTCAAAAACCCCAAAATGCTTCATATGCTAAATTGTTAAAGCCACCAGCTGCAAGGAAAATCACTGGTGAGATGCTGGGACTAGAACAAGAAGAAGAAAAAACGGCTGAACCAACTACAACTCAACTTGCAGGACCTAGGAAATTTCTAAGTATAGGACCTAGTCAACAATAGGAAGCAGGGCCTAGCATAGGCTAGGATCAACCACCTCCGCCACAAGATTATAGACCATCGATGAGCCACCTCAAGGCCATCGCTGAAATGGTCAATTGGGGAAGTCGTGATGATGCAAATCTCTTTCGCATCATTGACGATGCCATACAACCCATGGTTTCTTTGGATCGTACAAGGGGTGAGGTGTCCATCCATACAAGAGGAGGGAAAAGTACTTGGTCACAACAGATCTTGAAAAACGCTACATCTTTCCAACTGTAATTAGAAACTGGTGAAGGGGCCATAGTGGTGGTCATTCAACTCTAGGATGTAGTGGGAGCTGCAAAAGTGGTCATAGACCACATTAAAGAATCATTCAATGTACCTATTGTACCACCGGTAGATCTCATGGGAGCACGGGATGCTCAAACTTTGGCCAGAACCTCAATGACTCCTACAAAACATGAGGATGTGCTTGATCGATTACTACAAATAGGACAAGTAATGATGTCCCTATTTGACATCCCTCAGGATGTTCCAGCAATGCCATCGGACCTCATTTCCACCAAGGGGAAGCTTGTCTTAATAGAAATGAGGGCTGAGCATGCTGAAGCAGAGGTACAAAAATTACAAGAAAAGCTTGTTGCCCTACAAGCAGCACAGCGGGACCCTTCGCAATTTGTTCCTGTAGACTAGTTGAAAAATTTCAAAACTGAGCAACTAACCAAGCTATTAATGGATAATAAGACGGTGGCAAAGGAAAAAGAGAAGGCTGTTTGGGATGCCTCTGCAGCACAGGTGCAAACTCATGCGCATATCAAGGCACTTAAAGCCTTATAGGAGGAAAACAAGCAGCTTGTTGCCGAAAACCTTCAGTTGACCACTATGGAGAAGTAAAAGAATGTTCTCAAAAAACATTTCCATCAGTTGCGAGAAAAGTTCATCCAGGTCAACCAATACATGAGCCGTTTAGCCAAGGAGAATCGAATCCTCTCAATGAAGGAGGTACGCGCAATTTGTCAAAAGACAACTATCTAAATAAGTGCGTAGAAAAATGAGGCTAAACAACATGAAAAGCTAAAGGAGCACTTCTGGGACCAGGTGGGGATGTACAAACAGATCCTTGAGAAGGAGATCCATATGGCCAAGGCCCACATCAATGCTATCAGTGCTCAACACACTGACTGGCGGGCCATATTGGACACATATGCCTTAGCCCACCAGGTGGAAGTTAAGAACCACGACCTACAAATTTAAGATCTTACAGAATACATGGAGTTGGAAAACCTGTGGTATGCCAACCTTTCCATGTTAATAATAGGGCACTTGAGAATAGAGCTCGAGCAACAAGTAGCTACCACCTACATCAAATATGAAATAGAACTTGCAGAATGCAAGAAGATAGCACAAAAACTGGAGATTGTAAGTTCTGAAATTGAGATGGTAAAGGTAAGCTACCAAGGAAAAAAAGGTGTCGCAACAAATTTGGCTCGATGGCTTGCGGATTTTCAAGAGTACAGAGACAAAGCCAAAGCCTACGAGGAGGAATGATGGGTATTTGCAGCCTGGTATGTCAAGGCAAATCAAATGTTTCTGCAACTACCCTGCCCATGGGAAGTGCTGACTTCATCAAAAATTGGAACATTAGCATGGACGGCACAAGATCCCTGGACCAAAGAGGAGAAACTCCAGGCCATACTTCAATGCCATCAAGCCCCAAAACCTGGAACACAAGACAAGGGGAAAGCACCTATGGAGGAGCCACCACCATTGGGAACTACATGAGTTCCACCAATTTTGTAGTTGTAGCATATTCTTTATGTTGTGTCTCAATTTTTTTTTGACTCCACACTGTGGCGTAAACCCATTTTCACCATCCAATATTTCTGTACCTATCCACTGTGTAATCAATGGAGCTTGTTCTCACTGTAACTTGAGGATGAGTTTTCATTCAGTCATGGGGGTATGATGAGTCGTCATTTGGTCAACCACGATATCGCAGCCTAGCCCAAATATCGCGTATGCAATATCACAGCCTGTCTCCTCATCTATAAATAAGAGGTAGACAGTTCCAATAAACAATTTTTCAGTTCTTAGTTTTAGTGTCAAGTTTTATGTCATTTTTCTCTCAACCCTTTTCCTCCTAGTGTATGCCCGTAGTGTGCTGATTGTAATTGTACGGCACCTATATTCGAGTGTGACATACTTGGACACACACATGATCGAAAATAAAGATTGAGATTACTTCNAGTAGCGTACCTAGGATCTGCGCTTGGTAATCCTAGTGGTAGTCGTGCACGAGGTCCAAGATGTGTACAGATGATTGAGGAATGGATGCTCATCACACTTAGGCTAGTTTAGACTCTCTCTCACCCTCTCTCCCTTAGCTTAGTCAATATCATTTTCCATTACCTTCAGGAGTAGCATTAGCATAGAAACACATCATATACCCCACTATCGACTAAACCATACGTGACAAAGCTAATACTAGTCCAGGTGGAAAGACAGCAAACTGCGACCTAAGCTTAACTATCTAGATGCCACAACTAGTTCGTCTGCGGAGTTCAACTGGTTCAGGCGTGTAACACTCGTATTTGTATGGTTGAGTGTAGGGGTACCTCACCACTCATTAGCATGGGGTATAGTCACTGCTCATCACTTGGTTTGCCCAATAGCATAATACTTGGTAATCCTAGCAGTGGGTACATGAGTTTAGGACATGTATGACAAGTTGAGAACAAACACTCACTACCTTATGATAGTTTAGGATTTAATTTTATTATTAATTAGATTAAATAATTAATTTCTATGTTACTAGTCAATTAGTTTAAGTCCACAATAACATCAATAGTCATATGCCTCACTTTGAACTAAATCATATGTAATAAAGCTATTGCTAGTCCAAGTGAGAAGACGACAACATACAATCAATGCTTAACAATCTAGATACCACACTAGTCTGATCCATAGAATTTGATCAAATTACATGTAAATGCTTGTGATTTATATGGTTAGGCATAGGGGATACTCAGTACTCATTAGATACCATTTACCAAATTGACACAAAAGTAGGAAAACTAACAATACTAACATAAATGTTAGGAAAGTAACACAAATGATACCATGTACACAATTTTTAACTAGCATAAGTGCCATGTTGTAATGGTCTTTTAAAAAGAATTAATGACATTGAAATTAAAGAGTGAAATAATGGTTAATATTTATATTTTTCATATCGTTGGAAAATGTTAAAACCATAAGCTGTTTTTGTAATATCAATCAGCAAAATCTTAACTAAGATATGTAACAAATGTTTCTAATAATTTTTTTATCATTGTTATTATCCTAGCTTTGTCACAACAAAATGGGGTCAACTACATCAGTTCTTTCTCGCCATTTGTCTTTATGAAGACCTAGATCTTTATTTCTTTGCAATTTTTTCAAATCATCTTCACTCATTTTTCCCCATGCATTGTTTGGTCTTTATTTTAGTAGCTTTCTTAGATAGTGATGTAGCAACCATTTTATTGGTATTGTTTTATCACATAGAACACCACTAGCTTTTCTCAATTTTGACGATCTTGCCTCAATTCTATTTCTCATATCTTTATCAATTTGAGGCGACTATCATTTAGAATGATGGTAAGGTGCTCGTTTCTTAAGTTGAAGACCTAGGTTTAAGCCTAGGTGTAGCTACTTAAAGAGGTTAAGCTTTCACTCATCTACCAACCTTGATAGAATCTTGCTTAGTGAGATTAGCATTGTGGCTCCAAGTGATTATCCTGTGTATCTTTATCAATTTCACCATCTAATTAAAGGATTGGCCCTAGGTAGTAGAATTGTTTGCAGGAAGGGAATTTTTGGTCTTGGATTGTCACTTTTATTTTACCACTATTTATGTAGTTATTAAGATTACATTCTGTATATTCTATCTTACTTTTACTAATTTTTAAGCCTTGATTCTAGAGCATGCCTCCACTTTTCTATCTTAGAAACAATATTTTCTAGAGCTATATCCACCAATATAATACCATCTTAAATAGCAATACACTAAGGGATTTCATCTTCTTTTTGTTGTTAATTTATCCATAATAGTGGCAAATGAGTATGGGCTAAGCCTAGATCGTTAACTTAAATCTATTGTGATTGACAAAATCAGATGTTGTTCCACAATATGTTTCAATTTTAGTGGTAGCTCATTTATGCATGTATTAAATCACTTTAATATATTTATCAAGGATGTTTTTCCTCTACAAGGTTTGCTAAATAATATCTCTAGGTACTCTATCATATGCTTTTTCCAAATCAATAAAGATCATATGTAGGTTTTTTTCTCAATATTAAATGTTTAAAAAATTTTATTTATTACTTTTCTCATTTCATTCTTTCTTTGTAAGCCAATGACTTGAAACAAAATTGTTAGATCAAATCTAAGGCTTTCATTAAAGTTTTACAACTTTCATTACATCCAAGTTAAGATTTATACTTATACAAACAACATTACGTCATGGTATAGAATAGTGTCATACATGATTTTCACATAGTGGTATCATTTATTTGTGTGTGTTGTTAGACTAACTTTTAAAAAGTTATGTTAATTTCTTTACTTCTAAGGGCAAAGCATTGATACAATATAGTTATCCAAATCAAACTTATAACTTGGAAACTATAAATTGCATGTTTTAACAAAACAATAAATGTTAAAGCACTTTTATGTTTTACCATGTAATATATTACCTTTATTGAATTATGATTTTGATTACCTTGCTATCTATATGTACCTATACTCTGCCAGAATATTATGTTCACGTTAATCAATTGGCAGCAAAAATTTTCAGTTTCACTAAAAAAAACCAATGGACCTTCAAAGTTAATCCCACCTTTAGATCCTAGAGTATGTGTTTCATTACCATTTAATTTTCACTTAAACTTTGCATTGGCTTTCATTGTAACAGAATAGAGGTAATTCCTTATTGGATTCATTAGGTGAGGACACTGAATTAGTGAAAATGCTAGTTTACAAAATCATGAATCATGAATCAGAGCAGATTATATCTTCATTGGTAAAATCCCAATAGAATCAAAAAACAAAAGAAATATATGTTCAATGGTAAAATCCCAGTAGAATCAAAAAACAAAAGAAATATATGTTCCATGGTAAAATCCCAGTAGAATCAAAAAACAAAAGAAATATATGTTCCATGGTAAAATCTCAGTAGAATCAAAAAACAAAAGAAATAGTGTTGGGAAAACCACAGAAACAGAGGATCTGCTCAACAAGGAAAATAAAAAGAAAAACATAATTTATTTATTTTTTCTCTCACCTTAATAGAAAAACAAAACACCATTATAATGAGAGAAAAAAGCATGATCAAGAAAGTTTCTAAAATTATTTTATTGCCATAAAAATTCAAAATTATTTTACCTTGACCAAGGACTCTCTTGGATTAAGGCTGGTAGTTGGCTCTCAGCCAAAACAATGCCAAGTTATGGAGTAAAACCACGCAGAAATTCGATGAGGGTAATAAAAATAAGGGAAAAATATATTTCAGCATGTATGCATTAGATATAATTCATGTTCATCAATTAAATAGCGTTGAAATTAATTAACTCTTCCATAACACGGTTGCGGTCTTCATGAATTAAATTGCGTTGAAATTAATTAACTTACTCTAACTGCAACATGGGGATGTAGCTCAGATGGTAGAGCGCTCATCTTCAATCTATTTTACTACTCTCATGGAGAGCATGCACGGTTTGAAGTTTTAGCACTGAAAAATAATAAAAGGTACGTGTAATCAAACGTTTAATCTCTTTTTGATTCAGCAATGGCATTAACAATGCCTGGATTAAATGCTAATGGTGACTATCTCCAAACTTCCCAGAACTGAGTAGACCATTAGTAATTTAAGCATTAAAAAGGAGGTGTTCAAGGATCACATTTGTGAGTGGAAACAGGTTTCCATTTCTACAGACCTGCTGAGAATAGACTGTTGCAGCGTGCCATATATTCATAATGAGACGTTTCAGAAACCTTGTTTGCCAATCTAAGGGCTGGGTCACATGCAGCGTTTCAGGAGGGTTGATTTTCCCTCTTGGATTCTGTGTAAAATGCCAAACACTGTCACATTCATATGGGGGAGATTGGAAGGTGGGTCCAAAGCTCGGTGTAATCCACCTCGATCTGAGATTTTGACAAGGAAACCTCAGCGACAAATTAAATTAGCGACAAATTAAATTAGAATTTCAGCTACGAATGCAGACAGAGCTTGAATACTGTTGCTGACATTTCAATGTGGATGCGGTTTTAATAAAGAGGGACCGTTCGCAATTTATGGCAACATGTTTTTTACCGAACAATTTCTGTAACATTTTCTTCGCAGTATCATTTCTGCAAGTTGTCCGATCCCTACCCTTTATTATTTTATTATCACTTTTTCTGGTCGAGTTCATATGTTTCAACATTCCTGAAAATTTAAAATTTAAGTTCATGCATAGCAACAACGAAAACATTCATCTGTTCTCTTTCATCATTAGGCATAGTTTGAACAAGTACAGATTGCTGCAGTCTTTGAGGCATGTGCTTGACTTAATTAACCATAACGTTTTCCATTGCATGGAATCTTTAACAAAAGGGAAAATCTCATTTATTTTGCATAAGAACATCAATTGAAAATCTGAAGGAAAGGAATGTCTAGCCCAAACGCCATACCATCAAGAGGAGCCAAAGTAATCTGAAGGAAAGGAATGGTAATATAAATCGATTTAAAAAATACGAAGATAGAAATATAAATTTAATTTTCTTTACGATTCCACCATTGGAGTAACTTTGCTAGGAACTAACACGATGCTCGATTCCAAAAATTAAAAATAAAAAACCGAAAACATTGAGTCGATGAACAACGGCAGGCCCACCAGCAGGCCAGTAACTGCGGGTTGAGATCTAAAGTAGTTTGGGTTCAAAAGTTACACATTAAAATTACCTGCATATTTTTAATTTTATGAATGTAACTTGTTTCTTCATGAGCTTTTTCTTTCTTAAATGCATTTCATGTGATATGGCGTTTGGGTGGCGTTGACGGCTTCAAATTTGAATACAATATCAGCCAAACTACCGAATTCTAATATAGAAGAAAAATAAAGTTTGTTTCAACCATATACAAGATAAGTATTGTGATGCCTATCTGCTAAATTACAAATATATAAAAACCTAACTTGTTACTTGATGAAGTACTAGTCTAAAATCTAAGAGGGTATGTTTAAAAATATAAAATTTTAAACAAAACAAAATATAAAATGGTGAAATTCATAATCATTAATTAAATTTAATTGAATCATACCATGACATAGGCATATCTTTCCCAAATTTCAATTTATAGTGAATAGATATCCAAACTATAAGCCATACCTCACAGTCAAGCATCCTAAGTCTTAATCAGTTAGCAAACAAATTAAGTTCTATTCAATTCCAATAGTGATGTTTATGGCATCGTAAATTGTTTAGTATAAGCATCGAAGATACATGAATATGACCACTTCGAGCATAAAGTATTAACCCTTGGTAATCCTAGTAGTGGATACTTGGTATGCCTAGTAGTATGCACTTGGTAATTTAGTAGCATTAATATAAGTTCAAGATGTGTATGGTAAGTAGGAACAGATACTTTATATTTGAATAATTAATTAATAAAGTAGTTAATTAGTTAATCAATTCAATCATTAAATCTTCATTTAATCATCTAGTAATTAGAAGAAACATATAATGAAATAATCATAAAAAATAAACATCTTATGCCTCAATACTACTTAACTATACACACAATGAAAATACAAGTGTGGATCAAGAAGACAAAAATTTACCACTATATGATTCACTATTTATAAATATTAGCAACTTAGGTAGCTTAAGTCCATGGAATTTGATTGGCTTGTGCCTGAATGCTTACAATTCGTATGGCTAGGCGTAGGGCCTACCCACTGCTCGTTATGTGGGATGGATATATGATGAGTGGTGGGTATCCCCTATGCCCAACTATACAAATCACAAGCATTCACACACAATCCGTTCAAATTCTATGGATGAGACTAGTTGTGGTATCTAGATCATTATGCCTTGATCATAGTTAGTTATCTTCCCACTTGGACTAGTGGTAGCTTTGCCATGTATAGTTTAGTCCAAAGTGAGGTATATGATTGTTGATATTGTTTTGGCCTTATGCTACTCCTAACGATAATAGAGAAATTAATTATTTAATCTAACTAACAATAGAAGGATAAAGGCTAAACTAGCCTATGGGTGATGAGTATTCGTTTCTAGCTTGCTGTACATGTCTTGAACCCATGTATCCATTATTGGGATTACCAAAAGCTATGCTACTGGGCGAAGTAAGCAATAACACTACTGGGATTACCAAGCAAATACATGTTTATGCTCGAAGTTCATTGTGCTCATTCCAACAATTGATTAACTTGCATGAAATGTAGATATTAACTAAGTACATGGAATATAAATTGTATTAAAAGTAAATCTAATCTAAGTCAAAGTGATGCAATGAATAAGAATCAATCTTGATCTTATTACTATTCATTGAATATGTCTAGGTACATTGCCACTCAAATAAGATATACAACTAACTCAAATCCACACTACAGGCACTCACTAACTATTTTCTAAGACTATGGAATAAAACTGCAAGGGTTCAGCTACTCTATTAACAAATGAGTTAAAACTACTATGAATCATGTGCCCAAGTGTTATGCATCCTACGATATTAGATATTCGATAATGTAGCATGAGATTTGATATCAAGGACCTAATATTGGGGCCTAAGCAAAATATGATTCATCATACCCCCACAACTAAATGAAAACTCATCCTCGAGTGAACAAAAGCAGGAATAAGTTCTTTACAGAATATTGTAAAGGTATGGGATTATTGACTAACTAACTATTAATTAACTTTGAGTGCCATATTACAAAATTTTATTTGAGTGGATGTAGACAAAATGACAAAGTGACAAAAAGACTAGACAAATATTGAAGATTACAAAATTTTTAGAGGTCCTTAAAAAGCCATTTAAGATGATTCTTCTTGTTGCCGCTAGCGGTGGCAGACTTCCAACCTTGATTTTTATTTTGATGTTTCTCTGGTTATGTAGAACATTCTTCAAGGATGGACTGGAATTTCTTCTTATTATCCCATGGATTGAGTAATCATGTGATGTTTGAGCCATTATCTTGTATGTGCTACTATTTGTCCATGACATATCCTTTGTTGTCCCTCTCTTGGCTTCGTTTTCGTGCCTGGAAAAAGACCTTCTTTCTTATGTGTCCCTTTTAATATCACCTATAGATACCAAAGGATCAACATTAGTTTTGGTAAATTTTCCTTAATAAGTAACCCTTTTTGGATCCCTTAGTTTACATTTAAGAATAAGATGATGCTAGTGTACTATGCCCAAGGCTATGAGGTAACTAAAATCATCAAGTTGTTTACATTATTTTGATCAATTACTATTAGTTATCATGATGTTCGAAATAGGATGTTGAAAAAATTTCAAAAATTTCAAATGGCCATTCCATGACTAATAAGCGTAACTTTGAAAGTGCACTAGCTTTTGAACAATTAAAACCAAAGGTTTGATTCATAAGATGGCCAAGAAATATTAATGGATATGGAAATAGAAAAGCAGGAAAAATTAATAAAATCAATGAGAAGTAGTCCCAAAAGCATGCATAAATTTAGAGAACCATCATTGATGTTCTAGAAGATATGAAATTTAGTTCAAAGCCATGATCAACAAAATTTATGCAAGTGGGTCCTCCCCAAAGCAGGCTCCTACCATAATGCCCTTGCATAACCACTTCTAGAGATGTCTATGGGCACCCTAGAAGTTAAATGTAGATAATGTCTTTGTTTCAAACAACACACAACTATGTTATATCATACTACATGAAACCATTGGGCTCATAATCACATGTAATAGTGAGGTGAATAATGGGATGAGAATGAATTGCAGAGATAAGGGATGTAAGGTACTTAACCATGTTTGCAATACGTTCTTGTATCAAGTGTGATTAAAATGACTAGCATACCTATCTGTCCAGGTTTCAGACCAAGTCCATACCATTAATAGTGACCTTGCATTGATGTGTTTCTTTTTGCCGACCACCATGAGTCCACAACCATTACAAAGAATGATCATCACTCTAAAAAGAGAAAAGAGAAGAAGGAAGGAAGGGCCTTAGTTAGAGGACCGTCTTCAGGCATGGGTAACATGTCTTTCCAACCCCATAACTAGTGCTTGTAGCTTGTTATTTTGTCTAAGGGGTGTGCTTTGAAATTCCATTATTGTTTTTTTATTTTATATTTTTATAATTTTGGATAGGAATCACACTATGTAAATACTTTGGCTTCTTGTTATTGGCTAATAGTGGAGTGATGATGCATTCCATGAGGAATCATAAACCACACAAAAGAAATTAAGAAGAGAATCCAACAAGTCCCCTTGAGGTCACACCCTTTGCCATTCCACTTGGTTGTTTCCCCTTTTTTCAAGGTACAAAAATCATTAATTAATTTTAGTTTCATGAAAGAAGAACCAAATTGCTTCCATGACAAAAGACATTTTTATTTAGAGAATTGGAGGGATGGATGAGGTGGTCTCATTGCTTTACACAATTACTTATCCAATAATCTTGATAGCATAGCACAAAAACCAAACAAATAGGATTAACTTCTACATCATGACTTGGCAATATTATTAAAAAAAAACATAAAACATAAAGAAAATTACTTAAGAAAAGAGAAAACTATAAAGAAAAGAAAAATAACAAGAAATGGAAAACATATTAAGAATCAAAAAATTTTGGGAGAAATAATAAAATGATAAAAATTGTAAAACAAAAATGTGAAAAACACTTATTAGTTCTTGAACTAGGATGGAGCATCTCCCCCATGACTAAACTTATAGCCACACATTTGAGAGATGGACCACATAATCCCCTAATTATACACCATCGATTTCTCATCTATCATTGTTATTGATTTAATTAGTCATGTGGTAGCACATTTAACATTGGTGATAGTCTCATTTGGATCATTCGAAGACATATCTTCATCTAGACTTGAAGGTATCTTTGTTTTAGGGGGTTTAGATGTGTTTTCTTTTTCTTCTTGATTTTCTATTTTAATTCCTGGGTCTCCATGTTTAATATCCTTTTCTGGTGTATAATCAGAGTGTAAGATATTTGTGTCTAAGTCCTCTATTTGGTCCATTTTCTTAATTTTAAAATTAATAAGTGGATCAATTGCTTCCATGCATCTTTGAAACATTTTTATATTCTCATTTTCAAGCCACTGGTGTTTTCTGGTTTAGTAGCTACTAAATAGACTAGTTTTTTCTCACACACTTGTTGCTTGGCTTTATTGTGGGTTGTGTTAATATTTTGAATTTTTGGCCCATAATTGCACCATTTAATATTAGTGATGCATGGATTTTTCTATCTCTTCATAATGATAGGTTTTTATTTTCATCCTATGTTGGAGTGGTAATGGTTGTTTGCTTTTACGTATGATTAGAAAACATCATTTTTGTAAGAGAGAATGCTGCACCAGATTGGCCTTGTGTGGGTTTTGATGTGCTAGTAGGTCTACAAGTTTTGTGCTTATGTGAGGAAACTACCCTAAAGAAAAGATGTTTTCAAAGTTGTAGTTGAGATCTACTAGCATTATCATTTCCATGTATGTTTATAGCACAAGTGGGATTCTCCTATTGATATTGTGATGCTAAACCTTTTTGTGTTGCTAGCAGTGACATGTGATGAAGGGAAGTATGAGAATATTGAGGATATGACAAAGGATGAGAGGCATGAGGTGGTGATCCTTCAGAAGATGTTTTGGGTTGATGATATTCCGGAGAGTGGTAGTAGTGGTTTAAGGTAGAGGAAGTAGAGCTAGTTGGGGAAATAAGTTGTTGAACATAATATTCATACGAGTCCAGTTGGCAAAAATGGTAGTACTGGTTTGATAATGGCCTCCCCCACGATTGTGGGTTTTACCACTATAGTTAATAGTAGTTTTGAGGATGATAAGAAGTTCCACTAAGATAGTACAATTTGTTGTAGGAATGTCAATAATTACCTTGTGAGAAAGATAATTTCCTACACGTTTTCTTTTGACAAACTTGGTATTCAAAGCAAAAGCCTAATACTCAAATAGATGTAACATGACTGGGAAATAGCCCTTTGGATGATCATATAGGTAGATGTCATATCCATCATTCTCTTTTATGGTTAAGTCTATAGCCTCTTCTCCTTCAACCATTTTTACTTTTTATTGATAAGTGTTCCTTCATGTTTCTTGGTTCTTTTTCCTCTTCTTGTTTTGATCACTTGATTATTGTTGCGTTACTTTGTTCTCTATAGTTTTCATGTAAGTTGTAACTTTATTGTTCATCAACTCCCACATCTTGTCTATTCTTGCTTCAAGCTCATCGATAGACTTTTGTATTGGCAAGGTTTGTTGTGAAACCACCTCATCGAGAGCTAGCTCTTTTTCCTCATCAAGATATGGATCCCCTTCTTTTGAAAATTTGGCTCCCAATTATATTCCTCTACATTTGCTCATTTATGTAGTTGTCTTCCTTCTTTTGTACCTACTTGATTAGCCTTTGTATTTGATGGGATTTTAGTTCAAATAATTGACCTTGGGCATAAATCCCAAGGGTCTCCCTTGTTTCATTACGGAGCCCTTCTATGATGTGGAAAAGTTGCTCTTTTTGAGAAAAATCATGACCTAGACATCTATGTAGTAGAGAATAGTATCTATCCAAGGCCACATCTAAGGGTTTATGATTTTCTTGCTTCCATTCTAGGATTTATTTTCTCAAGTTGGACACCCTTGCATAGGTTTGGTATTTTTCGTTGAAGAGTTTTAGCATTGTGAACCATTGATGAATGGAATTAAGTTCCAATGATCTATACCAACTTTTAGCTTTGTCTATTAGTGTTGTAGGGAAGAGCTTAAGCTTTTGCCACTTACTTTCAATGTTTTGCAAGGCGTAGGCATCATGGAAGGCTTGTAAATGATGTTGTGGATCAAAATTGTAGCCTCCCCTAAATTTAGGAATGTTATCCATATCAAGCCATATGATGCAGCTATCCATCCCATTGATGTCTTTGAGGTATTTGAATGACCTTCCAAATTTGTGTTAGGCCCCTGGTAGCTAACAGGGGTTCATCTATATCAGAGACGTCATGGTGATAATCTATATTTCTATTCATCTGATTGTGATGATCTTGTCTATGCTCATTTTGATGTCTTTGATTTTGCCTTCGGGTTTTATTTCTATCTTTATCTTGATCCCATAGCTAAGCTCTATTTCTGTACCTACATTCATCTTTGTTAGAACTAGATGTTGAAGAGGAAGAGGAAGATGAGAAACTAGGAGAATTACCATGGCTCCTATATCTTCCTTCATCATCCCTTGATTTATATTTTCTAAGTCTAGAGGAGGTCCTAGGCCTTGAGGCCCGTCTTGTCCTAGGACTTCCTCCATCTCCTCTAGGATTGTCTTACTAGTTGAACGTAGTCCTTGCATGTAGCAATGGTGGAAATGAGCATATGAAATCCCTACTTGAGGTTGTTCACTTCAATTCTCTTCAGTATAGATCCTATCATTTCTCCTACAAGAGTTTTCATCATACAATGCATTATTGGTCCTATGTGAATAAGACTTGGTTTTGTTTGATAATATGTGTGACTTAAAATATTAATGTTTTCTAAAAGATAGATTGTTAATACATTTACAATGATTGTTTATAATATAATTAATCTAGATAACTAGCACCATCCTTGACAATGACACCAATGATGAGTGGTAGGTACCCCCTACGCCCAACCATACAAATCATAAGCAATCATGCACGATCTAGTGGAATTTAGTGGATGGGAATAGTTCTTCCATCTAGATCATTATGCCTTGATTGTAGTTTTCTATCTTCCCACTTGGACTAGTCATAGCTTTGCCATGTATGGTTTAGTCCAAAGTGAGGCATATGATTGTTGATGTTGTTTTGGCCTTATGTTACTCTTAACGATAATAGAGAAATTAATTACTTAATCTAATTGACTACAAAAAGATAAAGGCTAAACTAGCATATGGATGATGAGTGTTTGTTCCTAACTTGCTGTACACATCTTGAACCCATGTATCCACTACTGGAATTACCAAGCACTACACTACTAGATGAACTAAGCAATAAAGTTGTTGGAATTACCAAGCAAATACGTGTTTACGCTTGAAACCGATTGTGCTTATTTTGTCAATTGATTAACTTGCATGAAATGTAGATATTAACTAAGTACATGGAATATAAATTGTATTAAAATTAAATCTAATCTAAGTTAAAGTGCTGCAATGAATAAAAATCAATCTTGATCTTATTGTTGTTCATAGAATGTATCCAGGTACATTGCCACTAGAATAAGATACCATACAACTAACTCAAATCCACACTGTGAGCACTCATTGACTACTCTCTAAGACTATGGAATAAAACTGCAAGGGTTCAGATACTCTATTGAAAAAATAATTAAAACTACCATAGATCATGCATCCAAGTGGTGTATTTATAGGCAAGCATGCATTCCGCAATATCAAATATTTGATAACATAGCATGAGATCCAATAGTGGGGCTTTAATATCAGGGTGTAAGCAAAATACGATTCATCAATATCCACATGTACTGTTGACCAGATGTAAATTGAACATTAACAGTAACAAAATGACTAGAGATAAACAATAGGTTACATTGACTACATTGTAGATATTTGCTTAAATTTAATAAAAGTAATGCACCTCTCGTAAAAGCAATGCACTTTACTGGAAATTACTTAGTCATAAATTCTAGATATTTCTATTTTTACCCTTCTACATAAATAATAAAATTTCAATATATTTCTACTATGTTACAAACACAATAAAATTGTAGTATATTTCATCATTTTACAAATGCAATAAAATTTTAGTTTTATTGAATATTTTTTAGCTGTGGATTAACTCCATTTTAATGCTGTTGATTTAATTTCCAACCAAAAAAAATAATCCACATAGAAAAATATCTACCAAAAGTTTCATAAGAGACACTTGTGAAGTTGTGATTGCTATGCCTATGCATTCCATGGGCTTTTTGAAATGGTAGATCTGTAGGATTAGAAGGGTGGAAATATACTAGCAAGTTTGCCTATACAACAAGCTCATTATCATATTATATAGTTTATTTTTTAAAGTTAAATTGAAATTGAAATTGAAGTTTTATTGCCTTCAATACAACAGTAAAAATTATATGAAAATAACTAAAACTCAGGTTTTGTTCTGTCAAAAGACTTAAAATATTTACTGCAGATACACTACATTTCTACCTTGAAAATTAAATATAAACTTAACAAAGTGACCAACATTGGAAATTTAACCAAACAAAATGGCAAAGACATTTTTTTGCAATATTATATTTTGTCTCAAATCTTTAGTTTAAAAGCACCTAAGGAAAACATGCTTCTCATCCATAAGACCTCTTGAACCACATAGCCTACATGTGTTCTCCTTTAAGAATGTACATTCATCTTGCACTTTTTTTCTAAAATGATTTCACTTCTTATTTTCCTATAATGATAGGAACCATGCTTTTCATACAAAAAAAAGCCTATTGTATTTAGTCATAACCATAACTTTTTCATATTCATTCAATCACAATTTTTTGTAAAATTTTTAAGAGAAACATATCTTTGGCTTATAATAAAATCTTATGTTCCAACCCTAAATCAAGTACATTCTTCAC
>MNCI01011924.1:47896-124238 GCA_015680685.1 Gnetum montanum | reverse complement strand
CGCGATATCGCGTACGCGATATCGCAGCCTACTGTAAATCGCGTCTCATCACTACACAAAATATACAAAGAGCTAAAGAGAACATGGACTTACAAATGTTCCTTTACATTGAAAAAGGGTGTAGCAAAAGAAGATTACTCAAGATAGTAGTAGAAAAATACAATTTCAAAATTCCCTGCCACTCCAGAAAGCATTGAAAAAAAAAACAAAATCAAACTTTGGAATGTTTTTGCATTGGGAATACAAATGTATAGGAAAGCATGCTAAGTACTTATGACAGAAGAGCTCAGCTTGAAGTGAAACTATGAAAATTGCACAAAATCATCAAAATGTAATGTTCAACACGTTACAATTCACTATAAAAAATTAACAAAAACACACAAAAAGACTGGCAAAAAGTTTGTTTCTAAAAAAAGATTCCAATAACCAAAGGCTATTGTTGACACAGAAACTTTAGAAGACCCTTCCCTTCAGGCTGCAGCTTCAACTGTAGCCATTACTATCCTTCCTCAAATANGCTGGTGTTTCTAGCATAGATGAGTGTGAGATTTGGATCTTCCAGTTGCAGTTCCCCAGAGTAGAGTGAGGTTTCGACATACTCGCTGCCATCGGCGAGCACCGTGATGGTCGAGAAGTCATGGTCAAGGGTGTTAGCAACGATGGTCATGATCCACGGCACGAGATTTGAGGTGATTTGAGCGCTATGTCTGGAGTTTCTAGTCGAGCAAGCAACAAAGACATGGCAATGAACTATAGCGGTGAAGGTGCCGATGACAATGCTATTGGTGTAGTACTGCTATGGGTTGTCAACAAGCAAGAGCAAAAGCATGTCAATGTCGTCGGACAGAGTGGCATCCATGGCTGCAAGGATGTCAGAGCTAAAGCAGCCACAATCCCACCCGACCTTGTAGATGGCAATCCGTGCAAGCCAGGCCATGCCGTGGGTAGTGTTGTTGGCATAGCCGAGCATGCTGGCATCGACCACCGCATTGCCGGCAATTGTTAATGATATGTGCATGTCGTGGCCCTCGGTGTTGAGCGAGGATGCACNGCTATTATAACAAAAATTGTATTATGATTCACACCTCCTTTACCTTCGAGGTCCAAGCTACCATAGGTGTAAAAGTTCTCATTTTTGTCATCATTGAGGCTGGTGTTTTTAGCATAGATGAGTGTGAGATTTGGATCTTCCAGTTGCAGTTCCCCAGAGCAGAGTGAGGTTCCGACATACTCGCTGCCATCGACGAGCACCGTGATGGCCGAGAAGTCACAGCCAAGGATGTTAGCAACGATGGTCATAATCCACGGCACGAGATTTGAGGTGATGTGAGCACTATGTCTAGAGTTTCTAGTCGAGCAAGCAACAAAGATGTGGCAATGGACTATAGCGGTGAAGGTGCTGATGACGATGCTATTGGTGTAGTACTACTATGGGTTGTCACCAAGCAAGAGCGAAAGCATGTCAATGCCGTCGGATAGAGTGGCATCCATGGCTGCAAGGATGTCAGAGCTAAAGCAGCCACAGTCCCACCCGACCTTGTAGATGGCAATCCGTGCAAGCCAGGCCATGCCGTGGGTAGTGTTGTTGGCATAGCTGAGCACGCTGGCATCGACCACGGCGTTGCCGGTGATTGTTAATGACATGTGCATGTCGTGGCCCTCAATGTTGAGCGAGGATGCACCAAGGGTTGACTGGCCTACTACCTTATTGCTGCCTTGGTTGAAGAAACACATGCCGATGAGCTTGTTATTGCAATTGAAGCATGGGCCACCATTGTAGATGCCTTTCCAGCGCTCCAGCAGAGCTCCAAAGCTGGTGTCATCGAAGTTGGTTCGGTTAGGCTATGCAGCCTGCAGCAACAATTGTAGATGGAGACAGAGACAAAATGGAAATGGAATTCTCATTCCCATTCCCATTCACATTCTGCATTTGGTTGCGTTTGGCCTTTTTATGTGTGCAGCGGGAATACGAAAAGCTATGGCTCTTTGGTTCACATTCTATGCAACAGGAATACGAAAAGGTGTGGCTCTTCGATTCATGTTTTTTCCCATTTCGTGGGATCTTACATGGTGCATGATGTGGAGGGCATTACTTGGAGGGTGACAAATCCACTCCCCCCTCCCCCACTATCCTATGAGAACATGGAGGGCGACAAATCCACTCCCCCCTTCCCCCCTATCCTATGAGACGAGTTGGCCTCCCAGCCAAAAAAATATAAAGTAAAATACATGATGTAGTGACAAACTCATTATATACATTGACAACTTATTTTCTTTTTTATTTTTGTCCATTACTTTTCTATCTATTGGATTGTACCTATGAAGCTTTTCTTTAATATTTAACTTATGTCAAAAGTGACCAATGAAGAAACATATTATGCTTACAAGATACATTTTGAAAATGGATATGGCAAAGAAGTGTAGGTGTAATTCATGACTTGTATGGAAACAAATTATAGATTAAATTTCAACTAATTATATTAAGATGCTTGGAACATATGCTAAAATGAAATGGCTAAAGTTAAAATTTATTTAATATATCAAAATAATATCTTTAGTTTTAGTAGCAAAATATTGTACTATTGTGACTTCCTTATAGAATAGGGTGAGGTAGGTATTCTACTAGTATTTAGAGCTACAATTTGCTACTAGTCATTTTCTCCTTTCTACATGGACTCTTTTCCAAAAATGCAGAAGCAATATATTGCTTTGAGGAATCTTACAAGATGATGGTTTCTTTATTTAAGGTCTACACTACTTATCTAAAACTATTTTCTTATATCTTAAGGTTTATTAGAACTATGAATTATTCAGCCCAAATATAAGCAATATATTGATTGTCCTGTCAAAGAAAAGCTCAAGGTTGTAGCATCATCCTTTTCATCTTCCATTTGAATTTACTTGGTCATCATACATCTATCTTTAGCAATTTGGAAGCATTTAGTATTTTAACTTTGACTAATCACCAAGATTCTTAAAATTTTACATGGAAGAAAGCATTAGATTTATCAAATTTAAGATGAATTCTAGTTTTTGCATTCATTTAAAAAGTACAAGTAATTTGTGAAATTGCCTAATCTTATCAATTTTACACAAATATAGCAATAATGCAAGGTGGTTGCATTTCACCAACATTGTTGACAATCCCTTGAAAATCATGCTATTAAAGTGGATCAATCATGGGTATGACTTTTTATCTTTGCAAATGATATAGCACTAGTTGTAGATTTAGAAGTAAGTTAGAAGCAATGTTGTCCCACCTAGAAAATATCTATGAACATACAAGATTAATGTGAATGTTGTCAAAATAAAAGTGTTACTCTTTATAACCAATAAGATAGATTGTAACTTCTTGCTAAATAGTAGACAACTTGAGGTTATGAATACATATGAATGTTTGTAACTAGAATGCTTAAAATTATAAGTTAAAGCCCTTGTATATAACATCAAGACGCATATGGTTAGAAGGTTTTATACATGCTAAAGAATAGTTGTACCAATCATGATATTTGAACTTGAGAAATTGTCAAAAATCTATTGCAAATAATTGTAAAATATATGTCTAGCTCTTGATTAGGAATCTTTAAAGAAAACTTAAAAACCTCAAAAATAATTTTTATTACATGTGTTCAAATTCAAGATTCAAGTTCCATATGTTGTCAATATGCTGTCATTGAAAGTTAAGGCAATGTATCTATTTTTATCACTATTTAAATAGGAAACATAGCAATAAGATCTTAAGATAGTTTTAAATCCTAAGCAACAAGGATAGTATTATAAAGGAAAATGGTAGCTCCAAAAATGGGGTATTGCAAATTTAAATATAATAATGAATTCAACTAACTCAAAAAATTATTAAAGTGATTTTGGGGAACACATCACTTGCAAGTTGAAACTAAGAGATAAGATAATATTCAACACTAGGATAAAATATGTCCACTATGGCTATTACAAGTGGTATAAGAGGAGTAACATATATTATCAGAATGTTACAAAATAAATTCTTCAAAAGGAAAATGATAAATGTTTAAATAAAATTGCATACAAGTTTTACCTTTACCTTGTGTAACGACGCATTACTTAATGATAACACTCTTATTTGGAAACTTCAAATTATGATTTCATTCTTGGTTAATGCTGAGTGAAACAAGTTATATAAATTCTTTTAAGTTCTAAAAAAATTTCATGTTGGTCGGTATTGCTTATATATCTAAAGGATACATATAGTTGATCATGTTTAGTTATTTAATAAAACAGTATCTCCCAGCAAAATTTTCCTGTCTTTTACTCAGAAATTATTCATCAGCAACGTGTTTTTAACTTTCAAATTTAGCGCTATGCAAATTATGTAAAACACCCTCCTATTTATGGTACCTATAATTGACTACGGGTTAATTCAAGCTGCATCACCTGTCCGTATACAACAAACACGCATTCTGGTAACAAAACTCACGCTTCCAAACATAAAACATTTGGATACCATAAACTTTTTCACCCTAAAAGTTTGGACACTCGAATATCGATACATACCACCAGTCTTCACACTACTTCTTTCAGCTGCAAACGTTATTTTGGATAAGTATTAACTTGTCCTGTAATATTCATTTTAAAATTTTCACTTGCTGTAATCTCTAGATTCTGTTTATTCCTAGATATTAACATATGAAAAGTTACAAGATCCAATGCATCCATACACCCTAATGTTGGATATTAAGATTCTTAAACCTGTTACTTTGAATTATTCTTTTAAATTCAAATGTGACTGAATACAGTTTGATACGATGTGTGTCGTATGCAACCTACGAGTACCAATCAACAACCAGAAACTGGCAAAATTTCAAAGCTCTCTCGATCCAGTATGAATCCAGAACATTCATAAATGAGCAATGACTAGTGAAGCTTATATGAAACCATGATAATACGTCATAAGAAATTAAGAATGATGGAACAAAATTTGCAGGTAGGTAACAGTCATGCACAAAATTCCAATTCAATGATGATATATCCATCCTTGACCACAGTAAAATAAATATGTATCCAATCACCTGATACTGGGTTGCAAACTACCAAACACCTGTAAAATAGTGAAATAACATCTATTGTTCTCAGTGACATTTTACACTTCAGCTGTATCCATTTCAGCTCACCCATAATAAATGCATTGGAAACTAGTGCGATATCTCTCGTTTCTCAATACATATCAGGTCGATTGCTGGCTTGTTAAAACTGTACTGCTCTCCTCCTCTTCTGGCGTTTATATAGACATAGTGAACATCTTGATCTTCTCTTACGGAGATTTATTTGTTTAATTCTCGCAAACCTCCCTTTCTTTTGGACCGTTTGCATTAGCCTCTTCAAGAAGCTTCGATGAGAAAAGTTTGCTCAGGTGCACAAGTTTTCCGAAGCTGGACCTTCCGCTTAATCCTCCCGGAATCTCTGGGTCATTCCATAATGATTTGAGAAGGACGATACAATGAATGATGAAGGCAAGTGTAGTTATAGCTCCTGTAATAAGAAATAGGCCCTTAAACGTTGATACACGAAACTGACTAGAATTTTTGCCAGATTTGCAGTTACCACTTTCTAAAAACTTTTTATGAATGTTATCAATTTCCCCATTTTCTGTCATCTTCAGAAATGCGTTAGTGAAGTCGTCATCTATCTTTGAATCTTTCTGAAATGCCTGCAAACGTAAGACTGTTAGTAAAAAATGTTGAAAAGGTTAGGTTTGTTAATATCTAAATATCATTAGCAAAGTTGGTGATACCATTTCAATTCAAGTGCCTGAATTTGGCACGTAATATTAAATGCAATTCAAACAAATGATTTCTGTGATTTAGAAATGCTAACTCATGGGTTTGATTATGATGGGCAATGCTGAGTTATAAAGTTCTATGTGGACTATATATCTTGGGGTGTACTTATGTTTCAATTATTTTGAGTTCCAACAAACAAATATTCAAAACAAGCAACCATATCCAAATTTTCAAGTTTCTCTATTACCAATTTATGGAACCATTTCAAGTTTCTCTATTACCAATTTATGGAACCAAGGAAATGTATGTAAATATATGATTGTTTGAATTTATAATTAAAATTATTTTCACTTCTCATCTTAAGGAATTTAAACTTGCTGAAGATGATTGACCACAGGAGATAGGAATCTGTCTTACAGTAATGTAGGAGTATTTTAAATTTTTGTTTTTTACCTTCTTCTTCAAAAGAATATTAACAGGCGTAAACCATTTTTCCTATAAGTATTTGGATTTGTATAACAACCAAACTATACCAGATGGTTTTCATCTCAGTATTATTTTTGACTTGGAAGCTGGCACCAACTTTGGAATAAATTATCCAGTATCCAATCTATCACCTCTATCCTTCTAAGATAATATATGGGGCTTTAGATACAACTGCAAGATGAAAATGTGAACCCCATGGAAATATAACAGTTAACAGTAGGTTGCTTTCTAAAGTTCATGAAAAAGAACATCGACTGAGGGAAACAAGTTAATTGTTAATTGTATCAAACACAGAGTTATCTGGAATAAAAGAACCCGACCTATTCCAACAAGAGCCAGTGGAGGCAAGTAAATCAAGCATTTAAATAAACTTTCTATAACTTCAATTATTTGGATAATATTTTTGGTATATTTCAGCTTTTCTTTATCAAGAAGCAATTTCAATATCCTAATGAGGAGTAGAGGTGTGATAACTACTTACAAATCCCCAGCCAACTTTAAAAACTTCTTCTCCAGAAATCTCAAAATCACATGACATTGAAAGGAGGACTTGTATATAAGGCAGTTCATCAACAATTGCTCCCACTCCATGTCGTTGTGGACCATTTCGTGCCAACAGTGTATAGTTACTGGCTGAACTTGAAGTAACCAACCTGTCTTTTGATATACCCAAATCTATCAAAAAGTCCCTTACATATGAGCCACTCTGTATGGCAATGGGGACTTTGCTTGTAACTAGTCCTGCAAGACCATTTATTGTAGGTCGCAGCTGCTCAATAGTTAAGATTGAAGTAAGATTTGCTGTGTAACTTGATGTGAGTATCAGCACCACAAACAACCACACAATCAGCACTGCTCTGCCAAGGAAACTTTTGACGTTTTCCTCTGCAATTGAAAAAGGTGTAATCATGTCAACAAGAACTCAGCAAGTGGTTTAAAATTAACTTTCAATGGAGCTTCGGGACGTTGTCTTACTGTGAGCAGAAAAAAGAGTGGACAAAATGAACCTGTGTGAAACAAAAAGATAAGAATGTGGTTATAATCCAGTGGTTTTAAAAAAACATCACAAAGGATAAGCATCAAAAGCAGAACATTGACATGATCAATAGGCTTTGTTTTCACGTTTATTAGGAATGACCAGAGAAAACACCATGGATTTTGACCAAATATTTTCTAGACAAGCATATTACTTAAATATTTTCTAGACAAGCATATTACTTAGNCAAATATTTTCTAGACAAGCATATTACTTAAATATTTTCTAGACAAGCATATTACTTAGAGGGTTAGTTCTTCGCAAATTTAAGAACTTGTGAAATAAACTGCTTGAAAGTTAACAAGTTTTCCTATGGTGATTAGCAGAAAAACATAAATAAATGGCTTCATAGATTTAAAAGGTTGGCTCCATGTAAAAGCATACGTTTCTTTAACACTAATGGAATGTATTGCTTGATAGTGGCATAGATTCGATTATAAGAATTAGATGAATGGCATGAACTTACTAAGGGAATGGGAACAAGGTGACGCTGTGAATGTTGCAAGCAATTTCATATTCATCACAGCTAAAAACAATTGTTAAACAACATTATTGGTCATGCCATACAGAAAGATGACGCCCTTCAAAGTTATACAAAAGTAACCCAAAAGCAATGAGCAATAGAGATTATGCAAAAGTTAAAAATCACGGATTGAATGAAGCTTGGGCAGCTGAAAGAGAAGAGACTGCCTTGTCGAGCAAGCAGGCACAACTGCTCTTGCCGTGGTAAGGATTAATCTATAGAGCTAACATGCAAAATGCCATCATCACAGAAAAGCCTTCCAAGGAACTCAAACGTTTAGCCCCTCAATGATAAGGCATAATTTGTATATGTTGCGATTATTAATTAGTATTCAGTAGCCCCTTAAGGATTCCTCAAATTCTTAGCACTAACCCCAAGTCATGATAGACTAAGCGTTTGATTCTTCAGAAGATCAGGTTCGGCACCGGGGCTCAACTTTACAATCAGGGTGAACCTGCCCGGAGTCAAGTCAGGGCAGGCTTCCCCTGCCTTCCCCTGCCAAAGTATTGCATCGACTGTTACGGTTTTCTGTGCCTGTTGTAGCCTATTTTCTTGCTTAAACAATAATGTAGTTAGAAAAAAAAATGATTATTATATAAAAACACAGAGAGAATTTGAGTGGCAAAGAATCAAATCAGAGAAATCAGACTGGAGAAATGAAAGAACAAACCACAAAATCCATAGACAAGATTTCTATTTATTCCAGAATTTCATTACAATTAGTATTTTCAAAATTTGAGCATTCAAACAGTATCATTCAAACAAATTCATACAACTCTATGAGAAACACTACTATTTGTTTCTTTGAAAGGCAACAAGGACTTAATAAAAAAAACAAATTCATTTTTCTGTTGGATAAATGAAGCCAAATCATCTAGCACTTTATTTTAGTAATCTCAAAGTTACATTTTGTAACTTCTTGTTTGTAACTTACAGTGTTAACTAAAATTTGAATTCAGGGAAAGAAAAGAAAACTACGAGTTAGAATTTTATTTAAAGAATACATGTTTTATGTCAAGTGTGTCGGGTGCTTAGTGAAAGTACTGTGAAAGCATGAGTGGTTGTACTCTGCTGTTGTGCTCCGGTGGTGCTCTGCTGTTGTTCTCTGTAATTGAGTGGTTGTGCTCTGGAAAGCATTGTTTTGCCTTGTTTAGGCTGTAACATTTGAAGAGAATTAATAGAGCTCTGCACTGCTTCCTGTGGTTTTTACCCTTCATGTTGAAGGGCTTTCCACGTAAATTTTGCTGTGTGTTTTATTGTTTGGTATTTGTCTTTTCTGCTATTTTGCAGGAACATTTTCTTGGATAAGAGCATTCCCATATTCAGCAACGTGACTATTTAGACATTATTCTTTTTTTCATCTGTTGCTGGAAAATCTACAATCGTATTTCAAACTTCTGCAGAAAAATCAGAAATTATGTACACATCAATGGCTTTCAAAGTACTGAAATCACAAAATACAATTCAAGGCCAAGCAAAGGTAATGAGCTATCCAAAGATAAACATGGCTGACAAAAGGACTGAGGACAAGCTCCGCTGACAAGGAAAGAACTATGCTTAAATGCTGTTACAAATGGACTTCGTAAAGATAAGATAAACACATGACCGCAACTCAATTTTTATTTTTATTTTTTTAATCAAGGGCAGGTGAGGCTACCCGAACTTGTCTGGGCAGGCTCACTCCTGATAGTAAGTCGAGCCAGCACATGGAATCATTTGAGGGACCTTCATATTTGCATATCATCGCAGAATTCATGATTTGTAACTAGAGGCTTAAAACACATGATGGGCCCACTGACCCTGACTTCACTATGGGTGGCATCCTTTGTGAAAAGCCATGATCGTCTTTTTAAAAAATTATTAGCACATTTTGAAAAAGCAATAATATTAAAATTATCCTATAATTGTAATAATTAAAAAACGAATCACCCGCTAACAAATAATTGGTATATTATAGATAGAGTTTTCCAGTTTAGAGACCAGATTAGGCATTTACAATCTCTAAACACCCAATATACCTGTATCCGACTGACTTGACCGACTGGCTTCTGACATCTTCATGTGCAATTTGCTATAGGAGATTATCGCTGGTATGAATATATATTGGATATGGATGCAAAAATTTCATAATTTTCTAACCTCCATATTGCCAGGTGCATCTACCAGATTCCCAAAATGTTGTAGTTCATCAAATCTTAATAATACGATTTAGAGTTGTCTGAGTGCTATATCACTCTTGGAAGCAATAAATCAGATATCAGATATAAATTCATATAACATTTATTTCAATATATTTCCTATGAAACATCAATATGTCAATTTATGAAACTATGAACATCAGATGCATCAACAAGCTATTTTATTTTAATGGACTTTATTCCATTGTAACCAAACTTGTGTTCTACTGAAAACCTAATCAACTTCCACGTTCCTATTAATTCAACATTTTCAAAGATAATATAGAAAGAAAAAAATTATATAAAAAGGAACCCAAATGGATCGCACTAACAGCAGACAGCATTCATTGAAAGCTATCAAAGAATCATGAACCTTATAAACATTCATCTTGAAGTATGAAATTTGTGGCATTGATCACACGTACCAAAGAGCATTCAATAACTGTTTTTTGCGTTTTCCTTGGAAGTCTTCATTGTCCTTGTGCTCTAAAAACCATATGGCAAGTCCTGTAAAGATGAAAAAGGCACCAATAGTACACCACATTCTCCATGTAAATGGCTCTAAAAATCCCCATATCCTGTTTGCTCTTGTAACCTTCTTAGGAACAGCAAGTACAATTCCTGTATCAATATATGGCAAAGTGAAATCAACAAGCTTCACTCTCTCTGTAGTAATTGCAAAGTCTCCAACAGCTCCATCAAACTCCTGTTCTGCCCAGCTCAAATTATGTTTATATATGAGAAACCAGGAAATGAGACACTTTTTAGCAAATGTAAATTATTATGAAGGAAATCTGTAGCTACAGGTTCCAAAATTCATTATGAAAATTATTCTTACAAATTATTGTGATTATAGGACATTGAATCATTGAAATCCTTTTTTCCTTAACATTTTTGGTGAGTAAAAGAAAATTCACCCTCCAGACTGTCAGAATGATTGCATTCACATAACCAATTGAAGGTGTATGCATAATCATGATTGTTTGTTATAATAAATTAATACAAAAGAAAGATTTTTCACATGGTATGCATAAGTTACAAGTGACTGCACTAGGAGAAGCAACAATGATGAGTAAACTGTTTGGTCAATTAATCAAATTAATTGCTAAAAATGCACAGGTATAAAAATCACATCAATGANAATGATGAGTAAACTGTTTGGTCAATTAATCAAATTAATTGCTAAAAATGCACAGGTATAAAAATCACATCAATGATAAGAAACCAGTGCTTCATGAGACAAAGCAAATGAATTTATTAAAAAGTGAGGCAAATTTTACTGAAAATACAATTATCAGTATACTTAAAACAAATGGACTTATCATCATCATCCTAGCCTTATCCTAATTACATTGTGTTAGCTTTATGAGTTCCTTTCACCATTAATATAAAAGCAAAAGCTACATTAACAGCTATTTCAAATTCCTTTATATTTCCCTTGGTTATTGTTTCTCTCCGTCTTTTGGATCTTCCATTTGCTGCTTTCCATGCTCCTTAAATAACCAAATTCTTTTGCATATTTAACTCTTCCTCTTTCTTGTTTTCCTTACATTTAACAAAGCAAACCCTTTGACAGGTGCATTATCTACTCTATGATTGACATCGTAAAACCATGTTAGGTGGCCCTCTGTCATTTTATCATATATAAATGCTATGTCTGTGCTTCCTTTGATATGTGAGATGCTAATATCAAGTTTCAAGAAACGTTGTTTGAATTGCTGTGTTGGTTTTAACACATTATTATGCAGAAAAAAGGTTTAACATTTTCACAGGACTTTTAAAGCCTGTCCCCTTTCGTGAGTTAATCATAACAAAACCCTCATCATTTTTTCCTCCTCAGGTTTTCTTGAACTTAAAGGTAAAATTTTGACTTCGAATTTAGCTAAGGTTGTAGTCTAAAATAATGAGATGTTCTTCTTAGTGTCAATAACTTTATTACTCTTATATTGACTTACAAAGAAAACAAATTTTTCCTTACCTATTGTGAGAGACGGGAAAGCTATATCATCATTAAAACCTTGAGCAATGGTAAATTCTGTATATTTTTCCTTGGTTTCTTTACAACATGAAAGAGATAAACATTTGATTAAATATGCAGCTTTCACAATGGTAATAGTTGCATGAGTTAGGGAAGTTTTAGTAAACAATAGGTTGGATAAATTTTAGTCCTCCTCCCATCAAAGAGAATGTATTCATGTTGTTTAAAAATGTCACCCTGATAAAGTATCATTGATGAATTCTGAAAGAAATGGATAAATTTTCATCTCTAATAATATACCCCAAGCAAACGTATTCTCTCATATTTGAACCCTTCAAACATTAAACAAAGATTTAGAAGTTGAACATAACAAGACACATGCAGGTGTTCTGAAGCACTGACATCAAAATTAAATTATGAGTCTATTTGCACAAAATGAGAAGCATTAATTTATGAGTGACTTTTATTGGCAACAAATTACTTACATAATATTTTGCACAGAGAGCACTTAAACAAAAATATGGGGAAAACAGAGTTTCTGTGCTAAAGAAAAAGATTAAGATCTTGAGAAATAGCCAAGAATCTAAAGAAAACTCTATCATGATGCAAGATTCACACAACGTTTCTTGAAAACGTTGTTCAGAAGAAAAGATTAAGATCTTGTTTCCTAGCTAAAGAAAAATCAAGATCTTGATAAATAGCCACTAATTTGAAGAAAAATATAGCACACTGCCAGATCAACAAAGTTCATTTAGCAAAGCATTATGACAACCCAAAAAAGTTTACAACATTCAGAGAACCACTCTCATTCATGTCTCATTCACTGATGTATTTGAGGGAATGGTGGAGGCAGATTATTCACATGAGGATCCTTCCATTGGCCAGAAGGCTCTGGATCTAGAATTCATCTAACCAGAAGCTTTCTTTGCAACTATTGCTTCACTAATCTTTGGATCTAGAATCCATCTACAACCTTCCCCTACACATCTTACTTTGCAATTCTCACTTTGATAATCTTGCGACAAATTTCTGGAACTGAAACTAGAATACCCTATAAATGCAAAGCAAATGTAGCAAAACCTATAAACCACATGCAGCTAATAGCTTATGTGATGGAACTTTGATCATGTCTCTTGTTTGATCCCTACGATCCCAAAAATATATTTTTTAGAGAAATGTAATATCTACAAACATGACAAATCTTGTTTAACTATCTACTTTGCTCCCTTGAATAAATGAAATGGTGAAAAAAAAACCAAGCAAGGAAGGAACTTAAAAAGTTTTCCATGTAACTACCACCTCATCACCTAAATATCCAAAACTGAATATCAAAAGATTTAAGAGTTCTATCAATTCTTCAACAAAACCCTTTTAAAACAAGTGCTCCTATATTATATTTTTGAGCAACTTACAGTATGAACTTGTGCCATTTATCAAATATTTGCAAAAGTTATTAGAAATTAATGAATCAATTCCATAATTCCATGAACTTCTATGTTTGAATGCATTCCATAACACCATAACATTTACAATCATTAAAGAAATTCAAGTTAATGAATTTCATATGATACATACGTAACACTGATGGATGCCAATACATATTGAAATAAATGGATTGTCAAAGTACATACCTTGTCTGCAACCTTTTTGATAATCTCAGTATATAGTGGATTAGAAAACCCATTTCCATAAGGTGTAAAATTGTATGTGACATTGTACGGGAGGTATTTAAGAGCAGCTTTAAATACTTCGATACAGAAACCGGTTATAATTGTATTGTTGTGCTGGTCAACAGTTATATTAACAAATTTCCTGTATCCAGTTTTCCTTGGTATAATAATCTTCAGATGCCTTTCAAATCCATGATTATTAGAGACTGCAGAAATTCTTCGTAACTTCAACGTATTGAGAGCATTGACATGTTTAGAAGCATTGAACATGTTCACAAAGCTATCAACTGGAGGACTAATTGAAAAGTTTTTTGACGATATCCTCCAGTATCCTACAACTTCTAATTGCTTTCCACTACCATTGACAACCTCAAGAATAGAGTGCCTACGATCTCCCTTGGAATCAAACTCAATCTTCCCTGTCTCCCCAGAAAAGTTGCTTCTTAAAATGTGTCTCAGAAGTTCAGGACCTCCAACAAATTTTTGCCTTTCCATAAAATTCTCTCCTGAATAATGTTCGTTATGGGAGAAATCCTTATCAAACTTCAATCTATCTACTGCTTTAGCAAATACCCATAGTGCATCATATGCATGTATAGCATCCATGTTCACAGAAAGATCTCGAGTGATGTTCTCACCCAGCTTTTTATTCAATTGAGAATTGAATTCCTGAAGCTTTGAAGAAAGCGGAACATGTGGTCTAGTTCCTATAATGTCATTGGTTGTTACAGAAGAATCCATTTGAAGATTCAATTCAGAAAGGACATTTAAAATATCATTGTTGACAATCCATGTATAGCCAGTGCCCAACATTCTCAGTTTTATAGCAACAGACAAAAGCATCCGAGAAATCCAAGGTTGCACATTAACAACTAGAACCCTACTTTTCATTTTTCTCGCTTTTGCAAGAACCATATAAATATATTCACTGCTCGTATTAAAACCAAATGTTGCTTTATATGAGATCTTTGAGTCAATACTGTCTAAAGATTCTTTCAACTTCCTGACTGTGTTCCTCCCTAACTCATCGTCAGAAAACAATGCAATAACTTCATTCCAACCATAGTTGTGCATTATATCTGCTACTGCTGCCATGTGAATTGCTTCACTGGGAACCATTCGAACAAAATAAGGGTACTGAAGCTGAGACAATGATGGATCTGTAGCAGAAATAGAAATCAAAGGAACTTGAATTGCTTCTGCCATCTGTGCCACAAAGTATGATTCGGCTGATGATTGAGGACCTATTATGGCCAACACTCCAGCATCCAATAATTGTAGTGCTGCATCAAGAAATGTGGAAAAAAGGTATTTACTATGTATTGAAGTCATTAAATTAAACAAAGCACAGATTTTTCTTTAGTAATTATCTTTTCCTTGTAAGGTTTACTGTGTACAAAATCTAATCTAGGCTTCCTTTAATAAGCTCCAAGCTGTCTAGCATTTTTGTACATAAGGCAATAATGAGGTGTTAACTTAGAGGTGAGAGTCCTGGCTTGGTAACCTGAGGTCATAGGTGTGATTCCAGTAAGCAGCACTAAGTTATGAAGTTAAAAAAAATTTCCATAAAACGAATTCTGAAACTAGAGTGATAGATCCAAGAGATCTCGATGGACACAAAGAAAAATTCAATTTCAGTAAAAGTACTTATAGAAAAGGATCTTACAAACATAAATTACATGATAGTAAAGGATTTTATTTATAAATCATATGTTGATCTCCTAATCAAACATTCGTAACTCTTGAAGAGCAATGCCATAGATGCTTCATAACCATTTTGGATTCTAACAGGAGATGCATATCGTAACTTTCTCTTTTATAACCATTGCCTATTTTAGCTAGGACTCTTCATGCTATAGTTGACAATGGTCAACTCTCCATCAGAATCAAATCAACACATAATTCAGAAAAAAATGATTTTTTTGTCTGATAAAATTTAGTTTGGATGTTGGCCCCCAAAAAAATCCCATTTTGTTCTTTCAAATTTTATCACCAACAAATAAATGAAAACAAAAAATCACCAACAGATTTCCTCACCCGAAAAAGCACTCTGAAGAACACTACAGTTTGATTCAGCCACAAGTAATTCCAGTTTTCTTCCTTTCAGTATGTTTGCATGTTTATTTACTTCCTCAGCTGCATACTCTAGAGCTGTTTTGATTAGCTTTCCACGAACTGTGGTCAAGGAAACAAGAACACCAACCTTGACTGTTGGTGGTGTTAACTGTTCCCCAGCACATGATGTGCATGTGAATGCAATTAAAATGCAGATATAGAAAACTTTCCAAGGTTGAATATGCATTCTTTAAAACAATCACCCTCAAATATTCATGCTAAAACTTCCAAGCATCTGGAAAAACATTAACATGTCCATTGTGAAAATGACAAACATTAAAAGCCATACACATTATCATAACATGTTTAATTTAACAGCCTAATTAGAGTAACCATGTGCTCACAAGAAATTAGCCTCTAACAATAAACAGATAAATTTACTTTCCTATTATAATTTGAAGAAAAATAGAAATATAAAAATATGCATCTGCTTTCTGATTCATTAAATGTACACAACAAAGAAGGCTTACTTTTCAGTATGCCAGCCCCATACTAAATCTGTAACTCCACAAGTTTCATATAGGTACATCTTACAGAATTTTGGTTATCACATGCATCATACACATACCTTCTAAAAAATGGTCTTTGAATGCAACTTTATAAGAATGAGTTTCTATCTACAAAAAAACAAATGATGAAATGTATTAACCAATTTCCTTAGAGTCATTGATGAAGATTCTTTTACCTTTATCAGTACATTGCCAAGTCAAAAGTGATCATGAGTTAAATACACAAATATATCTGTATATTTAGTTGTTAGACTATAACGTAAGGTGCAATTCCTCTGCATGTTATTATATTGTAAGGTATGGGTTAATACTTTATCTCCTATGCACAGTTCATGCAAAGTATAAACATAAACGCTAACATTGTCATCATAGATTTGAGTAATCATTCCATACACCTTTGTGCTGGAGATGTGATTTGTTAAATTAATATTGAGAGATTGCAGTGTTACTACATTTCACAATTTCTATTTCTTTGTCAATGAGATATTGTTCACTTGGTTAGAACATGTGGCTTGTGGTTTGCAAATTTCAGGTTCAATTCCAAGAGGTATACTGATTTAACACAGTCATATTTTGCTTAAGTTATATATGAAAGTACATATAATTAGAATCAGTTTCAACACCCCCAAAATTTGTCTCTTATTTCCCTGAAACTGTACCTTATAAACCTCCTAAACAAAACAAATATCTAAAATCTTCTCTTTTTAAATGTGAGATTCATAAGGCTATATTCAGTGCATCATGTTAGCTTTTGTTCATTGGTCAACATCAGGTTGACAATCAGCTGTAAAACCATGCCAAATCTTGTAAATGAGTTCTCTTTCAGATTTTGCATATGCAAAGGCATTCTCCAAATGTGATGTGCAGCAATCATAGTACTTGATTGCTATAGACAATGAGCAAGGGCTTGCTAGAGCATCCTCCAGAAACAACATGCAACATCAATGCCCGGATGATTTGGAAAGTGAACAAGGGTTCCCACATTTGCTATCAAAAAATGCAGCCAAATCATCATTCCAAGAAAGTGTTCCAAAAAAAACATGGGAGAAAACGATTGAATGTGATATGAAGAAATTGCAAAAAGATAAAGGATCCAGCACTTCACAGAGGTGAATGGCACAAGAATACTCATATAGCCAACCACATTTTGTTGGGACAAGGCTAAGATGATGATGATGATGATGTTAGTTGTTTTTTTCCATTGGTTTTTTTGTGGGCTGTGGGCATTATTAGATATAAATTAATTGAATTCAAATTATATAGGTTTAACTTGTATCATGACCATGTCCTGTCATGTTCATGATCCATGCATGCCATGTGCTGGTCTCTTGATCAAGTCAGTGCTGATTTGGTTAAGTTCAGCTAGGATTCCAATCAAATAATTTCTACTTTGATTGCTACTTAGCTTGAGAGGATGTTTGGTTGGCATTTATATACATTAGAGTGCCAGGATGTACATTTCATTCAATTATTTAATACAATAAACCTCTGCTTTCTTCTCAAAAACAGTTTCTTACAGAATGAATTTTGGAGATTTTGCCTCATCAATCATAGGCACTACATCATTATAGCCTCTTTTGATACAGCGGGCTTGCATTGATACATCATTATAATGTGAAAATGTTTCCTTCGAGAACAAAACTCTAACGTATAGTTCATGGATTTGACCACCCTTTCCCACACCAAGCCATGTTGCATGGATAAGAATCATTCTTTACTGTTCTCTATTGAGTGAAATTCAGTAGAATTATCTTCTACATGAGTAGAATGCATGGTATTATCAGCAATGAGCTATACTTAGCATGGATCAAACAATTAGTGATGGAAATCAGAGTATATGAAGGTTCAATCTTGGCACTAACAGACAATGCAACTGCAATTTTATTGATACATTACCAATTTCAAACAAGAGAAGAAACCACATTACTTGAAGTGTCATTATGTTGAAGATCAAGTCGAATAATGGTATATAGGTATACATGCTACACAAAAGTTTCAAATTGCAGGCATCTTCACCAACAAGATGACTAGAATTAAATTGATTCTTCCTAAACATGAAATAGCTGTCCTTAAAGAATGCCTGAAAGGGATGTGTTATCTGCAATATCTTCAAAATCATTTAACTGAAATAATCATTAGGAATTATGGCATCATGCACTGTAATCTTAACATATCATTTAATAGGATAAACTCAAAGTGCAAGGTATGAGTTTCTAGGGGGGATGGGTGGGGGAGAAAGCTTTAAATATCATAAGCATGAAACGGGAAAACAATTTTAAGAAAATCATTATAATTTGTAAACAGAAAAGAGGAACATTTGTGAAATATATAATTAAGAGAAGTGTATCCAAAGTTAGCAGTGAATGTTAGATATTCATCAAAGGGTTAAAGGAATGATTGTCATATGCCTTATTGTTGTTTCAGTGATTAAAGAAAAACAGAAACATAAATGCCAAAGGCCGTTTCTATATTTTGGTGTAGCATACATTTGAGCACATTCACATATCATTATGTAGATTCCTTGGGTTCTTTGGGGTTTCAATTTATTGTCCAGTACACTATCCTGCTAAATTCTTCAACTATGTTTTCTTTTTATTCCTTCTTTTCACCTTCTTGTTTTTCTGTGTTTTTTTTTTCTTAACAGGCATTTTTGTAGTTAAATAAAAATTGTGAAAATTGTGCAGATAAGTCTTTTTCTTGTGAAAATTATGTTCTTTTAATACTAAATTTGCTATTCATACACAATAGGCTTGTTTTACATCTGGACAAATAGAAGCAGGGCACAGGGCTATCACTTGTACCAATCACTTGGGCATCAAAATATGGATACATCCATTTCCTGACAACCTATTAAAAACATCAGCAGAGCCTTGTATGGGTTAAGGAAAAGGTGATCTTATATTTTGGGTAGCTTTTGTGAAAACAGGTCAAATGTTTTATAAAACAGGTTGGGTTCCCAAGATGAAGCAGCTCGAATTTGGGCATGCAAAATGTGTTTGTTTACCCCCTTTTAAGAATTTAAACAATTGTATTTAAAATAATAGAATAGCAAATGTCGCTACCCCAACCTGCTTGATACTAATGCAATCATTGGTAATTCTCTTGAACATTATGATGTTATGCCTTCTAAGCTTCTTACATTTAATTGTTTCATAATGTTGGCGAGGTTACTTTAACCTGTATATAATTATCCAGGCAGCTATCATTAGTCAGGAATTTTCTCAATAAGCAAGCTTTTCATTTCTCATGCATCCATTCAGTTTCCTTTGTAGAAAAAACTAAATCTGCACATCAGGAGATACGATCTTATTTTTTATACAAGATTTCCATTTGACAAATATCAACCGAGAAAGACACCTAATGAGAATTATAAAACTAGTCATGTGAAACGGTTAAAGTAAGCTACAGAAATATCCAAGAGAAGGATGTCAAATTGATGATCCTCATGCGTGGACAGTAACATGAAACTACCCATGGCCTAAAGTGGGGTTCACAGCACTAACTTGAACGTTATGTTTAGGCAATTGTGATGCCTACAGGATTCTGGAACTCACGAACAGTAACTAAGCATCCATCAGCCTTCCTCCTAACATCATTGTTAACTTGTATGCTTTTGAACCCATCTACAAAGCACAACAGGCATAACAATCGCTTAGAATACAACTGGTATGAAGCGTCATGGCACATTTAGCAATCCATGTTCCATAGTACTATCGTGGCGGTTATTAATACTGTTGTATCTGTAAAAAGGAATGAAACAAAAATGACTAGACCGTAAAGCAACGGTGTAAAAAGGCTGCTCCAAACGACAGAGAGGCACTACAGGTAGATCGTAACAGCAAGAGACATGTATGTTGCAGCGAAGGAAATCCCGCTGAAGCATACATAACGAAAGATTGTCTGACAAGTCCATTAATGGAAGAAACAACCGTTATAGACTATCAATAACTAAGCAAATCATTTTCTTCTGCTTTAAACAACAGACGGCGGCGGAACAAAATCTAACGGTTTAAACAATCATCTAATACAGCTTACGCAGGAAATGTGCAGGAGCATTCAGAAAGCTCTCTTGAGCGAGCTGCTATTCTCGCAAGAAAATGAATGAATCTCGGGCTGATGTTTGATCAGTTATTGGGATAGCTGCAGCAGGTAAATAAAAAAGCACCATAACTTTGGATCTTGTGTTATGTTACATATCTATTGCAACAAACCAAAGCTAAATACATGTCCTCACCTCTCGATTGATCCAGCCAGTGAAGTACACAAAGCAAGCAAGAGCAAGACGACTTGTTGCGAACTAGTGCTTCCTTGAACCAGAAACGCCACTGGCATGGCTGGAATTCTTCATACCGCATTAAATACCAACGGTCTCACGGTCCCCCGTACCCTGTTCAAGATTATGAGAAATTGACAATGAATAAAGTAAGCAACTGAAAAGTGGCACTGCAAGGGTGAAGTTAAACATCATGTAAGAACGAAGAAACGGTGGAAGGAAGCCGAAATACTTGAGACGGTAAAAGGTGGCCGATGCATCATCATTCTGTGTACATACATCACAGTGACGGTGAAAGTACTAACATAGGGGGGGCGTTCCTTCGTCTAAAAACAAAGCCTTGATTCTTCAGCAACCAAATGTTTAGTTCTGCTATTTGACCAGCAATTTCTTGATGATGAAAATGACGATAATGGCAGAGAGATGCTTGATAGGGCATTGCAAGTCACTGATTGGTCGGTTGCAGGGAAGAGGATTGAGACATTGTGACGTTTCGGACTGTGACGGAGACGGCGCACGAAAAAAAGAAGCGATTCTTTGCCGCAAACGCCCGGTTTTTGCTTTCATTCCGAATTTTTGCGGCAGCCGCCTGGTTTTTGCTTTCATTTTGAATATACAGTAACAACACTCACGATCCGCTGCAGCTCATCCAAACGCCTGCTCTGCGGCCCTGCACTTTTGCAGGAATATTTGGATTCCGAATATTCATGCAGTGAAGCGAAAACATCGTCAAGGTGTCTGGTTTTTTTACCTCTTCCAAGGCCGAGAAGCATCTGCGCGCAGACCATGGCTAGAATTGGACGGAAAGTCGTTCCTGTCACCAAACTTTGGCCGACTAACTTCGTCGTGGGTAGGCTCAAAGTTCAAACAAACCTTGCAACCTCAACATTTTATTCTTTTGCATACTTTGGTGTGTTTCCTTAACCTTGTGGTCTTCAACTGCCATGTATTAATATCTGTCGAATAGATTTTATGGGTTTTAAAACGTAATAAAGATTCAGTTTCGTATTATATAATTAAGTTGTACAAAATTATTTTTTAAATTACTTTATTCTACCATTTAAAAGCAACGTGGATGTGACCTTTGAAAAGCATTGTGCCTGGAAAGCTTGAGACCAGACGGAGAGACAGAAAACACTGTTTTAAACTAACTTACAAGTCACCAAGGTGAACACTTGTGTGCAACACTATTTTAAGCTAAGTTACAAGTCACCAAGGTGAATAGTTGTGCATTGCAAATTCAAGCAGTGAAAATTGCATTCTATTTTAAATGGTGCACATATTGTGTCCTGTGGGAATGCATTGCGAGACATTCGGTAAATTTTTCATTTCATTTAATATTTACTTAATTTTCCATACGTATTCCACAATTTCCTTTCTGTACACTGTACCTTTTAAAACTTTTGGTGTAGGATACTTTGTTGTAAGAGTCATGGCACACATTAAACATTGATGTAGGATACTTTGTTGTAAGAGTCATGGCACCCATTAAACATTGGTCAAAAATTTATCCAAAGCATCGAAGGCATCATACATATGTACAAATGCAAGCCCATGGAACACACCACAACAAAAATGTAAAGTAAAATAGCAAGACATTCAGGATCAATTTTACATGCTATGCATCTAATCACTAAGCCTACCTCTAAAAAAAGTGACAGTGCCTAAGCCACACAAGCCAAAGTTTTCCAACAAACCTATGTATTGTGATATACAAAAGAATCAACACAAGGTAGTTCAGTATTAGTGATGACTATGATAGGCAACAAGGCAATGTAATTCTATGAAGTGTTATCAATGGTTAACATAACATAAAATCTGTAATGTCCACGCTCAAGGGAAATAGTGCTCAACCGCCCACCAGCATCAAGGCACGTTTTCTACCTCCCATGTCGGTTTACGGGGTGGGACCTACTCCATCAGAAAATTGATACAGATGCATCAGCTTGCGTGTATTGTCCACCACCGTTTTGTGTCACGTGTCACCCTCCATCTGCAAGAGACAAAGTTTGAAACCTTAGTGGTTGTTGGTTAACGTAGCATCCTATGGCTATATTATATTCATGGTACGGGTCCTGCAGTGGGCCGTATAAATACATGGCCATAGGCATGAATGAGGTCGCCACCTTCATCGTTCTTGCTGCGAATGAACGTCGGTCCGCATATAATTTCTTTTTGTTAACCATTGTTGTTTGAGGTGGATTCGTCTATGCTTGGAAAGCAGTGAAGCCTGACGTCATTTGCCGGGAAAAAGGCTGTTCCCGTAATATCCAGGCAACATAAGTGGTTCTAACAATTCAATTATTCAAGTAAAATCAGTGGTTATAACAATTCAATAATGTTGGCGTAATGGTAAGATGTTCATTTTTCAATTATGTTTAAATAGAAGGACTATTATTTAGAGTAATGGTAAAATGTTCCTTTTTCAAGTTGAAGATTGAATAGGTTAAGCTTTCACTCATCTACTAATCCTCCTAGGACCCCACTTAGAGAGATGAATACTATGTTTCCAAGTATAGGACAGATAGCTTTGTGTTACAATGTATTCTTTAAACCATTTTATAAGGTGGCACAATAATTAGTTAAAATTAAGGTGTTAGGAATTGAAATTTGGTCAATTTGTAGAGTATATCTTTATTTTTCATGAAAATGTAGTATATATCTAATAAATCCTATGGATCTTTAGATGTAATAAAGCTTCAATTTCAATTTCAATAATGATGTCTTGAGTGTGACTCAAATCCTCCACATAAGGAATATAATGATGTTTTAGGAGTTGCTCAGATTCTCAAGTAGCTTAGCAAGTTGGCTCACATGCTTTGTACCCAGCACAACAAATTGGCTCACATGTTTTACACCAACAATGAGGTGTTAGTTTAGTGGTAAGACCTTTAATTGAAAGCTTCAAATCATGGGTCAATTTTGGTTAGCAATGCTAAGTTATAAAGTTTTAATTAGACTATAGGTGTGTGTATATTACAATTATTGTTTTACACCCTAGAGGTACAAGGTCAAACCCCAATAACATCGAAGTGCACTCTAAATGTCACTTTAGTAGCCTTGTTCCATATACTACAACCCCTACTCACATAGTAGGGTAGATGAGACCCACTAACAAAAGGGTCCCACAACTTGCTGCTCCACCTATAAGTAAAAGCAAGAATCAAACCTACAACCTTCTCGTCAAAAGATGAGTGTACTAATCACTTGCCCTACACACCCCTAAGGGAAATAGAATACTTTCTACCCATGGCTTTTTTTCCTTTGCAAGGTTCAAATGACGTTGGGGGAATTGGCACTCACACGTCAAATTCCAGGCCCGCAGACAAAGTTTTGAAAGCATACGCTACGGGAATACTCAGGACTGTCTTACAAAAAGCAAATCGACAAGAATTGTAGCATGTGCTGCGCCAGACCTGAACAGGATTGAGCGATAAGTTCGTATGGGCGACGGCGTTTACGCATATATCTTTTGCTTTCAGATTTAGGTGCAAGTATTTACCTGTTTTTTCTTGTCTTGTTTCTTGTTTTGTTTTCGTAAAAGTAAAAGGAGAAACAAAAACCGTATCTTCATCACTGACCCACCAAACTACACACTGCTTTGACAGGAATCTCTGCGTGGAAGGCTGGAGCCGCGCTTGTGATCATGTGGGCGTGGTTGGACGCATTATGCAAATTTTAGTATTGCACGTTAGGTTTGCTTTACGACTTCTTTTTGTCTCTGCTTTTGCTTTCTCTCATTTCGTAGCGTTGCGTTTTAAAGTAAGTCGGACGGTAGGAACATCATTATCATCACAATGTGAATCCTCATCCGATAAATGCGAATCATTGAATTCTACTGCCCTGCCGATTCTTTCGGTGGGAAGGAAGAATGAACAGATGCCGACCCCAATGTTCACATGTGGGGAACGCCCTCCTGTTATTTGGTAATGTCTGTTTTCATATGTGAGTTTCCTCAATGTCGTCCATGCCTCTCGAGCTGTTATTCAAAGTCCAGTTGAGCTATTTCCAAGCTCTCCATTATTAGCATGTCCACTTTAATGAGGTTTGTGCTATGTTTCGTTTTCTTTTTTTTTGGTTCCCCGACGTAGGGGAGAACTATGCAAGTGGTGGATTGTAATACTTTTTCGTGTAATACTTTTTCGTTCACCCATGTAATTGGTGGGATCGTATCAAAACTTGGGAGTAAATAAAATTATAACATTTTAACAACTTTGTACTTTTCATTTGCGATTTTCTAGTTTAACTCGAATTTATATTTACTGTTTTCTTTCATTTAAATTCATTACTCTTTTATCATTTTTTAAGTGTATAGATGGATAATGTTGTGGCAAAGTGAGTGCAACTTTCATTATTTTCATGTACCAATTTCTTGTTGAATTGAATTTCATATTTTTTTTTTCTAATTCAAATTCATTATTCTCATCATATTTAAGGTAATGATAAGTTAAGTTGTATTATAGTAGGTGTAAAGGCAAGTTGGTATCAAGCTTTTAATCCACTAATCAAGTAGATAGCAATGGCAACATTATTAGTCACTGGACTTGTCTAGAAGTTTTTGAGCATATGGAGAATAGTCTAGGTCTAATGAACATTAGGTTAGCTTGTAAGAAACCATATGTATGAATGGAAATGAAAAGTGATAGAATTGACTATGTAAGTATTTACAAGGTTTGGTAGGGGGAATAATACAAGTCCAACAAATATTAGAAGATTATCTGCTAAGAAATTATATGTATAAATTGTGCTAAGAGGTAATGGGATTGTTTGCATAAGTATTTGCCCTAGTTTGGTAGGGGTTCACAATGAAATCTAGAAGTCACAATGTTGAGAATGGAAATTGTGAACAAACCTTAATCATATTGTAGGTGACATAAATAGTCACTATAAATGTCAATAAGAAAGGCAAAATTAATAGCAAAAAATAATTAGAATTTTTCTAGAATAAAATCAATAGCTTACTTAATACCAAAACTCTCATAGATAGACTAGTAAAAAGTAGAAAACTAACAAATTCAACACATCCTCAAAATCCTTAATAAATCAATAAAATAGAAATTAACAAATCTAGATTTACAATCGTATTGAAAAAAATCATCCAAATTTATAAATATCATATCCCATTTAAAACCTCATAAACATATCCTAATCAAAATGTCTAAAAACAAATTCAAATATAATTACATAGGATAGATTTCCATTTAAATTGCATAACTAAATTTCTAGATGTGAAAAAACCTAATAGAATTGAATTAACAAAAGAGGGTTTTATGGATCATTACCCACCTCAGAAACAAGTTAATGAAATTGTTAATGCAAACCCTTGGTTAAAATCCTCACTTGCATAGAAATAGATTAGAAAAAATGAAAGAGAATGGAAAGGAGAGAAAAAGAGGGGAAGAACAAAGAATGATTCATTATGACACTAATGTGTTAGCAATATTTGCTAGTGCAATATTTAAATTATGTTCATGACTTTCTTCTCCTATGTTTTCTAGCAAAGTTTCTCCTTTTGAACTTCTTTTAGATGTCAATGAGCAAAACGCTAAACAGAGGTGCTAATCATATAGGATCAAGGCTTAGATCATATGGGTATAACCTTTTTGATATTTTCTACTCAATGTCAAGCATGTAATGTACTTTGAATTTTCTTTACTTATTATTAATATTTTTTGAGGGTTTGATAATCCAACCCTATGGCTATGACTTAATCGATCATTAACATTGTACCAACCTAATACTTTTTCAATGGACCAATCATGTCACTTCTTTTTAAAATAAAATTGAAAGATCATTTAACTTCATAATAAAAGACAGACTAGGGGCTAGATAGACCATCACTTATAGCTTCTAAACACTTCCTAGGTCCATAACATATGAACTATGAATTTTATAAAAAAATTGATCACATTAACAAAACCAAATAACAAACTCAACCATCAAATCTCATCAAATGTTCATTGACATAGCCAAACACAGATTAATAAATTAAAACATTATTAATAGCATGTCAAAATAATAATTGTCATGCATATTCATACCTAAAATTATATTCCATATGTGACAACTTCTCCAAGATCATGATACCTACCTACATAATCCAATAAGGTGAATGCACATATTAATATCATAAATAGCAAAATATAAACATAATAACCTATCAAATGCATAATTGATTTTCATAAAGCAAAGATCTCAAAAAAAGACATATGATAACTAAAGTGGGATATGAGACTTAAGAACTTGGAAGGGGGGATGAATAAGTTCCTAATTAAAATTGTACTTGCCACACAACACACAAAACTTTACGTGGTTCCACAAATTGGGTACTTCTACACTCGAAGGATAGAATCCATGCACACCTTTAGACTTTGTTTCTCTATCAAATGTGGTTTGAAGGACACCACACCCTATACAAGCACTAAGCTCCACACTGGAGTGTTTAGTCGCTGCAAAACCACTCAACCCCGCAAGGTTCCAACAAGCTTAGAATGTGGTTTCAAGGATTCCACAACCTTTATAAAATTAAGCTTTGCTTTGAAATGTTTCAACACTACAAAACCACTCAATCCCGTAGGATCCTGACAAGCTCAGTATAGATGCCTTCTCACAAGAAGCACATCAACCCTACAAAGCGACAAGAGAAAGAAAAAATACAAGGAAAGAATGTAACTACAATTACAAGTCCTTGTTGTTGAATCTCAATTCAACATACAATTAACATACAACCAAGGAGATTATGTGACAATGAAGGATAGGAGTACAAGAGCATAGATTAGACAATAATTACTTCAATGTTGAAAACACTTGCATAATTCCCAAGAATTTGGCTTCTTCTTATAACTTTGGAGTTTCCAAAAACTCCTCAGAATTCGTGCAATGGCTACCCAATGACTAGTGTAGATGTCTCATTCAAAGTTGGGATGTCTACTTGAGATCTACCTCAATTCTAAAGAGATGTCTTGTTCTGAAGTGGAACGTCTCTAGGGAGACATCTACTATTTTTGAGAGATGTCTACTTTCAAATGGAGACATCTACTATTTCTAAGAGATGTCATCTCAACTCTTTGAACTCTAGTTCCTGAGGCTTTCTCTCGTTAATTTGGCTTCTTCTCAGTCCTTGAAGCATCTTCATTTAGTTTGTAGTCTTTGGTTTTAGTCCATGCTCATTCATGTTCTCATGTTGGCTCATAAGATTTTCACATTGTAGATCTCATTTTCCTTGAGTCCTTAGTCCTTATGTGAAGTTCTTGTTCATGTCTTGTAGACACATCATCTACAACAAACATTCTTTGTTCTCCATTTTCCTTAAGGTTTTGACATACTAAAAGGTCAACAATCTCCCCCTTTTTTGTGATGTCCAAAACTTAAGAAAATGGGTTAGATAATTAACAATTTAAATGATAGTAATTAATAAAGACTTTTAAGACATATGAATTCCAATGGTAGCGAAGGTTATCACTGGGTAAGGCTCTAAGTCTCAAGGAACAAAATAGATATTGAGTGAAAATAAAATGAAAAGCAAGATATCTCTAACCATACTATTAAGGTAAAACCTACCTCCAAAAATGTAACAAAATACACTGCCATGAAATAGAAAGATAATAAGATAAACTATCCACAATACATATAGCCATAATTTGTCCATAAATTATTCACAACACCACAATACATACAACAGTCGATATATCCTCAATGACTTACAATAACCACATATGTGCACATAATCCACATCATCAAAAAATTGTACTAGTCTCTTCCTTTTTGGACATCATCAAAAAGGAGAGATCACTCCAAAAGGCTAATCACTAACCTTAGTCACATCATCTGAATCCTCATCAAAAGCAGCTACAACACGAGAAGGTCTATAAGTCTCCTCCTCATCATCATCACTGCTGGTACTGGTGTTGGAGATATGCTATTCATCATCATCGTCTAAAGATGGTATCTACACTAGAGCTCTCCGTGGACAAAGCTTCACTTGAAAGAGAGATGAAGCTAGTGTATCTTGCTAGGATAGAGCCTGTTGAGAGGATGATGAAGCACCCTTCCTTTAATAGGTGATCGGATCGACAAGACTCCACTGAGAGGAAGTCCCAAAGATGCTCGCCATAACCTACTACTCAAATGTCTTCGGAGCATCATCCAGATGATGAGAGTTGGAGCTAGGCTACATGGGATCTAAAAGCTCCCTCTAGACATGTGCTAGCGGTGCATTGGGCTCCTTGGAATCAGAAGCATTTCTCAAGTCATATGCTTGGGAAGGCCAAACTACTGCAGAATGTTTAGGAGGGGCTAGATAATCCTCCTCATTATCTGACATGGGAGGAATGGTGATATCCTCAAATTATTGCCCGTCAAGAGGTGGAGGTAATCCAACTGCATCCATAATCTTACAAAGGTAAGAGACATTCCTACCAATCATCCCAATGGTACGAGCAAGTGGCCTAAGTAGCTTCTTCAATGAAGACCTCATTTGGTTCTGAACTGATTTGAACCTTCTTAGCTAAGGAGAGGCCTAAGATGGTAATGTAGATCTCTTCTTTTGGGATTTTTGTAGCTTGATGCTAGTTTCTACTTCATCAACATGTGCAAAGATTTTTTTTCTAAGTACTCACCAAGGCTCCTCTTGTCTTTAGCAAAGGCATGTTTGGAATGGGAACACCTCTCTATCAAATCAATAAACTAATGAGGTGAGGATGCCCAAGTATTCTCTCCTTGGTAAACAAGCCCAGCATGTCTTGGCAAAGAGTATGACCCAAATCTAAGGGTTTTCTTGTGAGCATATAGTAGAGAAAAAACACTTAGGTTGGTAACAAATAATTATAGCTTCCACCTTTTACAATGATGTTGTATAAAATAATGAGGGAAACAATGGAAGCATTCAAGGCCATCTGACTTCTATAAATTCTCCCACTATGAAGAGATACTAAATCTCTAGACAAAGCATCACAAAACTCATTTTGGAAGATAGGAATTGCACCATTTGTAAAAATGTCACTCATGGAATGAATGGTAACCTAAAACACATCAACACTAGTAATTCTAAGAATATCATTAATAGCTTGAGGGGAAACATCTATAAGCAAACCCCTAGCCATGGTAGTAAAGGCCCCAACAGAAGCATTTTTAATGACAATGTTACAATAAAATTCTCTAATGAGAATTTTAGGCACACAAAAATTCATAGTAATGAAAGTACCCTAATTCAATACTTGGAAGAAACTCATCAATTCTTTTTGTCTATGATATGGGAAAGAAAGAGAATGCTCAGAGATGATAGAAATGATTTGAGTTACCTCAAAGTAGTACTGGGCACTAACTAATCTAAACTTAGGATTGTAGGTATTTGTAGTGCTAGAGGAAGCTCCTTTTGACTTCTTGCTCCTCTTAGGTGGCATCCCTAATTTTGCTACCTTCTTTTGGACAATGGATGTTGAACAAATAGCACAAATCATAGCTGTTGGTAAAACTCTGGTCATCTCTTCTTGGACATCTATGCTTGGATGAATGAAAAATGAGGGTTTGGATTTATATAATAGTTCTAAACAAGGGTTTTAAATGAAAAGATAGATGTCTCCTTTGAAAGATAGATGTCTATGTTGCACTTATAAAACACAAGTGGACATCTTCTTTGAAAAGTAGATGTCTCTTAGGAGACATCTTCATAAAGACGTCTCAACAAGATGGGGTTTAGCAAGATACAACTCAAAGATGACTACTAAGGATTATAGTCTTAAAAGATAATAAAAAAAACTTACCTCTACTTACCTTTCTTGCTGAAGAGGTGGAAGAGATGTCTAGGAAGCTTGAGAATGAGATCCCTCTTTTGACATATCTTCTTTTATACAAATTTCATGTATTTTCAAAGACTAGCTCCCTTTGACAAAATCATTTGAGAGGATTTTCTTGTTATCATCTTCCTTCTTCTTAATTCTCGATACCTTCTTCATTCCCTTGCCCTTTATCTTGTTATCCTGCATAAATTCCTTTCTAGACACATATGGATAAGACCAAGGTGTTATGTGATATGTCCAAGTATTCATATGATAATACTTCAAATTACAATCCCATTGCTTATGTCCAAATTTATAGTAATACTAACACCTAACTCTTTTATTTGGATAGAAGTTATTAAAACTTGAAATTACCTTTTGGCTAAATGGAGTGCTAGTAGTTACCTCAATCTTTGAAGGAGCCTCTTGTTCTAATGCCTTTTGTGGGGATGCTTGTTCTTGTTGATAGCAACCTAGTTCACTTTTATCATTTGGACTTCTTCCTTGCCCAAGAACTATTTGAAGAGATTCCTTTCCTTTGACCAGTCTTTCATTTATAAGTTTAGAATCTATACATTCTTCCTTAGCCTGCTCATAGGACAAGGTTAGTTTTTCATTTTTAGCACTTAGGTTTGAGATTTTTTTTGTGAGATCTAAAATCAATATATTTAGTGAAGAAATATCTTGATCCTTTATTTTTAGTTTCTTATCTACCTTTATACAGAGGCTTTGAAAAAATAGAAGTTCCTTACACAAGAGATCATACCTATCTTCATCGTTTTCAAATTGATCATCATCTAAGAGACTATCATTTCCATTTGTAAGAGCTATACAAATGCACTGTGAATCTTTTGTATCATGATCCACTTCTTCATCACTTGGTTCTTCATTATTCTAGCTTGTGTAGAAGTTGGTCTTTTTCATATCCACATTATTCCTATCAATCAGTTTCAACATGCCATTGCTAGGACATTCGAAGGTCACATGGCCTCTTTCCCAACATATCAAACATTCTATTAAAAATGAATCAAAATTAGATTTTGAAAAATTCTTACCTCTATCCTTACCTTAGGTGTTGTATTAGTTGGATTCTTGTTGATAGAAGCTCTTACCCTTTTTTGCTAAAAGTATTTGAAGCCTTCTTGATAGAAGGACAATTTCTTCTTCATTGTTCATTTCTTGATCTTCTAGGTCCTTCTCTTTGGATGTTGATTCCAAGGTAATGGGATTTTATTTTATTGCCCCTTCACTTATGAGATTGATTTCATAAGAAATAATAACACTTTGTAGTTCTTCAAATTTTAAGATCGAAAAATTCCTAATTTATTTCATAGATGTAACCTTAGGTCTAAACTTAGGTTATAGAGTTCTAATCATCTTTATTATTACATCACTTTTAGGTAAGTCCTTGCTTGTATCGCTAATCGCTACAACTATATCATTAGTCCTAGAGAAATAATCTTTTATCTTTTCACCTCTCTCATTTTGAGTTTGTCATACTCACTTTCTAAGATCAAAAGTTTAGATTGTTTGACTATGGATGTGCCCTAATAGGTAGCTTCTAAAGTTTTCCAAATTTCCTTAGCAATTCTACAGCTAGCTATTTTATTAAATTTAGACTTATTAATGCACAATATAAACAATTTTTTGCTTTAAAATCACACATAAACTTATCTCTTTCTTCTGATGTCCACTTGCTCTATGGTTTGATGACCTTTGTTGTACTATTGATAGGTGGTGTGTAACCTTGGAGGATGGACTCCCATACCTCAAACTCCATTAACTCAAGGAAGCTTTGCATCCATCGAACATTGATGGCTTTGTGTAGGATGTTCCCTCCATAGTTCACTCTTGAAAATTAAAGTTGAATGTAAGAGTACCAAGCTTTGATACCACTTGATGATTAAGAACTTAGAAGGGGGGGATGAATAAGTTTCCAATTAAAATCATACCTACCACACAACACACAAAACTTTATGTGGTTCCCTAACTTGGGTACTTCCACACTTAGAGGGTAGAATCCATGCACATCTCCAGACTTTGTTTCTCTATCAAATGTGGTTTCAAGGGCATCATACCCTCTAGAAGCACTACGCTCCACACTAGAGTGTTTTGTTGCTATGAAACCACTCAACCCCATAAGGTCTCAATAAGCTTAGAATGTGGTTTCAAGGATCCCACAACCTTTACAAAATTAAGCTTCGCTCTGGAGTGTTTTGGCATCGCAAAATCATTCAATCTTGTAGGATCCTAACAAGCTCAATATAGATGTCTTCTTGCAAGAAGCACATCAACCACACAAAGCAACAAGAAAAAGAAAAGAAATAAGGGAAGAATGTAACTACAATTACAAGTCCTTATTGTTGAATCTCAATTAAACATACAATTATCATACAACTAAGCAAATGATGTGACAATGAAGGACAAGAGTACAAGAGCATAGATTAGGTAATGATTGCTTCGATGTTGATAACACTATCACAATTCCCAAGAATTGGGCTTCTTCTTATAAATTTGGAGTTTCTAAAAACTCCTTGAAATTCATGCAATAGCTACCCAACAGCTAGTGTAGACATCTCATTCAAAGTTGGGACGTCTACTTGAGATCTGCCTCAATTCTAGAGAGACGTCTTGTTCTGAAGTGGGATGTCTCTAGGAAGACATCTACTTTTAGATGGCAATGTCTACTATTTTTGACAGACATCTACTTTCATATGGAGATGTCTATTGTTTCTGAGAGACCTCTTCTTAACTCTTTGAACTTTGGTTCTCAAGGCTTTCTCTCATTAATTTGTCTTCTTTCCAATCCTTGGAGCATCTTCATTTGGTTTATAGTCTTTGATTTCAATCCATGCTCATTCATGTTCTCATGTTGGCTCATAGGATTTTCACTTTGTCAACTCATTGTAGATCTCATTTTCCTTGAGTCCTTAGTTCTTATGTGAAGTTCTTGTTCTTGTCCTATAAATACATCATCCACAACAAACATTCTTTATTTTCCATTTTTCTTAAGGTTTTGACACATCAAAAGGTCAATAGGATCTAATCAAACTCAATGCAGATATAGACTCAAGCACATGACACACCAAAGAAATCAAGATCAACTAGGACAAAATTGTTACATCCTTCCTTCCTTTAGGAATCTTTCTCCTATAATATTTGAGGATGTGTAATATGAAGATCCTTTTCAACCTTCCAAGTAGCCTCCTAGGCACCATGCCTTTTCTAGATCTTTGTAACCATCAATATCCTTTATTCTTCAACCTCCTTTCTATGTAATTAAGAATTTGAATATGGTTCCAAATATAGCTTACATTAGGCTAAACTAAACTTCATGTTAATCTATCATTGACTTAGGTCTAAAACATATTTGTAGAACATAGAGATATGAAATATATCATGAATTTCTTACAACTAAGGAAAAAGCTAATTTAGTAAGTCATCTCACCAGCTCTACTTAAAATCTCAAAAGGACCAACAAATCAAGATGCTAACTATTGTTTCTAATCAATTTTCATCAAACCCTTCAAAGGAGATACCTTAAAAAATACATGATCCCTAATCCTAGACTCTAAAGATCATCTTCTCACATTCACATACTTCACATATCTTTCCTGAGTTTCTTTTAATTTGTCTCTAATCATCCATGTTTACTTTATTATTTGCACCATTACATCCATACTCATCTATTGATGATCCTCCAAAGTATCCCACCACAAAGGTATATAGCTTGTTCTATCATATAACACCTCATTAGAATAAGGCTAACTTGGTAGCTATTATTGTTTGCAAACTTAGCCAAAGACAACAAACTATTCAAACTATCTCTATACTCTAGTGCACAAGCCCTTAGCATATCCACCAAGATTTGATTTACATACTTTATCTACCCATTTATGTGGATGATATTTTGAACTCAAATTCAAGATACTACATATATCCACCTAGAATTCCTACTAAAACTAAGAAATGAACTTTGCATCCTTGTCAAAAACAGTCTTATTAGCATATCATGCAATTTAACAATATCTGATAAGAACAACTAGGTAGTTATCCATATACTAATTAACACGTTCATTGTTAGGAAATGCAAGGAATTGATCAAAAAATTAATGATCACAAGGATAACATATTACATGTTCTTGGAATAATGTAAACCTTTAATGAAGTCCATGCTAATTACTTTCCATTTTGACTTTGAAATATTATGCAAATAAATATAACCACTAGGCCTCTAATGTTTAACCTTTATCTACTAGTATATTAAGCATTAGGTCACAAAGTCCTTCACATTTCTTTCCATAGCAAATTACCAATAATATCTCATTATATTATAGTACATTTTGTCACTACTTGAATGCATTTTATCCTTGCTTAATTGTGTCTCATCCAAAATCTATTAATGAATAGTCTCAAGAAAATGTGCTCTACTTTTAAATCCCATCAACCAAAATCTTTTAACAAAAAATAATTGATCTCCATCCTTTATTCATGATACCCACTTTTAATACCAAGGGTCTTAGACCTATTGAGAAAGTATCTCATTTCTCAAACTTGGTAAATAATGATATTGTTAAGCTTTCCAACTAACTTGCTAAGTGCATTTACCATTGTGTTCCCCTCCCTTAGATGATACTAAATAGTAAAGTTAAAGTCTACTAATAAGTATATTCATTTCCTTTGCTTAAGACTCAACTTTGGCTAATTCATTAAATCCTATAATCCTTTACAATTAGTACATAATGTGATATGACCATTGTACAGATAATGCCTCATGTTTACGATAAAGATAATTGCACAAGCTCTAAATCAGATGCCAAATATCTAGACTCATAAAACTTTAGTTGATGAGATGTATATGTCACCACTTTACCCTCGTACATCAGCACACACCTAAATCCCTTATCTAAAGCATTTGCATATACATCATAAGGCTTTTCAAGAGTTAGAGAGATTAAAATGGGTGTCAAGATTAATCTTTACGTTAACTTAACAAAAGTTGTTCAATAAGCACTATCTTGCATAAAAGCACATTCTATTATAAGCAACTTAGTCAATGGAGTTGTTATTTTAGAGAAGTTCTCTAAAAATATCCTGTAATAACTTGTCAACCTAAAAAAACTTCTATCCTTACTAATTAACTTTAGAATTGGCTAATCATAGATCACTGAAATCTTTACTAGATCAATTGAGATGCCGTCACCAAAAAACATATTCTAGAAACTAAATTTATTCATTCTAAAATGAACATATTGATGATTATAAATATAAATAATTTTCTCTTAATGCCTACAACACAATATGTAAATATTTATTACACTCCTACTCATTTTTAGTATAGACCAAGATGTCATCAATGAAGACTATGATAAATTGACGTAAACAAGGATGTATAATACTATTTATCAAATGCATAAAAATTACTAAAGCATTAGTGAGTTTAAATGATATGATAAGGAACTCATGGTGTCTATATCTAATCTTAAAGGTAATTTTAGGAGCATCTTCCTTTTTGATTCTCACTTCATGATAACCATACTTTATATCAATCTTCAAGAATACTTTTATCTTCCTCAAATAATTAAACAAATCATTAATTCTAGGTAATGAATACTAATTTCTAATAGTCATTTGGTTCAACTATCTAGAATTAATGTACAACCTCATATACCCATTCCTTTTCCTCACAAACAATATTGAGATATTTCATGAAGGCATGCTTGGATAAATGAAACCTTTCTTTCTCAATTCTTAAATCTAGATTTTTAACTCTACTAGCCTCACAAGTAAATTTTGATGTAGTGCTTATAAAATAGGTTTAACAACTAGCTTTAAGTCTATCTCAAACTTAAATTTTCACTTTGGAGGGAGCGACACAAACTAAAATTTTCACATAAAATCAATTATTTAACTTACATTCGTTAGATGTATTTAATAAGTTCTTTATATTTATGTATTATATAAAAGGATTGAATTAATGTTTTATCTAAAGGGGATATAATCTACTTAAAATATTTTGTTAGAGACTTGTATCCTTTGCTCCTCATTGTTAGACTTTTGTTTTACATTGCTTGACAAGTCTAATATATCCAAGAATCTTGTAGTTAAGAACTTAATTCCTTAATAATTGAATTTATTTTCTCTATAACATATCTTATTAATAGATATTTATAAACATCATAAGTTGTAAGTTATAATAGTGATTATTGATCTTACGATGGAAACCATAGTCATCCCTAGCTAACTTGAGTATGAACTTATTACAATTCTTACACTTCTTTGTAGCTTCTTTTTTTACACCAACAAAACCTACTATGTAATATTTTCTTTTTATTTAAGAAATTGGATTAGTCTTACACTTATGTTAGAATATAATCTTAAATCATGTATATAATCATTGGTTTCTTATTAACAATTTTTGAAAAGTTGTTAATAAGCAAACATAATGATTCGTGATGATTGGTAAGCAATCCCTATGCCCAACCATAGAATTCATAAGCATTGCAAGTGATCTTGTCATAATCTATGGATGGAACTAGCATTGCTTCTAGATAGTTAAGAGTTGATCATTGATCATTGTCTTCCCACTTGGGCTAGTTCTAGTTCTAAGGTGTATGGTTTTAACTAAGGTGAGGTACATGATATGATATTGTTCAACCATGAGCAATTAAAGTAAAACATAGAAATAAATCTTACTCTAGCTAGCCTAAGAATGATGAGTATCAATTCCTGATTTTCCACACACATCCTAGACTAGTGTAATTGCTGCTGAGATTACTAAGCAATATGGTACTGGGCATACCAAGTGATATTGCTATTGGGTTATGAAGCGATTACATGTTATGCTCAAAATCAATTATGTATATTCTATTAATAAACTAATGAGTCATGTCCTATATCATAGCCCTAATATTAGATACCTGATATCAAGCCCCTAGATGAGTTATCAAATATCTGATATTAGGGGATGTATGTTGGCCTATAAACATAGCGCTTGGGTGCATAGTTTGGGTAATAGTTTTGCATTAGTTTTTCATAGGGTTTTCAATAGAGTAGCCAAACTCTTGCAGTTTTATTCCATAATCTTAGAGAATAATCAGTGAGTGCCTGTAGAGTGGATTTGAGTCAGTTGTATGAAGTATTATTTGATTAGCGATGTACTTGGACATATTCCATGAATAACAATAAGGTGGAGATTGATTCTTATTCATTGTAGCACTTTGACTTGGATTAGATTTACTTTCCATGCAATTTAATTTTCATGTACTTAGTTAATATTTACATTTTTATGCATGCTAATTAATTAGGCACATAAGTACGATTACTTCGAGCATGTGTATGACTCTTGGTAATCCCAGCAACGCTTAACATTTGGTAACCTAGCAGCATTATATGTGTTTAGGATGTGCACGGGAAGTGGGATGGGATACTTATGTTAGGATAGTTGATTATTATTTAGCAATTAGATTAGTTGAATTGATTATAAATTGAGTTTCAACCTATTGTTAATCGTAGAACAATAAAATATAAAATAATAAAAATCATATGCCTCACTATGGACTAAGCCATACGTGACAAAGCTACCACTAGTCCAAGTTGGAAGATAGTGAACTATGATCAAGGCATAGCGATCTAGATGCCACAACTAGTCCCATCCATAAAATTCAATTGGATCGTGCGTGAACGCTTGTGATTTGTATGGTTAGATGTAGGGGTACCTTGCCGCTCATCATTGGCATTGTTGCTAGCGATGGTGCTAGTTATCTAAATTAGTTATATTATACAAAATTGTTGTAAAGGTATTAACGATTTATCTCTTAGAAAACATTAATATTTTAAATCACACACATTATCAAACAAAACCATGTTTTCTTCACATAGGACTAATAATGCATCGTATGATGAGAACACTCGTAAGAGAAATGATAGGATATATATTGAGGAAAATTGGAGTGAACAACCTCAAATAGGGGTTTCCTATTCTCATGTAGACCCTTACTACAGTCAAAGACTACATTCAATTAGTGCAGAAAAATGGTAGAGGAGATGGAGTAAGTCCTAGATCAAGGAGGGCCTCAAGGCCTAGGAGCTCCTCTAAACCTAGACAAGATAAATCAAAAGACCATGGGGAGAACTATAGAAGCCATGGTGATTCTCCAAGTTTCTCATCTTCCTCTTACTCTTTAGTGTCTAGTTTTGATGAAGATGAATGTAGTTATAGAGATAGAGCTCCACTACAAGGTTAAGACAAAGATAGAAATCAAACACAAGGGCAAAATCAAAGACATCACCATGAGCATAGACAAGATTATCACATTCAAATGAAAAGAAATAGAAATTTTCATGACAACATGTTTGATGATGATGAACCCTTGTTGGCCACTAAGAGCCTGATGTAGATCATGGAGGTAGTTAAGATACCTCACAAGCATCATAGGGACAGTCGCTTACGTAGGCTTGATATAAACAATATCCCTAAATTTACGGGAGGCTAAAATTCGGATCCATAACATCATCTACAAGCCTTCCAGGATGCTTGTGTCTCTTACAACATTGAAAGTGGATGAAAAAAGCTTAAGCTCTTTCCTAGAACATTAATTAATAGAGCTAAAGTGTGGTATTGATTGTTGAAACCAAATTCAATTTGATAGTGATCCAGAATGTTGGAACTTTTCAATGAAAAATACCAAACCTATGCAAGGGTGTCCAACCTAAGGAGACAAATCCAAGAGTGGAAGCAAGAAAATCATGAACCCTTGGATGTGGCCTTGGATAGATACTATTCGCTACTACATAGATGTCCTAGTCATGATTTCTTTGAGGAAAGGCAACTTTTCCACTTCATCGATGGGCTTTGTAATGAAACAAGGGAGACCCTTGGGATGTATGCTTTAGGTCAATTATACAAGCTACAAATCCATCAAATCCAAGAGTTGATTGAGCATGTGGCAAAAGAAGAAGGAGAGCTATGCAAGTGGGAGAATGTTGAGGAAAACCACTAGGACCCAACTCTTCAAAAGAAAAGGATCCATATCTATGATGAGGAAAAGGAGGTAACTCTCAATGAGATGATTTTACAACGAACCTTGCTAATACAAAATTCTCTTATTGAGCTTGAAGCAAAGTTGGATATGATGTTGGAATTGATGAATGAGAAAGTTAAAACTTGCATAGAAACCATAGAGGAGAGAGTAACAAAAAGCAAATTAAGTGATCACAACAAAAGGAGGAAAAAGAACCAAGAAATAGCTAGGACCACTTATCGGCAAACAGGAAACATGGCTGAAGAAAGTGAGGCTATAGACTCAACCACAGACAAAGATAATGGATGTGACATTTGCATATATAACCATCCAAAGGGCCATTGCTCAATCTTGTTGCTTCTACATAAGAGCTAGGTAGGGGCATTAAATCTAAAGTTTGTACAAAAGTACATGCCCAGGAGATTTTTTCTTCCACACAGTAATTTTAGAAAATCCCAAAACCAACCATACTATCCTAGGGGGACTTATTACTAGCCTCAACATTGGCATCAACCGTAGTGGCAACAACCATAGTTGTGGGGGAGGCACCACCAAACTAGCCCTATCCTTTCTACCAACTGAACCCACATGAATATTATGTTCAACACCCTATTTCACCAACTAGTTTTGCTTCCTCTACTTCAAATCACTACTATCACTCTCCCAAATATCATTATCCCACAACATCTTATACGAGATCACCAACTCACACCTTTCACCTTGCATCATATCCTTAATATTTTCATACTTACCTTCATCATATGTCACCTCCAACAACGCAGGAAGGTTCAACACAACATCAATGAGAGAATGCCACTTGTGTTGTGAACATACATGTAAATGATAATGCTAGTAGATCTCAACTGCAACATTGAAAGCATCCCTTCTAAAGGAAAGGTCGTAAATTAAGGAAAAACACTCATGGATCTACTACATCACTTGAACCAGCACAAGGCTAATTTGATGCAACAACCTTCCTCACAAAAATGATGTCTTCTAATCATATGCAAAAGCCAACAACCATCACCACTCCAACACAAGACACAAATGATAAACCTATTGTTGTGGAGAGATAGAAAAATCCATGCATCACTAATAATGTTAAAGGATGCAGTTGTGGGCTAGAAGTTCAAAATATTAACACAACCCCTATGCTGGCCCACCATAAAGTTCAGGAGCAAGTATGTGAGCAAAAAGTAGTCTACGCAGTAGCCACTAAACCAAAAGACACCCAGTGTCTTGAAAATGAGAACATAAAATTGTTTCGAAGATGCATGGAAGTAATTGATTTGCTTATCAGTTTTGAATTTTCTAATTCTTTATATGTTTTCCATTTCTTAATATTTTTNTCATCCATCTCTCTAGTTCTCTGAATAAAAGGTCTTTTTCATGGAAACAATTTAGTTCTTTTTTTATGAAACTAAAATTAATCAATGATCATTATACCTTGAAGAAAAAGGAAATAACCAAGTGGGAATGGCAAAGGGTGTAACCGCAAGGGGACTTGACGGGTTATTTTCTTGACTTCCTTCATGTGGTTTATGACTCCTCTTGGAATGTATTATCACTTCCCCATTGACCAATAAAAAGGAAGCTCTGTCTTTGCATGGTGTGGTTCCCATAAAAAAAACACAAAAAAAGAGAAAAAAAGAAGGAAAAAATAATAAACAATGATGGGAATTCAAAGCACACCCTTTAGACACAATAATGAGCTACAAGCATTGGTTATGGGGTTGGAAAGACATGTTACCCATGCTTGAAGGCACCCCTCTAACTAAGGCCCTTCCTTTCTTCTTCTCTTTTTGGAGTGATGATTATTCTTTAAGGTGGTTGTGGACTCATGATGGTTGGTAGGATGGAACACATCAATGCGAGGTCACTGTTCATGGTATGGACTTGGTCTAAACTTGGACGGATAGGTATGTTGATCATTTTAATCACACTTGTCATAAGAACCTATTGTGGACATGGTCAAGTACCTTACATCCCTATCTCTACAATTCCTTCTCATTCCATTATTCACCTCACTACTGCATGCGATTATGAGCCTTTTGGTTTTATCTAGTATAGTGCAACATCCTAACCATAGTTTTTGTGTGTTGTTTGGAATAAAGGCATGGTCTACATTTAACTTTTTGGATGCCCACAGACATCTATAGAAGTGGTTATGCAAGGGCATTATGGTAGGAGCTTGCTTTGGAAAGGATCCACTTACATAACTTTTTTTGATCATGGCTTTGAACTAACCTTCACATCTTCCATAACATCAATGATAGTTTTTTTGAATTTATGCATGATTTTGGAACTACTTCTCATTTGTTTCATTAATTTTTCCTACTTTTCTATTTCCATATCCATTAATATTTCTTGGCCATCTTCTAAATTAGAGCTTTGGTTTCAATTATTCAAAAACCTATGTGCTTCTAGAGTTATGCTTATTAGTCATGGGGCTAGGGATGCCTACTTTAAAATTTTCCAACATCCTATTTTTGAACATCATGGTAACTAATAGTAATTGATCAAAATAATGTGAATAGCTTGATGATTTTAGTTACCTCATAGCCTTGGGCATAGTATGTTGTAATCACCTTATGCTTAAAAGAAAAGTAAAGGATCCAAAAAGGATTAATTATTAAGGAAAATTTACCACAACTAATGTTGATCCTTTGGTGACTATAGGTGATGCTAAAAGAAACACCTAAGGAAGAAGGTCTTTTGCTAGGCACGAAAACAAAGCCAAGAGAGGGACAACGGAGGATATAACCATAGACACATCATAGCACATACAAGATAGCAGCTCAAGCTTTGCATGTTTGCTAGATCCATGGGGCGATGAGAAGAAATTTTAGTCCACCCTTCAAGAATGTTTTGCATAACCAAAGAAGCATTGACATAACAATCAAGGTTAAAAGTCTGCCACTGCTAGCGACAACAAAGAGAATCATCTTCAACGGATTCTTGAAGATCTCTACAAATTTTGTAATCTTCAATGTCTATTTAGTCTTTATGTCACTTTGTCACTTTGTCACTTTGTATGCATCCACTTGAATAAAATTTTGTAATGTGGCACTCAGAGTTAATCAATAGTTTGCATATCAATCAATAATCCCATACATTCCCAATATTCTGTAAGGAACTTGTTCCTCATTTTTTTTAACTTGAGGATGAGTTTTCATTTAGTAGTGGGGGTATGATGAGTCATGATTTGCCTAGCTTCGATATCAGATATCTGATATCAGAGCCCCAATATTAGGCCCCTAGATGCATTATTGGATATCCAATATTCGGGGATGTATGCTAGCCTATAAATATAGTGCTTGGTTGCATGGTTTGGACAATAATTTTGCATTAGTTTTTCATAGGTTTTTCAATAGAGTAGCCAAACTCTTGTAGTTTTATTTTGTAATCTTAGAGAACAATCAATGAGTGCCCATAAAGTGGATTTAAGTCAGTTGTGGGAAGTCTTATTCGATTGGCAATGTACTTGCACATATTCCATGAATGATAATAAGATTGAGATTGATTCTTATTCATTGCAACACTTTAACTTGGATTAGATTTACTTTCCATGCAATTTACTTTTCATGTACTTAGTTAATATTTACATTTTCATGCATGTTAATTAATTTGGCACATAAGTACAATTGCTTTGAGCATGTGTATGACTCTTGGTAATCCCAGCAACGCTTAACGTTTGGTAACCTAGCAGCGTTATATGTGTTCAGGATGTGCATGGGAAGTGGGATCAGATACTTATGTTAGGGTAGTTTATTATTAATTAGCAATTAGATTAGTTGAATTGATTATAAATTGAGTTTCAACCTATTGTTAATTGTAGAATAATAAAATATAAAATAATAAAAATCATATGCCTCACTCTGGACTAAACCATACGTGACAAAGCTACCACTAGTCCAAGTGGGAAGATAGCGAATTACGATCAAGGCATAGCGATCTAGATGCCACAAATAGTTCCATCCATAGAATTTGACCAGATCATGCATGAATGCTTGTGATTTGTATGGTTGGGCATAGGGGTACCTTGCTGCTCATCGTAAACTATTACTCATTGGAAATATAAACATTAAACTCATTATAATAGAAAGTATATAGGATAGGAAAACAAATGCTTTGAGTAAAATCTAATCTAAGTTAGAATGCTACAATGGTGAAAAACAATTTTGATCTCTATCAACAGTCATGCAAAGTATTTAGGTATAATACACTTGATAAAAACATCATATAGTTACTTCATACCATACTACATGCACTCATTGATTGTTACGAAAATTGTATAAATAAATTGAAAGAGTCTACCTAGAACTGTGACCAAAATATGCATTGAACATGATAGGTTAATGATATTTATAGCTAAACCAATTCTAGATGCATTGCATGAAAGCATATGATATCGCATGTGATATTGTAGTTGCGATGTTGCAACTAACTTATTTACTGTTCATCATATTCACACAATGACTAAAAAATTATCCCCAAGTTAAATAAAGTTATTATAAAGTTTGTTATAAAATTATAAGAATGACTCAAATTATCTAACTAACTGATTAAGTTATTGACTGCTACATTAGAAAAATTATTCAAGTGAGTTAGTATTATTGCATGACAAAAAATGATAACAAACTAGAAAAACATAAAAAATTTAAAGAGTTGTAAGATTATAGAAATTTCCAAAATCTTCAAGTTGTGCCTGGTAGTAATGGTTTTTCCTATCTTGGCTACTTTGACGGATAGCTTGTAGCTACTATCTCCATGGAAAAATGGCTCAAAATGGCTTGCAACTTATCCACATAAGTTTTTGGATCATTAACAATCTAAGAAAGATTGACGCAAGTTAGCAATTAGAGGTATTCTTCATGAACATGATAGGTTTGGAAACATCTTATTAGCTTACATGAACCAATCAATGAATAAGGTGCATTATGTATCAAATGCTTGAACTCCCTTTCAACTCATGGTAATCAACCATTCTTTTTACCAAGTCCTCTATAACATCACTTTGCTTGGTATCATGAGTTCTGTAGATCTTCAACTTCATTGTTATAACTTGTAGCTTCTTATTTGCCTAGTTATGAAGTTGGCTCTCACATTCAAAGAATGTGAAGGTAATGGCAACTTGCTTTTCAAGTTCATTCTTGAGTTGGTCAATTTTTAGCATTGAAAGATTGGCATATCTTCAATTAGCCAACTACATGTAATACACCATCTCTTCAATCTATAAATTCTTGACTTTGATGTTAGCTCAATTAATTGCATTGATTTTATTTCTATGGATTGTTATAATGAAATATTCAGTTGGGCATTGGCTACCTTGATCTTCTTTTAGAGGCCTATTTGTTCTATATAGTGCCTCTTTGAACATGTTCTACTTTGTAGCTTCATTTTTCCAAGCCTTAATCTCTATCACGAATCTTTGTTGTAATGCTCTGATCTCTATCATGGAGATACTTCTATTTTTGTAAGCTAATCGTTTGGTATCCAATCTTTCTTTTACAAATTGTTCATGTAGGTGAATCAAGTGTATTTCCAATTTTTCTTTGTCCCTCATCACTTGTGTTTGCCTTTAGTTTTTAATTGTCAAATCCTTATTTTCATCCTCTAACATTGCAATGGTCTTTTGCAGTCCATGCAACTTATCATTAGCTATGGATGCATCCTATGTGGCTTCTTCCTCTCTATCTCCATCTATGGATCTAGAGAATGTACAGGTCATATAAGGCATAACTTAGAGGTCATAAATAGTTAAGAATGTCAGATCATTTCTTAGTCACATTGGGTATTATATGAGGTTTATAGAAAATTTTTCCAAGATTGAAAAATCATTGGTTGATCTTACCAAGAAGGATGCATCATTTATTTGATTGAAGTTGCGAAAAGGTCTTTGAGCTCCTTAAGTAAAAACTTATAGAAAATATTAGTCTACAAGTACTATATTAGTTAAAGCCATTCCACATTATGACTAATTCATCTAATTATGTCTTTGGAGTTATACTTATTAAGATGGTTGATCAGAAACTTCCATACTATATCCATTACAAAAGTAGAAGCATTACTAATGCACATTTTAATCATAGCATGATAGAAAAATATCTTTCGATGGTGGTGTATGTGCTAGAAAATTTTAGATATTATGTTCTTTGGTATCCATTATATGTTTACATAGATCATAGTATCATGTGATTTCTAATTAACAAATCAGCAGTTGGCCCTCTTATCATTCAATGGCTAGTCATCTTGTAAGAATTTCATCTCACAATGATTAATAGAAAGGACAGTAAGAATGTAGTCATGGATCATTTATCTTGATTATGATGGGATAATGACATTGATGAAGACTCCTTTTTGATCAATTTCTAGATGAATTGATGTTTGTAAAAGTTGCAATGGTTTTATATTTAGTGACCAAGCCATTATTTGTTGATTATCTCACTTATCTAATAACACAAGAGATCCCTTCTACATGGGACAAACATAAGAAGTAATGATTTTTACATTAGATCAAGAAATTCATGAAAATAAAGGGTAATCTCTATAAAATTTGTGTTGATGGTCTAATTCATTACTGTGTACTTCATGAAAACTAATAAAGAGTCCTTCAAGATGCACATGGACCTTGTGAAGGCCATTATGCAAGAAGACAAATGACCATAAAAATCCTTATGGTTGGTTACTTGTAGACTAATTTCTTCATAAATGATCATCACTTTGTAAAAGTTCAATCATCACTTTCCTTTGATCAATCCCTCTAGTTGCATTAACTAATCCTAATCCCTATGATGATCACAAAATCATGACCAAGATGATGGAATCTCCATGATAGATATGATCATGATTTGGATCCATAATTGTAAGTTTAATCTCTTGGGATAAATTGATTTTAGGATTTGGATGGAAGCAACATTTGACGTTACCAAAGTTTACTAAGAGAGAAACTTCTAGGCTTTCTTAACCATGGGAAAGAATGAGGTAAGAAATTATCTTGGATCATTACATCTGAGAGTTAAGTGATCCAAGAAATAGGCTGAACATGAGATAAGCATGTTCGATTGGTGTCATACATGTTTTGCATGAACATTAGTTTAACCTTGCATCTTGGTCTTGCTTGAGTAATCACACGATCGATCAAAGATTGTAGAAATACTAATTTGTGTGAACCAAGAAGCTTGAAATATAATTACTTTTTTCTTTACCTCTTCTTCTTTAATTTATTTTAATTTTTCTTTTACTTTTTATTTTTAGGGAAAATCATTTCCTATAAGAAGAGGGTCTTTTAAGATATGCATGAAAATTGTGGAAATGATTGAAGTGTCAAATCACCACCTGGGATCTTCAACTTGCATGAATAGGAAAATCTATTCCTCATCACATGGCATGCGCCAGTTTGTGAAAATCATGAACCTTTGCTAACCAAGGTGGTCAAGAATGGCAAGCACATGTACCTTGATCCAATCACACTAATGAAACCCATTGTAGTGGTTACAAGAATCCTTAATGACACACACTTTTTTCACCAACAACCAAGCACTCGTATGGGATTCTAGAGCTCATACCCTAAGGTATGGGTTCATCACCTAACCGTGATTCCAATGGTAGTAGCTTCAACACTCACAACACAAGTCTAAGCTCCCTGATGATTTAAGCATGGTTCACTAGTGATAGATAGAGGAAAAGTAGGTGGATGAACTCTGTTAAGTAGGTGTTCCATCAATTAAAGCTCCACATTAGACCTGTTTAGCATTGTAGCATCATCATCACATCTATAACTCATCCATCCATCATTGTCTAATTGGGTGAGTATTCATAAAGCACATTAATTAATTTTCCCAAATACACTAAAAACACACTTACAGAAAGAAAAATATCATAAATAATCAATCATTAAGTTCAAAAAAATGTAAAAGTCCCTAACTAAGCACACCAACTTTTAAAAATCTTATAAACAAAACAATTGAAGGTAAAATTTTGACATGGTGTGGAAGATTCCTCCTTCACAAATAATCCATATTTATCACTTAATAAACCTCCAAGTGTAAAATATAAGATTTAGCATTAGGTACTCTTAGAGGTGAAAGATATTCTTTATCATGTTTCAAGTGCTACTCGTTGACCAAAAATGTTTTGCCTGGCTCGTTTAGATGGTATATATGCATGGCGCTAGATTGGTGAATGGTGTGGACAATACAAGATCCTTTCCACTAAAATTGAAACTTCCCCAAATGGGACACATATGAAGGATTAAATTAGAGAACCTTTTCACTAGGTTTGAAATTAATTCTTTTGGATGGACATCAAAGCAAGGCTTGTTGTAAGAATGTTTCAATTCATTATGCATCAAGGCAATTCTACAATGTTCATTAAGAAGGTTGAGGTTAGTCAACCTCTCCTTTTGCACAAAATCCAAGGTCATATAAAAATCGGTCACACTACCCAAGGATTTCATTTTAGGATAAATCAACAATTGTGGCACCTATTCATATACTCACTTGAATAATGTGTAGCCAATAAGATTCTTCCATGTCATTCAATAGCTTCAAATAGCATCATTAAGCTTGTTGGCCAAGTCTCTTTTGTACTTACTAACCATTTTTTGAGTATTCTCACAATTTCATAGTTAGTAGGCTTTTCTTGGTCATTGGCCTACAAGTGATAAGGGAAAGTTAATTTATGATTAACTCCACAAGACTTAAATAAATTCTTCAAAATCTTACTAGTAAAATGAATACCATTATTGAAGATCAAGATTCTCAGGATGCCAAACCTATGGAGCATATTATTATGAAGGGAGCTTATTACAATGGATATTGAAGGGTCTTTAATGATAGTGGCTTTTACCCACCTCGTATAGTCTTCAACACATATGATAATGTATGCTTTGCCATTGGACATTGGAATAATCGGGCTAACAAGTTAATTTCCCACATGTTTAAGAGTTCAAATGGTTGGATTCATTATTGCAAAACTTCATACATGAGAACATGTTATTCCCAATTCTCGCATACAATACTAATAAATTCTTAATAAAATGAAGAATATGACAGAAATTAGAAAGACATAGAGTTACCTTGGGAAAAAAATTTCAAGGTGAAAAGCCTAAGCAAAAAATCAATTCCTAGACTATTAGTAACAATACAACTTCAAGATTGAACCATAAAGAAAACTATAGAATATAATGGAGGAGGATTGTAGCTCATGTTTTATGATTGATGCCTCAGGAAAATTTATTTTAGCCTCTTTTTATATTATTTTACATCTTGTTGTACAAACCATGCAGTAGTGGAAGATGTACAATCAGTGATGGCTACTGCTTATAACCATTTTGTAAAACAGTCAACATCGACTATTATGTACGCCTTTTCATTTGATATGGGTGTGATGGAACCCATGAAATCTATGCTCTGTATGTCAAAGGGTTCTAGTGGTTGGATCCATTGTTGAGGCTCCTCCATTTGAGCAGTCATCCCACGATCTTGTTGATAGTATTTACAAGAGCGAACAAATTGGTGGATATCCCTAAAGAGTGTTTGCTAATAGTACCCTGCCCCACAAGGACCCTTGTGAGCATTTTGGAGAATTTGTAGTTGTTTAGCATTAAGAACACACCAACGAACCAAGCGATCGATGCACAACTTGTAAAGATGTCTATTAATCTCCATGAAGCATTTAGCCTAATGAAGAAATTATTGTTTCTTTTAGTGGTCTAACTCTTATGGCATCTCTTGAGTGAGATGATAAGTGAGGATCCCATCATACCATTTTGATTTAGTGGGTAGTTGTTCATTTATTGCATTGGCAAAGATGAGTTCATCAAGAAATTCATCAGAGAGTAGGCTCTCCTCCTCTTTGTTGTTCCATCGTAATCGAGATAAGTGATTAGCAATCACATTCTCGGTCCCCTTTCGATCTACCATTGTAAGATCGAACTCTTGCAAGATCACCAGCCAGCGTATAACATAGGGGCTCACCATTGGTTCATTCATCAAGAAGCAAATGTCATTATGATCAGTGTGCCCAAACACTTTATATCTAAGCACATAGTTCCTGAACTTCTCCAAAGCATATACCACGGCCATCAACTCTTTCTTCATTATGGTGTAATTGAGTTGTGCATCCACAATGCTTTGGCTTGTGCAGTGGATGTAATATGGATGTTTCTAATCATCCAACTATGTAAGCATGACTCCTAAGGAATAATTTGATGCATTCGTCATAATGTGAGATGATTGGGACCATTAGGTGCTCATAGAATTGAAGTTTCAACAAGCCTTTGCTTAACGCTTTGGATTGTTTTTTCACATTCCTCGGTCTATATGAATGGAGTATCTTTCTTTGCTAGCTCAACCAATGATTTTGTAATCTTAGAGAAATTCTCTATGAATCACCAGTAGTAGCTAATGTGTCCAAGGAATGACTAGACATCTTTAACGGTTTCTAGTTGATGGGTTATTCTTTAGATGATCCTAATCTTTTTAGGGTCCACCTCAATCCCTACTTGAGAAATTCTTTGCCCCAACACAATCTCCACCCATCTTTTAAGCACTTGCTCAAAGCAATCCAGGGCTTACCCAAATGTAGCACCATAGGTGGAGAAGTCATCCATGAAGACTTCCACCCACTACCAATTTACTATTGAAAAATGCTTAGGACTAAGCATTGGAAAGTTTTAGGGGCATTGCACAGACCAAAGGGTATCGTATGATATGCAAAAGTTCCCCAGGAACTTGTGAATGTTGTTTTGGCTTGATCCTTAGGTGTAATCTGAATTTCTTTATAGCCACTATAACCTTATAGCCACTATAACCATATAGAAATCTATAATAGCAATGCCTAGAAATAGTATCCAACACCTGGTCCACAAATGACAATGGAAAATGATCTTTGAACATCACCATGTTCAATAGCCTGGAATTAATATAGACCCATCACTTGCCACCATTCTTTAGCACAATTACAAGTGGGCTAATCCACTTTCTATTTGCAATTGGATAGATGAACCCTGCCTTGAGGAGTTGTTTAATTTTCTCTTTGATCATCTACTTTAATTTGGGGTTTAGTCACCACCATGGATGCCTCCTTAGATTCATAGCCAGATCAATACAAATGCGATGCTAGCATATCCAAGGATCAATTCCTATGAGTTTAGGATATGACCAAGCAAAGGCTATTGGCCATTTCTTAACCACCTTTAACAACATCCTTTTCTATTCAGGAGAAAGATTGGCATTGATTATCATCGACTTACCATTTTTTAGAAATGTATATTTCTTGTTGGTAGGTAGAGTTTTCAACTCTAAGGGCTTATGTTTAAAACTATCATGGATTTTTAACTCTCCTGAGTTGGTATCATCAAGTTCATCATCAAAGAGTTGGCGATGAACTTGCTCTAGTTCATCCATGCCTTTAACATAGGCACAAGATAGGCTCTCAGTAGGTTTAGTGCAAAGTGTGATGCTTTCAGAATCAACTGTTAGCCATTAGGTGCCCTCCTATTTTGGGGTTGCTGCGTATAGGAACTTTGGGATTTTAGATTCATTTGCACATTGTTTGCATGCTATGATTGATGTACCTTCGATAAACTAGAGGTTCAACACACAGTTGCACTTGGTATCATTGTATGTAATGTATGGAACTCTCTTCTTCTTGATCTTTTCAAATGCAGTTTCCTTGGAAATCTTCAGGGAAAGATCTTTGATACCCACTTGTGCATTAACAATGTTCAACCAAGCCCTTCCCATCATGATTGTGACATCGCCCTTATAATTGTCAACTTTGATTGTTAGGAAATCTGTAGGATATGACCACCCATAGATAGTGGTCATAATGTCCTCTACTAATCCTAAGGGAATAGTGATGGACTGATCTACCAAGTCTAAATAGATGTTGCTCTTCTTAAGAGAAGGCAAGTTCCAAGTGTTGTACATTTCATGGGAAATGAGATTAACACTAGAACTTGAATCAAAAAGAACCTTGTATGGCTCATTTCTAGTAATCTGTAAGTAGATGAGAGGACTTCTAGAATTAGCTTCTTTTGTAGGAAGGTTTCTAGCCTTGATCTAATCAAATACAGTGTGGGTTAACATGACTATGCAAATCTTGGGAGGCATTTGGTTTGAAGGGCTCTTGAAAGGAATAGATGCAAAGGATGAAGGAGATAGAGGGTGATCAACTATATAAGTTGATGAGGGCTTTGTAGGACTATTGGTTCGAAGGAATGATCTTTTATGGAATCTGGGTTCTGAACCACTTGACTAAGGAGTTGGCTATAAGTTAACAACCTTGGTAGCATTACATTGCTGCACCTATGTTGGAATTTTGTATTGCATGGATGGAGCAAGTGGTAATTGGATTAAAGATGGAGGAACAGGAGTTGAAGGATGAGGAGGTGATAAGGGTATGGAGATTCCCCTCTAGGAGATGGAGAATGAGTTTTAGAATACTCTAGAGGGTAGTAGTGATGCTAAAAAGAAGAGTGACTAGAAGAGTCACATAGAGACATGGGTTGCTGAACATTGGCCCCATATAGATCTAGTTGCATGTAAGGATACTACTGCCTTGATGGTGGCATCCCCCACAAAAATGGGTGTTGCCACTAATGGTAATGCTTATATAGTTGTGGTGGAGCTCCACTTGGATAATAAGCTTGTTGTTACTGGTGGAACTACCTTAGGTTGTCTTTAGAAAAAGGTAGCCTTCTAGGTACTTGCCTTCATGCTAATCTAGGATTCCAAGCATACACTCTAGATTCTTGTAAGTGTGACACGATAGGACAACATCCTATAGGATGTTCATATTGGAAAATGTCACATCCATTATCATCATCTGATTTTGACTCCACAACTTATTCTACTACAGCAACTTTGCCCTTACCCATTTGGTAGGAATGGTTAACTTCTTTTCTTCTCCTACAATCACGATCACTATGTTGTTCTTTGGATTCTTCTACAATTTGCTAAGTAGTTTGAGATTTTTCATTCAAATATTTCCACATTTTGTCAACCTTAGTTGAAATTTTAGACATAGATTTTTGAATTGGCAAGGTTTTTTGCCTCACCACTTCATCAAGTGGTATCTCCTCCTCACTAACATAGAATCGAACCTCCCTTTTTCTGATTGAAGGATCCTAGTTATACTCCTTAGTACTTTACTATTTTCTCAACTCACCTTCTTCTTTTGCAACTTGCTCAATCAACCTTTGAATTTGATGAGCTCTTAGTTCTAATAGTCTCCCTTGGGCATAGACCCCAAGAGTTCTCCTTGTTTATGATCGGAGCCCATCTATGATATGATGAAGCTGCTCTTACTGAGAATAACCATGGCCAAGACATCTATGTTGAAGGGAATAATACCTGCCTATGGTTTCATCCAAGGGATCATGTGTTCCTTGTTGCTAGCCTTGGATTTGCTTCCTTAAATTGGACACTCTAGAGTACGTTTGATGTTTATCATTGAATAGCTCAAGCATTGTACTCCATCTATGAATTGATTTCAACTCCATGGAGCGGTATCAACTTTCTACTTCTTTTATGAGTGTCCTGGGGAATAGCTTAAGTTTCTACTAGTTATTTTCTATGTTTTGTAAGGCACAAGCATCATGGAAGGCTTGAATATGGGTCTGTAGATTTGAGTTATATTCCCCCTTAAATCTGGGAATATTTTTCATATCCAACCTCTTGATTTTGCTATCTTTCACGTGCCTAGTTGGAATTTTGACTACCTCTGCAATGTTGAACATGCTTCAAGTTTCCAGTAAAGGCTCATCATCATCATAATTTTGATGACACCTATGATATCCTTTGCTCTTCCTTTGTTCAAGGTGGGGCCTACAATCATTGTATTTGTTATTTACCTGTATCATGGTTTTGTCCCTTGTGATTTTGATCAGATTTAGAGGAGGAAGAAGAAGATGCAGATGAAGAGGATGAAGAAGACGCAAAACTTCCACCACCATGGTATCTACCACCTCTTCTCTGCTTGTCATGGCCATAATCATCAAGATTATCATCATCACAATGCTTACTCGAGCCCTTGCCTTGACTCCCACTTTTGCCTAAATCCAAATTATTGATAGTGGACTACAGATTGGGGTTCAAGACCTCATCACTAGAGTCAAGAGGTGGAGAATCTTCTTGTTGAGAACCCCCAAAGGGAGGATCCTCATTGTCATTTTGGTGTAGTAGGAACAAGGGGTTCATGAACTGTTTTCCCTTCGTAGCTTCATGGCGCTTCTCCTAGTGTCGATCGTGTTTGTATTGTATTTCTATGGGATAGTAGTCCTGATAGTCATGTTCTGCATAATGTTTTCATCATGGAGATTTTAAATGTCCAACCTCTTAAGAGTTTGGAGTAGCATCCCATGAATAGATTAGTTGAGAGACAACACAACATTTCCCTCCATCTCTCTCCACCGTAGTTGCTCATCTTGATGCAAGATGAAGGTGAAATCAAGTACAAACTCATATAGATGAGTGTACTCCACTTTGAATTCTTTGGACACTGGCGATTTTGATTCATCAAGCCTGTGAGAAGAAGACATTTTGAATTAAAGAAAAATTCAATGTGCTTAAATCATAATTATAATAATTATTTTTTCAAATGATTGTGACCATAGGGCTTGTTTGAATGATCTTAAATAATATTCATTAAGTCTTAAATAGCACACGTATCAAACTACAAGTCCTTAGCAACAATGCCAATGATGAGTGATGAGTAGACCCTACACCTAATCGTATGAAACACTAAGCATTCACATGTGATATGGTTGAATTCCATGGACTTCTAGCCTTCTAAGTATACTGATCTCTAGGAAGTTACACTAACTGTTACAATCATTGTCTTCTCAATTACACTTGTGAAATACAAAAGTATGGTTAAGTGCAATTGAGGCATATGATTTTTATCATTTTTACATTTTATATTTTAAGTCATCTAAGGATAAAGAATAATGTATAAAATAAGATAATTAAATTGCTAACTTAATCTAACTAGCTACACTTAACTAATTCTAACATAAGCATCTGTTCCTGCTTTCCGTACATATCCTAAACATGTTTAACGCTATCGGGTTACCAAATGTTAAGTGTTATTGGGATTACCAAGTGTTAAGTGTATGCTTGAAGTGGTTGTACTTATGTGCTTAATTAATCGCTATTTAGTCTAGCTTAATTTAGCTTAATTACTTGAAGCATTAAAGTAAATTACATAAAACATTAAATGAAAAAAGAAATAATTAATCTATTTCAAAATGCTGCAAGGTTTATCAGAAAGTTCATCTTTATTGCCACACACATTGCTGTAGTACAATAGTGCTTAAATAAAGATCTATACAGTCTTTGACTCCTACTACAGGCACTTAGAGAAAAATATTCTAACTTTCAAGCAATAAAACTATAAGAGCTCTGCTACAACTGACTGATGAGTCATGTTCAATTGGCTGCATCGATGAGGCCTCATCAATGTAGCCTTGTCGATTGGGACTCATTGATGAGGCCTAGTAGATGCATCTTACCATGCATTGATGAGGCCCTATTGATGCATCTTACCATGCATCGATGAGGCCTCATTGACATAGTGTTATTTTTTTGGTCATAAATATGCATGTGCAGCTACATTTATAGCAATTAGAGATTGTAGTTGCAGTGAAGCTCTTGTAGTTTTTCCATTTGAAAATTAGAATTTTTTCTTGAGTCCCCGTAGTAGGAGTCATTGAGTGTATGGATCTTTATTCGAGCATTGTTGTACCTAAGCACGACAGTGTGTGCAGCAATTAAGATGAGCTTTCTAATAAACCTTGCAGCACTTTGGATAGATTAGCTATTTCAATTATGCATTCAATGTTTTTAATTATTTATTAAATATTTTCCATTATTACATTAATGAAGCAATTAAGCCAGATAGATTACACACATAAGTATGATTGCTTCAAGTGTAACATGTATTTTCTTGGTAATTCCAACAATGTTATTGCTTGGTACACCCAGTAGCGTAGCACTTGGTTGCCCAACAGTGGATACATGGGTTTAGGATGTGTACAAAAAGTGGGATCGGATGCTTATGTTAGGATTAGTTAAATGCTAGTTAATTGCTTAATTTAGATTAGTTAATCAAATTTCTTCTATCTACATTTTGAGCATCAAACTATAAAACACAAAATGATAAAAATTGGATGCCTTAATTACACTTAACCATACCAATGTCTATCACAAGTGTAATTGGGAAGACAATGATTAACCTTAAGGTAAGATTCACTTCCTAAAGGACTAGTGCACTAAAAACGATAAAGTCCATGGAATTTGACTAGATCGTGCGTGAATGCTTTGTGATTTGTATGTTTGGGCATAGGGGTACCTCGTTGCTCATCATTGGCGTCATTGCTGGGGACTTTGTTTGTGGAACGTGCACTATTTAGGTCTAAGTGAATACCATTAATATTATTGTACAAACCTAAAGGTCAATATTATTCCCACTATACATAGAATTATAAAAGCATACTGATAATTTTATTTTGTTTTGCAAAATGTCTTCTTCTTCTCGTAAGCACAAAGATACCAAATCACTAGCCCCACATGAATGTAAGGTGGCATACACTCATCTAGATGAGTTTGTGTTGAAGTTCACCTTCATCCTACATTAGGATGAATAGCTATGATGGCGTGATATGAAGGGCAATGTCATCTTGCCCTCGATCGATCTGTGCTTGGGATGCTATTCAAAAGCCTTAAGAACTTGGGCATTGCAAATCTTCACGAAGAATACATTGTGGATGGACATGACACTTGAAACTACTATCCCATTTAAACATAACACAAATGAGATTAATGTTAGGAGAAACTCCATGAAGCTACAAAGGGGAAACATTACACCAATCCCTTGTTCCTACTAAATTAAGATGACACTGAGGATCCTCCTATTGAAGGTTCTCAACATGAAGATTCTCCACCCCCTGATACTAGTGACAAGGGTGTGAACTTGAACCTATGATCCACTGTACATAAAGTAGGTTTAGGAAAAAGTGGTAGCCAAGGTAGGGACTCAGGAAAGCATCAGAATATTAAGGGATCTAAGGATGGTGATCGTAATAAGCATAAGAGTGATGGTAGACACTACAGTAGCGGTGGCGGTCCACCTTCCTCTTTATCTATTTCATTTGATTTCAAACATTCCTCTTCATCTGACGGTTCTCATGGAAGCTACTATTGAAACAACCATGATGAAGGTGATCAACTAGATAACAATGATGGTGAAGGCCACTAAAACCAAAGGGGTGGTCAAACCCATCATTGGCATCATTGATGCAATGATGATGATGAACCTCTATTAGTGACTCAAAGTATGCTCAACATTACAAAGGTAGTGAAAATTCTAACCAAGCATATGAAAGATAGTCATATCAAGCGCTTAGACATGAACAATATCCCAAGATTTGAGGGCGAATACAACTTTGATCCACAAATGCATCTACAAGATTTTCATGATTCCTGTGCCTTATAGAGCATAGAGAATGAATGGAAAAACTCAAACTATGTCCTAGGAAATTCATCAAGGAAGCTGAAAGTTGGTACCGGTCTTTGGAACCAGAATCTATTCATTGATGGAGTACCATGTTAGAGTTGTTCAATGACAAGTACCAAATGTACTCTAGAGTGTCTAATTTGAGAAGGAAAATCCAAGGCTAGAAATAGGGAACACATGAACCCTTGAATGCCTCCATGAGTTGATACTATTCACTCTTACACTACTACCTTGGCCATGGTTATTCTTAGAGGGAGCAACCTCACAACATCATAGATGGGCTCAAAGTAGAAACTAGAAGAACCCTTGTGGTGTATGCCCAAGGAAGATTGTCAGAACTGAGAGCTCATCAGATCCAAAGGCTAATTGAGTAGGTAGCAAAAGAAGAAGGTGAAGTATGAAAAAGGGAAAGTGTTGAAGAGTATAATAGGGATCCTTCTATCAAAAAATGAGAGGTCTAATTTTGTGATGAGGAGGAATCACCACTTGATGAAGTGGTGGATAGGAAGACCTTGCCCATCCAAAAATCTATTTTTGACATTTTGGCTAAGGTTGAAAAATTATGGGACTCTTTGGATGAAAAATTTTAAATCACTTTGAAGATTGTTGAGGAATCCAAAGAGCAAAATAGTGATCATAATCGAAAGAGGCAAAAAGAAGCTAAATGTGCTTACCAAAGAGGTAAGGGTAAAGCTATTATAGTAGAGGAAGTTGTGGAGTCTGATTCTAATGATGAAATAAAATGTGACATCTGTCAATACAAACGTCCAAAGGGATGTTACCCTGTGGTGTCACACTTACAAGAGTCTGGAGTGTACACATTGAATCCTCGCCTAGCACATAGGTAAGCTCTAAGATGATTGCCTTATCCTCAAGGCAACCCACAGAAGTTCCACTAACAACAACAAGCTTACTACCCAAGTGTAACTCCTCCACAACCGTATGAACAATACCAATAGTCATATCAACCACAATCATGGGGAATACTATAGCAATTGAAAACGTCAGTGGCTGGAAACACCGAGAGGTTGTCGGGTGAATATTTTTAACCTCGGATCTGTGTGAAGGCCGTGCTAGATAAAATAGGAATGGGGCGCCTTGAACGGTCTGGTCAATTAGAAAGGAACTTAACCGATGTAACTTAGCCTTTTGTAAACGTTGTTTTAAGTGCGGAACATGCGAGATTTAACTGATAATCAATAAATGAAATGATAGAGAAAATGATGCCAAATAGAGATGAAAATAAAGAAATAACAGAGTAACTAGGATAAGAAAATGCACCACCGCAAAGTCGTTGGTTCGATTCTCTTCTTTGCTTGAAAATGTATAAAAAGTTATACAGTGCTGGAGGTGCACAGAGAGTCCAGGAATGATCAGAATGCTCGAAATGCCTCAACTATGTTTTCAAGTATAAGATTTAAGAGCCAATAGTACAAAGTGCCAACAAGTAAAAAGCTAATGCCAAGTGTCAATGCTAAAAGTGCCAACTGCTGAGATTTACCAACTAGGGGGATTCTCAATTTGCCAATCAAGTGAGTTCTCAATTTGTCAACTGCTAAAATTTGCCAACCCTTTGAATTGCTAAAATGCCAACCCTTTGAGCGTTGCTCATTGGGGTATTTATAGGGCCAGGAGCACGTGAGAAATGAGGCTTAGATGACACATGTCCTAGACCCACGAAATGTTGACGTGTCCATACTACATGAACATGCAAAGCTGGTCGTGAACTTGTCACACTTCAATTATGTTGTCGAAACTAGAGATGATGGAATCAAATATGCCAACAATGCATATGAGGAATGAGGCACACTGAAGTAGCATAGCTACCTGCTACGCTGTGCTATGCTATGTAGCGTAGCATGTCGGCATAGCGTAGCTACTTGCTACACTGTGCTACGCTATGCTATGTAGCGTAGCATGTCGGCATAGCGTAGCTGCTTGCTACAGTGTGCTACGCTATGTAGCGTAGCACAACATAGCCATCAGTTTGAAAAAAAAATTTACGTTGAAGTCAACTACGTCTGCTAGAAGCTTCAGCGCACGTCAGGTCAACTTTTTCAGCACTTTGTTTGATTTGCATCTTTGCTACACTACACTACGCTATATAGCGTAACATAGCGTAACAGTTGGTTTCATTTGTGACCCGTGTTGAAATTGCAAATGCTTGCTTGGTGCTCTAATTATGCTAATAACTGCAAATTTTGCCTTTTGCGAAGGGAAGCTTTTAAACTTGTTGAACTTGCATTTGAGATGCTCATTGCTACTTTTGAATTGTTGCAATGCTATGCTACGCTATGTAGCGTAGCACAGCATAGCAACCAATGTGTCTTGCTTTTTTCTCAATCCGCCAGTAAGAGATTTTTTGTCAAAGGACTTGAAGTTGAACAAGGCAACTAGTTTTGAAGGCCAGAGTGCTTGCTGAGTGTAATTGGAATCACTAGGTAAGCTGGCACTTTCTGTTTTTCCTTTGCTACACTACGTAGCATAGCATAACATATCACTTTATTCTACAACAGTTTGGTTGCCTGAGCAACTGTCTTTTGAGGCCTACTATGCTACATAGCGTAGCAAAATTTTTCACTAGAAAACTTGCCAAATTGTTTAGTGCATCCTGAGCACTGCCGACAACTCCAAGTGTGGTTTTTGAGTAAACTGTCAGCCGGGTGAGTTGTCTAGGTGAGTAGGTCGAAGAGTCCATCGGGCCTATCGGCATTGGAGGTAGAAAATTTGTTGAACTGGCTAGTTTTGACTCAGAGCATTCATTTCCTACCAAGTAGTCATGAGGCTACACTTGTGGAAATTCTTGCCTTAGTTCCGAGACCCTGGTGAAGCAAGAATGCCTCAAAATTTTTAGGGTGTTTCATTAGCCCCTCTTTGTCGACATCTGGAGGAAGGACCCAAGAGGTGTCGACAAAGAATACGAAACACTATGAAAGACAAGATGCCAACATCGCTCTTCGATAATCACCAAGATGTTGCTCAGCTATGCTTGAGAGTGGTAGGATGGCTGTGTAGGAAAAGGGAAAAGGTTAAACTAGGGGGAGTAGGTCTAGGAAAATGGTAAAGATGAGACTTAGCAAGGTCCCTCATCGAAATGCTTGTGAGGGAGTTGTTTGCATGGTTATCTTTGCTTTTGCTAACCTTTGACCTCTCGTCAAAATGCTTAGAGAGGGTCACTACGAAACATCTAATGTGCCATTTGTTTTAGGCACGCTTTTTTTTTGCTCGAGCTTTTACTCATTTACGCTTTTTTTTGCTGTTTTGTAGCTCATATTTGCAAACAACCTTGTTGTAGGACAGATGTTTATTTCCTAGGATGAGTTGCGTTACATCCATGTGGGGCTTTAACCTGTCTACAGATGCTTCCCATGCGGCAAGTTGCGTTACGCACGTCATGGACTTTGCGGTTGGGCATATGGGAGAGCTTTACAAGCATTAAGAAAATTCATAAAATAGGTGAGAGTGAGAATTACGAGTGTAAGGAATGAGGTAAAGGAGGTTAAGGGGGAGGATAGGATATGCACTCTGAAGAGGCTAAGGTAGTTAAGACGACCACCTTGGAACGATGTAGTTTCCTGCCTCCATGGCGAAACGCACCTCTGACCGATGCCCCTCCGGTACGTATCCTGCAAACACAACAAAGAGCAAACCAGAGGAAACAACCATGATGTAAAACAAAGACAAGGGTCTTGCTTTCTTTGAATGCTATTGGAACAACGGACGTTGTTGCTGAGCTATTCGACGTCCAAACTAGAAAGGCCAACAATAGTTTTGCCAGCATTTGTGTGGAGAGGTCGGCACCAAGGTAGCTAGGAATTGTGGTGATGCGAGTGCTCAAGAGTCCCCGCCCAAGGAAAACATTATGCAGTTTAGCTGTGAGATGGGCTATCCAATAGCTAAACGTCTTTTGGGCTTGGGCAACGACGGGGACTAGAGAATAGCAACACTGTGGCTGGGCCACAATAATGTTGGGACTCCAGTAGTAGGCGCTGACCAGGGAAGCTACTACTAGGGCGATGAGCCGTGGTGGCAGTAGCTCCAAAAGGTCAGCAAGATGTTAGAAGACATATTCAGAGGATCAGAAAGATGCTAGGGGCAGTGGCATTGCACATATTCCTGAGGGTGTTTTCTTAGCATAATGAACTACATTTAGGAACTGCAACATCCCACCCTGTGTTGGCACTGTGCATGCTCGCTTGTTTTGTAGTGTCATAGATGCATGCTAAGGTCATGTTGCGAACCCAATTTAAGGTCCTAGTAGACCATCTGATGTGCTGGTTTAAGGTACCAGCAGATCGTGGTGCACTAGTGTAAGGTCCTTGCAGACCACTGTGCTTGTTTATCATCGTAGTAGATGGTCGCTGTGCTAGGTTAAGGTCCTAACATACCACTGTGCTAGTTTATCATCGTAGTGGACGGTGGATTCACTAGTTTAACATCATAGCAGACATGCTTTTCTAGTTTTATGTCATGGTGGACAGTCTGTGCCAGTTTATAGTCGTAGTGGACTGCCTTTGCCAGTTTTACATTGTAGTGGACGTGCTTTGCCAATTTTATGTCATAGCGAATGTTTGCTTACCTTTGCCAGTTTTACGTCATAGCGGAAATTTGCTTATCTTGCTCATGCATTAGATGTAGTATGGCTTGAGGTATGAATGATTTATAGGATTCACAAACTTGTTGCCATCCATGTCTCCCAGCTTGAAGGCCCCATTCCTATAGGCTTTTGTGACCATGAACAGACCTTCCTAGTTTGCTAAGAATTTGTTCACATGCTCATGGACAACCTTGAGAACGAGGTTCCCCTTTTGTATCGATCATTGACGCGGGTTTGCTTAATGCTTCTACTGTTGCTTGTTTTGATAATGCTCTATGTGACCAAGTGTTTGTGCACACTCCTCCTCTATGGAGTCGAGGTCGATGATCCTTGACTCATTATTCTAGGCTTTGCTCATGATGTTCGATAGGATCATTCGAAGTGATGGTACCTACAACTCAAGAGGTAACACCACTTTAGATCCATAAAAAAGACTATAAGGTGTCTTACCTATCATAGTTCTGCACATTTCTAGTAAGCCCACAGCACATAGAGGATTTGCTCATGCCATCACCTCTTGCTATTGTTAAGCATTTTCTTAAGCAAGTTGATGATGGACTTGTTCGTAGCTTCTTCTTGTCCGTTTTCCTGTAGGTAGTATGGCTAGGAGAATGATTGCCTAATGCCAAGATTACTATAGAAGGTTTTGGTTTCTGCACTACTGAACTGTGGCCCGTTTTCGGTCACAAAAGTCATGTGAAGCCCAAACCTTGTAACGATGTTGTCTAAGATGAAGTGGAAAACTTGCTGGGATGTAGTCTTCCTTAGGGGAATAGCCTCCTTCCAGTTTGTAAAATACTCGGTGGTGGTGATGATGAAGCTATGCCCTGCGAAAGACTTAAGCATGATAGGTCCTATGTTGTCTAGTCCCCATTGTTGGAAAGGTCATGTGATTAGTGTTGGATGCAACTCTCTAGGTAAAACATGTATAAGATTTGCATATCTTTGGCATGTATCACAAGTCTTGACTTTGGCTAGGCAATCACACTCTATGTGAGGCCAGTAGTACCCTAGGTGTCTGATTTTTGTAGCTATGGCCGTAGGTGCTATGTGTCCACCACACAGTCCCTCGTGTATTTCATTAATGACCTTCTGTGCTTGCTCCCTGTTTACGCATGCCAACAATATCCTGTCATTGGAGCGTTTGCATAAGGCATTGTCTCCCATGAGCACATATTGCCGAGCACGTTTGCGGATTGCATCTCTCTGGGTAGATGTCAATCCGCTTAAGGGCTTGTCATGTTGCAAGTAGGCTTTAATGTGGACGTACCACTCTTGGATGTCTGCAGCGCCAACAGAGGCTACATGTACCGCCTGAGTGATAGGCTCCATACACTTAGTAATCGAAGTTGGCAAACTTGTGAATAGGTGTGGTGACACGTTTAATGCTAGGGTGGCCAAGGCATTTGCTACGGTGTTTTCATTGCATGGCACATGTTGAACGTCCATTGTCATAAACTGTTTAAGCAAACTTTTTGCTAGGACGCAGTAGGGCTACAGGTGTGTAGCTTTGTAGGCGTAGACCTTAGTGATTTGATTCACAATGAGTTGTGAATCCCCACGAATCACCAGGTGTTGGATGCTTAATGCTTAGGCTGCTAAGAGAGCACTGAGTAACCCTTCGTACTCTACCATGTTGTTTGTACAAAGGAACATAAAAAGATAAGCAAAAGGTTGCATTTCCCCATAGGGAAGCATAATGATGGAAGCTACACTAGCTCCTCGCATGGTCGAGGCTTCGTCGAAATGCAAAGTGGCTTCAAGATGTGACGGGATGACGTTGATAGTGCTAACATGCTCGTCAGGAAATTCAGGATCTATGGTTACCTGATCGTCGATAGGTGAGGTTGTAAGTTGTGTTACTATAGCTTGACCCTTTGTTGACAATTGGCTCACATAATGCAAATCGAATTTTGTTGTTACGGCTTTCCACCGAGCTATCCTGTTGCTTTGATATAGATTATTCATGATAGACCGGAGTACATTGCTCTTGCAAATGATGTTAACTTTACTGCGAAACAGGTAGTGCCTCCACTTCTTTAATGCAAACACGAGGGCAAGGTAGTTTCTCTCCACCTGATTGTATCTTGCCTCATACACTATCAATGCATGACTTAGATAGTACACTGGAATCTTAGAGCTGTCATCTTGTCTATGACATAACAGTGCTACAATAGACGTGTACGAGGTGGCAAGGTAAATGAAGAAAGGATTATCCCTCTGTGGCAGGTAAACAATTGGAAGGTGTAAAAGCTCTTTCTTCAGATCATCAAAGGCTTATTGGCATTGTGTTGTCCATTCAAAGTTAACCCCCTTCTTCAGTAGATGTTGCATGGGGTGTAACTTGTCAGTCAACTTTGCTATAAACCTCCTAATGAATAGTACCCTACCTTGTAACTTACGCAATTCTTTTAAGGTTTGTAGGTGGCACTAGATTAACTATGGCCTTGACTTTGTCAGGGTCCACTCGTATTCTTGCCTCCGATACTACAAACCCTAACATGCGTCCAGTTCTCACTCCGAAGACAGACTTTTTTGGGTTAAAGCATAAATCATGCATCTGGTAGCGCTTGAAGACTACACCTAGATCATTGGGATGATTAGCGGCCTCTTTAGATTTGACCGCTATGTCATCTACATAGTCGTTCAACGTTTCTAGGATGTAGTCGCTAAAGATGTATGTCATGGCTCTCTGGTAGGTTGCTCCAACGTTTTTGTGTCCAAAGGGCATCATATTATAACAGAAAATACCCCATGGGGTCATGAAGGTTGTTTTTAACTGATGCTCTGGGTTGATGCAAATTTGGTTGTAGTAGGAGAAATTGTCCATGAAGGATAATAGAGCATGACCAGCCATAGTGTTGATGAGTTGATCGATACTCGACAGTGGAAAATCGTCTTTGATTGTTGCCTTGTTCAGATCCTGGAAGTCTATACAGATTTGTATTCCTCCCATTTTCTTAGAAACCAAAACGATTTTTGACACCCACTCTGAGTAATTAACTACCCGAATGAAACTAGCCTGATAGAGCTTGGTGATTTCATCCCATACGACTAGTGCGATCTCTGGTTTAACCTTGCGAGCCTTTTGCTTAATTGCTTTCATCTGCAGATCTAAGACAATGTTGTGCTGTATGAGCCTCGGATCTAAACCCGGCATGTCGTTGTAAGACCACGCGAATACTTCGATGTTATTCTATAGTACCTTGGCTACATCTTTATGCATTTGCGTATCTAGAAGGGAGCTAAGCCTTAACATTTTTATTTCCCCCTTGGATGTTGTCATAGGCATCTCAATGAGAGGGTCCTTAGTTACATCCTCGACCTCTAAATCTAGGACTTGGACTAGATGTTTAGGCTAGTCTAGGAATGTTTCTCAGGATGCTACAGTGCTTTCTGCACGTGAATCCCAGTCTATTGGCTTTGGGTTTAGTTGTCTTGCAAGCTCGCCATGTGGACCTTTCAAGGCTAGAGGTGAAGAAAGATCATGGTGCATTGCCATTCTTGCTCAACTTGCTACAATGAGATGAATGCCTAGTCAAGGGATACCTGTTTGTAGCAACAGTGCGTAGTAAGCATTTGTAAAGTAGCAATGAGATGTGAATAGTTGAAATAACTATAAAATATGACGTGAAATTTGCAACCTGCCAGTTTAAAGTCATAGCAGACTGCCTGGATGCAAAAGTGTAAAACTACTAGTTTAAGGTCTTTGCGGAAAGCTAACGGGTTAAATTCGCAAATTAAAAATATTAGTTTAAGGTCTTTGTTGACCACTAACAAGCTACTCTAGCAAAAGTATGAAGTATTAGTTTAAGGCCTGTACGGACTGGTAACAAGATCGAAGCTACGTGTTAGAACTACTAGTTGAAAGTCTTTGCGGACCATTAACTTGATAGAGGTTGTGGGTTAGAATTTGCTAGTTTAAGGTCTTTACGGACTGTCTGGATGCAGAAGTTTGTAGTTGCTAGTTTAAGATCTTTGTAGACCGTCTGGATGTAAAAGGTCGACGTTTCTAGTTTAAGGTCTTTGCGGACCGTCTGGCTAGTTATTTTTGCAAAGGCTAATAACTAGTTTAAAGTGGGTCAAAGTTTTCGATCAGGTCCACCTGCCATAATGCAAACAGTGTTGCTACACTATGGGGGAATGCTACGCTATACGGAATGTCCCTCATTAATCGGGGAGAAAAAATGACAAGTTCTTTTTCACTATTTTATATATAAATAGGGGTTTACCCCCAATAAATTTTTCATTTTCACCATACCAGCGCAGAGCTTACATTCAGAGCGTAGATCGATTGTGCTAACTAAGAGCAAGGTGATTTAGCATAGCATCCAAGGAAGAATTGGCAACTGAAACAATGGCTCCCAAGAGATAACACAAACACCTAGCACTCGCCAAGGTGGACGAAGTGAAGGAGACCCTGGGGCATGTGTCACAGGCGCACGTTGCGATGCGAGAGGAGACCCCATAAGCCTAGTAAGTTACTATGCTATTTCCCTTTGTTTTTTCTATGCTGCGGTTATTACTTCTGCTTTCTTTGTTTTCATTTTTGTGATTTTTGTTATGCAATCTACGTTTTCTATCATCGTTTTGTTGCTATTTTGGCCATTACACCATCACTGTTGTCGATTCGGTCATGATGGGTGTACGAACGCTACACTAAGGTTGCATGCAGTGTTGCCTAAATCGCCATTGCTATGGCTAGCTTGCTGCAGAAGCTTAGGCAATTTTAGCAACTCAACATGCGAATAGCACAGCGTGCGACCCTCAGTATGGTTTGGCCATGCACGTGATTTGACAGTGTGACACGTGTCTATCACAGCGTAATGCAAATTATTTTGTCAGGCAGAAGATTTGTCAAAACTAGTGCAATGCATTAAATTCTTTCTTATCAAAAGATTTATGTTTAGCTTTTCATTGCTACACTAGGCTAATTCTGTTACGCTATTGTCTTCATGTTTTTTGCTATGCTACATGCATGGAGAGAGTCATGCTACACTATCTGCTAACTGCCAATTCTGCTACGCTATATGAAAATCCCACTCGAACATGACGTTAACATTTGCAATTATGTTATGTAGGATGGTGCTAAGGCCAATCTTAATTGTCCTAGAAATCGTAGGGGTTCTATGCTGCCTAAGCAAGCTAGTGGCCAATGTTCCTCCACCCGATGCACATGTGGGGTAGTAGGTGGTGTGGTTCCAAGAAGGCACACATGACTTCCTATAATTTCTCCTCCAGAACTTTAGTGTGATGATTTAGTCACACTTGTTGAAGGAGGTAGCATCTGTAGTGATAGAAACCTTATTGCCTGGGGCAAATCAGGGTATTCTAAGATTTTTGACAGATGGAGAAATTAGGAGCAGGCAGGGAGAAGGATCTAGTCAGCATCCAAAAGGTTTGAGGCATTTGGCTTAGGTCTGGGAGATGCCCGAATACAATTGCTACCATCCGTACAACACTTTGTTTATTACCCACCACATGAGAACTTATTTTCAAAACCCACCAGGAACCATTTACTGTGTCGGTGGGTGAGTTTTGTAAACATATTCCGCTACGCTATGTAATACTTGCTACGCTAGGCAAATGTTAATAATGTGTTTTTGTTACTAGGTTTTCTATCAACAAGAATGGACTTCATGATGACATAAATGTGTGAGAAAGCTTGGGTGATGAGGGAGGTCATGGAAGAGGGGGCCCGTTACAACTAAGCTAGGCATCTCTGCAAAGGCCTACAAGCTGAAATGGTCAAGCTTCATAAGAAGCATGAGTCCCGTTTCAACGTGCATCATGCCTTTTACGTAGCTTGCTTGCGATGTTTCATGGAATTCTTGATGGTTCATGAGAATGGAGTTTGGGTTATGCAAGATCATAACCAAATTTCCAAATCATGGATCTGCCAAGTCTTCAGACCACCCAAGCCCAAGATCCCGCAGAAGTAATTGGGGAGTCATTTTCCATGACGACTAAGGATCGAGTGGCTTGCAACTTCTGTGGCAAGGACAGCGTGGGAGAGGCACCCCCTACTACTACGGGTAGCGTATCATAGGGGAAACACCTTATCGCAGAGACGGTTGCCACCAAGTTGCAGTGAAAGAGGTCTCGTCCAGCTGAGGAGCCTCCCCGTACGAAAGAAGAAGAGGGGTAGACATTGCGGTTTAGACTACGTAGGATACAACCCCCCATTGGTAAATGATTTTATCATTTTGTTTGTTTCTTCACTTATTTGGTTAATTCTTGCTACACTGTGCTCTACTAGTTAGTGTAGCATCGATTTTGAGTTGATACACTATGGCCTGATGTCAACTTGCTTTGCTATCAGAGGAAGAAGAAGAAGAAGAAGAAGAAGCCAATGAAGAGGTGTCGACCCTCGAAATGGGGGTGGCTAATAAAGATACTGGAGCCCCAGCCACAGAGGGAAGGGATCTGGTCAAGAGAGAAGGAACCCATACCACAAAGGAAGGGGCTCCCATCAACAAAGAAAATTTCCTCTGCTAATGAGGGGGATGTTTCAGCCAACGAGGAGGATTCCCCCATTGATGAGGAGGATGTTGGTGCGTTAAAAGGAAAGGCCCTAGCGAATAAAAAGGAAGCATGTGTCAATGAGGAAGGAACCTCTACTGATGATCCTTTTGTTGAGTATATTTCAGCATCAGAGGAACAAATGAACATAGAGGATGCTGCCATAGTGTTAAGCCAGCAAGGAGGGGAGCTACAACTAGATGCTAGTGAGTTTGATCATATATTCGATAGTATGTCGATGGGTGACCCCTTGCTATCACCCCTGAGGATTTGCTGGGTATGAGCCTTTACACTATCATTTGTGTTACTCACCAGCTTTATTATATAGTCCACCTCGATCATGACTAATGCATTTGGTTATATGGCAAACACCGCTGTTGACACTATAGGACCTTCCTTGATCCAACTGAAACCATGGGCCAAGACCCCTGACAAGCTTACGTTCATGCAGGGGGTTGTTGATGACATGATTGACTGTCTCAGATAGGTTGATCTGAAAGTGGGTAAGTAAAGTGGCTACGTTAGGTTTTTATCTTGCTACGCCAGACTTCTTAAGTTTCCAAACTTTGCTACGCTACTGTGACTAAAATGTGTGATAACAACCTCTTGCCTCAAGTGGGACTTGAAACAAGTAGTAAAGGTGGACGTCGTGCCTAAATTTCTGCCTAAAGTAATTGAGATGCCTCGTCGCATATACGCGAGGCTAGCAAATGTTCTCTGCACTCGGCACGCTCGATATGGGAGTGTAGGCATGTGAATGAAGACTTGTGGAAACGGGTCCAGAGGCAAGAGAGAGAAAAGGCCAATTTGACCACCGAGGTGCGAGACCTCTGTTCCAAGAGCGAGTTCCTCTTGGCTTGTGATACCAATGATGGCAGTTGGTGCATGGCCATCATAGATTATGCAAGATATTGGACGGCTATGCGGTGCAACAACGAGGCCACTCAGGACATAATTGAGCAGTGGATGCAGATGGACTTGTTGGCTCAGAAGAACCAAGACTGGAAGGATTATAGTGCTAGATTTTACGAGTGGGGACAGTCCAAGAAGAATCACAAGCATATGTACAAACTGGAATGTGCCACCTACTGCAAATAATACCAAGATGCTTCAGTAAAGTTGTACACTCATGAAGAATTCCTGGATGCCATTGGTGCTTTTGAGGCTTACAACAAGTTCATGCAGCAAGTGACGGTCAGTGAGTCACTCGAGTGGGAAGTGAATCTTCCCACAAGTGAGACTGCCACTGCCTCCTTTTCTCTGGGATCACCAAGATGGACAGCCATCAAAAAGAAAAAAGCTGCTGCAAACACTGAATTGAGTGATAGACACTAGGTGGATATTATAGAGGAGGAGGTCTAACATTACCTTAGGATCAGATTGGATCGCATACCCCCCGAGATAGACGCAGGGTCATCTTGGGTTAGTCACTTTTTGCGACGCAATAGCTTATGTTTTTCTAGCTGTTATGTGTAGCTCTAGCTGACTACATGTTTATGGTGTAGATTCCAAATGAAGAAGCAAGGCCCCTAGAGGGCGGAAATGATGATGTAGAAGAAGGCGATGCAGAGGGAAATGATGTAGGGGAAGATGATGAATGACAACAAGGCTTTTGATTTTTGTTGCAAACATTGTCTAAGTGAAATTTTGAATGAAAGATAGATTATGCCAAGATTGATGCTACTCTAGTTTATGCATTACTTATGTTATCTATGTGATCAGTTTCTGTGTTTTTTGTTTTAGTTTTAGGCCATTTCGGGCCATGCATAGTTTTAGGCCATTTTCAGGCCACCGCTAGTTTTAGGCCATTCCGGGCCATGGGGTGATGGTATAGTTCTAGGCCATTTTGAGCCATGCGTAGTTTTAGGACATTTCGGGCCATCGCTAGTTTTAGGCCATTTTGGGCCACCATTAGTTTTAGGCCATTTCAGGCCACTGCTATTTTTAGGCCATTTTGGGCCATGGGGGAACAGAAGGTATGTTAACGATTTTGGAAAAGTAAGTTGGTGTATCTAGCATAGATGGATGGATGCAAAGCCAACAAGTGATAAATGTACAAAGGATGTTAACTAGGCAAAAAGCAGTGGGGTTGCTACGCTATGCATAACTTCTTTTTGACCCATCGTGGATTGGGCGAAGCGTAAGGTCGAGACGCTTTGCTAAGGCATTCGTCTACATCATTGTCCTCTACCTGGAAGGGCAACTCGGGCCACGGATTTTTATTTTTTAGCCAGCGTGCTGGGCTGGCTCTTTCGCTAAGTAGTTAGTATCTACAGAGACAAGCACTTTGTTCTTGGAGGTTATGACCTCCGAGCCCTGCTCCATATCTACGTTATTTATTATTTGCGTTGGTACCTCATCGTCATGGATTATCATCTCCCTGCCTGCATAGGGTAGATGGATCTCCTGATGTATGGACGAAGAGACGACCCTAAGTTGTGCTAACCATGACCTCCCCAAGATCAAGTTAAAGCTGGGCCTTTCTTCTACCACAATGAATGATGCATTAGTGGGGAACTGGTCCCTTGCCACAAAGTCAATGTGGACTGTGCCTTTCACCATGACCTGCGCCCTGTTGAACGACTTTAAGCATGACGTTGTTGTGGGTCTGATCTGGTCGACCAAACCTAGCTTATCCACAATAGGGAATGGGATGACGTTCTTAGCAACCCTATCATCAACATGTACCCTCTAGGTCTCATGTTGATCGACCCAAATTATGATGAAAAGACGTGTTGTAGTCACTTGACCCATTTCAGGGTCTTCCCTAATGGAATCATTGGAAAAAGTCAATTGGGATGGCTGCGGTTCCGCAGGCGCAGAAGGAAGCATAATTGAGTGAATTTCTTTTTCTTTTGTTAGCATGTTCTCGTCAACTAGTATTACCGTTAACATGCAAACCAGAGCCTCACGGTGTGCAGTAGAAGTCATAATCAGGTTATGCAAGCTCAACATTGTGTTTTTTTTATTTTAGAGCCTACTTGACCTGAGTGAGAGCGCTTAAAAAGTTTGGGCCACCTTCCTATTTACTGCCTTTCTTCTTTTTCATTCGTCCTAGGAGACGAATTTCCCAAGGAGGGATAGTTTCAGGTTTGGGATCAAACCCCTTCGAGCGAGGTTGTAATGACTGTGCACGTGTAGCAACGTCATCTTTCGGCAATGAGGATGTAGATATAGAGGGTGAGGGCATAGGTTTGAAAGTACCCGGGGCGGTACGTTCCATTGACGCCTCACTTGTCAAACGCTCTTCTCATTTTTTTGGATGAGAAGACTAAAGTGCTGCCTTATGTGGGGTGGGGGTGGTTGAATGGCTTGGCCCCCTAATGACGAATGGCGCTAACGATGTTGATGCATGCGGCGGTGGTGCTGTTTTGGTTATAGGCGGTGCAGGGGCGGATGTTCGGGTAGGGACTCTTAGAACAAACGATTGCTGTGGAGTTTGTTTAGGTGGTGTTAGTGCACTACGCTGAGGCATACGAACCACAAACGACTACTAGGATGGTCTAGGATTATTGTCAATGCCGATGGTGTTGATAATGTAGCCAACATTATTGGTGTTAAGAGCATTCGTATAGACATGCAAAGATTGATTTTTGGGATGCACTGGGTTGCTTTCATCTAAAATTAGTTTCCCTTGATCAATCATTCTTTGGATGTCATCTTTTAATGCCATGCAGTAATTGTGTCGTGACCACATTGCTGATGGTAGTCACAGAACTTCCCTAGCCTGAAATTCTTAGGAACTGGCGGCTCATTGGGCAAGGCCAAGGAGAGGTTCCTAAGGAGTTTGCAGTAATGTTGATGTTTTTTGACTCCCTCCTTTAACATCCACTTGTGTTGGAAATGCGTTACAAATTGGGTCAGAAGCTCCTCTAGGGTTGAGATGGAGGAGCGCGGGAGCGTACGATACTAGTCCATAGCTTTGCCTATCCGAGACATAGCAAAGACGCAGATGATTGTGTGTGACCATTATTGCAAAAGAAGAGACTCAGATCTAAATGTAACAAGATGTGCATTGGGATCACCCTTCTCGTTGTATTTTGTAAAATGGGGGAGTGGCATCCTAGGGGGTAAAGTTAGCATGGGGACTACTGGGCTGATAGGATCGTCATGGTAGAAATCCATGATTTGTATCATGTTAGAGTTGATAGTTTTGAGGTGTTTGATTTCCTTAGTGAGGGTCTAGATAAGCTGAAATGCTTGATCTAGACCCAGGGACAATGCGGATGGTTGGGGAGCTGTAGAGGTAGCTCCCATCTATGGAGTGGTAGAGGCAGTGATGTGACCCATAGGTAGTGTCGTCGGGGCGATACCTATGAAAGGTGCTACTTGTCATGTCCACCACCTGGTAGGTGGTGCTATTGGGGCAGCAGCCACTAGTTGTGCCATAGGGTAGGCCGTTTGTGTGGCCGGTGGGATAGACCATAGTCCCGCAATTGGTTGTACCTTTTGCGGGACCTAGTACGTTTGGTGGCAAGTGTAGTGAGACATTTGCGATGGCTGCGAAACAAGAGGAGAAGTGAATGGGGTCCACCATGTGGGCGGGACTGGGCCTACCGTTGACGGTGGAACAAGTGTAGACACCAAAATGGATGCAGAAATTACATGTGACTGTGATGTAGGTGTAGCGTGAATGTAGGACATGGTAGCCGTGATCTGTGCATGATGAGATGTAGGAATGGATCGAGGAACAGTTTGCGGAGGGGTAGTGGCTAAGAATGAGATAGGGGAGTAGGCGTGTTGATATGCTGAGGGCATGGCATGGCTACCTGTTGCTGATGAAATCATGGGTTGTGACGGTGTAGATGTGATCATAAAGGGAGTGACAGTAGAGAGTGGGTTTGTCCAGAAAGATGAGGTGGGAGGAAGGGTGGCAGGGCTAGTTTGACCACCATCCTTGGATTAGGAATCCAGTTCCTCTTGCCCATCTTGGAAAATCTCACCATGGTGAGGCACCATGTCTCATGACTCCTTAAACCTAGTCAACCCTATCCACTGATCTGTGAGCCACTGATGGGTTTGCGTTAGAGGAATGGAAACGCTAGGAGTGGGAATAAATTCCTTCACGTTACAGTAAGCGAACTCAAAGCTACGCTTGTCTTTAAGTTCTTATGCATCTAAGAGAAGATTTGCTTGAACCTTAGCACAGAGAAAGTTATATTGCTTGTATTACTGAGCTAAGTCCTCAAGTCCTTGATTTTGGATCCTGAGAGATCGGCATGACCCCAGCATTGGGCTGGGCAGTTGCTCGGCACCCATGATGTCTTGAACCGAGAAGGGGACCTCAATGTTAGAGGTAGTAGCTGTGGTGCTTAAGGAAATCATTTTCATAAAGCTAAAAGGGCTTGTAAACAAGAAAATAAAGAGATCAAGTGGCGATTGAAGGCTTTCTATCCTGTAGGATTCTAGAGGAACTGTCGGAGTGACCGATCTATACCACACAATGCATAAACAATTGCAGAAGGGTGTCACGTTTACACTAGTGTGTGATAGGGTATAGAACGTGTGCAGGACTACCGTGAAACACGGAAAAGGCACCGAAAGGCCCTCCTTCTAGTGCCAAAAAATTATAGTGACTGAAAATGTTGGTGGCAGGAAACACCGAGAGGTTGTCTGGCGAACACTTTTAACCCCGGATCTGTGCAAGGGCTGTGCTAGATAAAATGGAAACGGGGTTCCCTGAACAGTCTGGTCGATCAGACAGGGACTTAACTAGTGTAACTTAACCTTTCGTAAATGTTTTTTAAGTGCGGAACACACGAGATTTAACTGATAATCAATAAATGCAATGATAGAGAAGATGATGCCAAGCAAAGATGACAATAAAGAAATAATAGAGTAACTGGGATAAGAAAATGCACCACTGCAAAGTCGCAGGTTCGATTCTCTTCTTTGCTTGAAAATGTATAACAAGTTATACAATGCTGGAGGTGCACATAGAGTCCAGGAATGACTGGAACATTCGAAATGCCTCAGCTATGTTTTCAAGTACAAGATTTAAGAGCCAACAGTACAAAGTGCCAACAAGCAAAAAGCGAATGCCAAGTGCCAATGCTAAAAGCGTCAATTGCTGAAATTTACCAACCAGGGGGATTCTCAATTTTCCAATCAAGTGAGTTCTCAATTTGCCAACTACTAAAATTTGCCAACCCTTTGAATTGGTAAAATGCCAACCCTTTAAGCGTTGCTCCTTGGGGTATTTATAGGGCCACGAGCACGTGAGAAATGAGGCTTAGATGACACGTGTCCTGTACCCATGAAATGCTAACGTGTCTATACTACATGAACATGCAAAGCTAGTTGTGAACTTGTCACACTTCAATTATGTTGTTGAAACTGGAGATGCTGGAATCAAATATGCCAACAATGCAGACAAGGAATGAGGCACACTGAAGTAGTGTAGCTACCTACTACGCTGCGCTACGCTATGTAGCGGAGCATGTCAGTGTAGCGTAGTTGCTTGCTACACTGTGCTACGCTATGTAGTGTAGCACAGCGTAGCCATCAATTTGAAAAAGAAATTTGCATTGAAGTCAACTGCATCTGCTGGAAGCTTCGGCGCACGTCAGGTCAAATTTTGTAGCACTTTGCTTGATTTGCATCTTTGCTACACTACGCTATGTTATATAGCGTAGCATAACATAATAGCTGGTTTCATTTGTGACCCGTGTTGAAATTGCAAATGCTTGCTAGGTGCTTTGATTATGCTAACAACTACAAATTTCACCTTTTGCAAAGGGAAGCTTTTGAACTTGCTGAACTTGCATTTGAGACACTCATTGCTACTTTTGAATTGTTGCTACGCTATGTAGCGTAGCAACTAGTGTGTCTTGCTTTTTGCTCAATCCACCACTTTCTAGTAAGATATTTTTTGCCAAAGGACTTGAAGTTGTACAAGGTAATTGGTTTTGAAGGCTGAAGTGCTTGCCGAGTGTAATTGGAATCACTAGGTAAGTTGGGCCTTTTTGTTTTGCCTTTGCTACACTGTGCTATGCTATGTAGCGTAGCACTTTGTTCTGCAACAATTTGGTTGCCTGAGCAATTGTCTTCTGAGGCCTGCTACGTTACATAGCATAGCGTAGCATAACAAACTTCTTTACTAGAAAACTTGCTAAACTGTTTAACGCATCCTGAGTATTGCCAACAACTCCAGGTGTGGTTTCTAAGTAAACTGTCAGCTGGGTGAGTTGTCCAAGTGAGCAGGCCAGAGAGTCCATTGGGCCTATTAGCACTGGAGGTAGAAAACTTGTCGGACTAGCTAGTTTGAACTCAGAGCATTCATTTCCTACCAAGCGGTCATGAGGCTACACTTGTGGAAATTCTTGCCTTAGTTTCGAGACCTTGGTGAAGCAAGAATGCATTGAAATTTTTAGGGTGTTTCAAATACCACCACCAAGGTAGCAGTACCCTTATAGGAACCAGATCGATGTAGGTACTATGTTCAATAACCCATCTCCCCTAGAAGTTCTACAAGTCATACATCATTCCAGCATCACTATTACCCTCCAGAGTACCACTGAACACATTCACCGTCTAGTAAAGGGGAAAACCCATATCCATATCCATATCATCCTTTGCATCCCTCTACACATAGACCTCCAACATCAACCTAGTTACCTCCTACTCCATCCATGTAGGGTGAGATTCCCTCACAGCCGCAACAATGAAATGCTACGAGGGTTGTACACTCACAACCAGTTTTTCAGCCAAATGGTCTAGATAATTGATTAAGGAAGAAACCTTTCTTCTGATCTAGTAGTCCTCTCCAACCCTCACAACCCACTTCAGTTGATCATCCTGCATCTCCAACATCTTCGTCCTTTGCATCAAATACCTTAGAGTGCCCTTCAAACTAAGTGCCACCTAGGATTCGCACTGTAATGCTAAGTCATGTTGTTTTCAATTGGATCAAGGTTGGCAATCTTCTTATGAAAAGATCTAACTTAGGAAGTCCACTCATTTATTTATAGATCATTGGACATAAGCCATGCAAAGCTCTTCTTGACTCTAGTTTCGAAGTTAATCAAATCTCCCATGACATGTACAAGGCCTAGAACTTGCCACCTCTTAAGAAAAGCAAGATTTGGCTAGAATTAGTAGATTAATCAATTACTGTTCCTCTAGGATTAGTAGAGGACATTGTAACCATAGTTTGTANAGGAAATAGAGCAACTCCTCAAGGCAGGGTTCATCTATTCCATTGTCGATAGTGAGTGGGTTATGCCACTTGTAATTGTACCAAAGAAGGATGGAAAATGTTAGATCTACATCGACTTTAGGTTGTTAAATATGGCAACATTTAAAGATCATTGTCCTTTGCCATTTGTGGATCAAGTGTTAGACACCATATGTGGGCATTGTTATTATAGCTTCTTGGA
>MNCI01011924.1:31631-47750 GCA_015680685.1 Gnetum montanum | reverse complement strand
ACTGTAAAGCATGCAATCAATGTGCACAAGAGATCAATATTCAAAGGTGTTTGTACATAGCAGCCACAAAACAGGAGCGTACCCAGTGGTTGATGGTTGACTCAGATAGCAGCACACTATGCATGGAGCTAATTGAGAGCCTGACATGTGCTTATGTTGAAGGCATGGACAAAATTGAACAAGTTCATTCCCAAATCTCTAACGAAGACAATGATACCTATTGGGAAGAGTTGGAAATCCTAGATGACTTCAAGAAGGAGCCCTTAGAACTAAAAAATTTACTAGTTGGTATGGAGTATGCATTTTTAAAGAATGGTAATATAGTCATAATTAATGCCAAACTTGCTCCTAAACAAAAATAAGAGCTTTTGAAGGTAGTTAATAAGTGGTCAACAGCCTTTTCTTGATCATATCTAGAGCTAATAGGAATCAATCCAAGGATATGCCAGCATCGCATTTACACTGACCTAGTCATGAAGCATAGAAGATAACCACAGAGGTGGTTGAATCCAAAATTGAAGCAAATCATCAAAGAGGAAATAGAGCAACTCCTCAAGGCGGGGTTCATCTATTCCATTGTCGATAGTGAGTGGGTTATGCCACTCGTAATTGTACCAAAGAAGGATGGAAAATGTTAGGTTTGCATCGACTTTAGGTTGTTAAATATGGCAACATTTAAAGATCATTGTCCTTTGCCATTTGTGGATCAAGTGTTAGACACCATATGTGGGCATTGTTATTATAGCTTCTTGGACGGTTATAGTGGCTATAACCAAATCCAAATTGCACCCAAAGATCAGGCCAAGACAACATTCATGAGTCCCTAGGGAACTTTTGCATATTGTAAGATGCCATTTGATCTATGCAATGCCCCTACAACATTTCAACACTTGGATCTTAGTATCTTTCAACAAAAAATTGGTAGTGGTGTTGAAGTCTTCATGGATGACTTTTCCACCTATGGAGCTACCTTTGAGTAAGCCTTGGACTGACTTGATCAAGTACTAAAGAGATGTGTAGAGACAAACCTATGACTCAACTGGTGAAAAAGCCATCCCATGATCTAAAAAGGCATTGGGCTAGGGCATTGAATTTTGCAAAAAGGGATTGAGGTAGACCCAGAAAAAATAAGGGTCATCCAAGGAATAACATGCCAACAAGAGACCGTTAAAGATGTTCGGTCATTCCTTGGACACATTGGCTACTACCAATGATTCATAGAGAATTTTTTGAACATCACAAAGTCATTGGTAGAGCTTACAAAGAAACATGCACCTTTCATCTGGACTAAGGAATGTGAACATGCATTCTAATAATTAAATGAGAAACTCATAGAAACACCAATCCTATGAGCACTAGACTGGTCTAGCCGCTTCCATATCATGACAAATGCATCTAACTATGCTTTGGGAGTAGTACTCACATAGATGGATGATAAGAAACATCCATATTACATCCACTACATGAGTCGAAGCATTGTGGAAGCATAGTTAAATTACACCATCACAGAGAAAGGATTAATGGTAGTGGTGTATGCTCTGGAAACATTTAGGCACTATGTGCTTGATTAAAAAGTATTTGTGCATACAGATCACAGTGTAATCCACTTCCTATGAATAAGCCAATGGTGAGCCCTCATGTCATATGGTGGCTTGTGATCTTGCAAGAGTTCAATCTCACAATGGTAGATTGAAAAGGGACTAAGAATGTGGTCACTAACCACCTCTCTTGCTTAAGATGGGATAATAAAGAGCAAGAGAGCCTACTCTCTGATCAGTTTCTAGATAAAATCTTGTTTAAAGGAGTAATAAGTAGACAAACGCCTGCAAAAGTAATGTGGTATAATGGCATCCTCACATATCTTCTCACTCAAGAGATGCCACATGACTTGGATTTTAGGAAGAAGCAACAATTTCTTCATCAAATCAAATAATTCATAGAAATTAATGGACACCTCTACAAGGTTTGTGCTAATGGCCTTGGTGTGTCCTTGATGAAGATCAATTGCACGTTCTCCAAGATGCTCATGAAGGGCCTTGTGGAGGCCACTATGTCGAAAGATGCACGATCATAAAAATTCTGATGGCAGGATACTATTGACCTATAATCTTTAGGGATGCCCACTAGTTCGTCAAGCCTTGTGAATGTTGTCAAGGAAAAGGGGGATGAGCACTCACATGGAAGATCCTCAACAATGGATTCAACCACTAGAACCTTTCAACATATGGGGCATTGACTTCATGGGTCCCATCACACCCATGTCCAACGAAAAGGTGTATATTATCATAGTAGTTGACTACTACACAAAATGGGCAGAAGCAGTAGCCATTACTGATTATACATCATCCACTACTACCAAGTTTATACAACAAAATATCGTGAATAGGTTTTGGGTGTCACATTCACTGATTTCAGACAATGGAACTCATTTTACAGGTGCCACTTTTAGAAAATTAATGTAACACTTGGGGGTAGAACATAAATTAACAACACCTTATGACCCCCAAGCCAATGGTCAAGCAGAGGTAACCAACTAGGAGATTACAAAAATAGTAACACGGACCATTAGCAAATATAGGATGGGTTGGAGTACAAAATTTAAAGATGCTCTTTGGGCTTATTTTTCAACTTGGAAACTTCCTATTGGTTGTCTTCCTACGAGTTAGTGTATAGAAAACCTCCAACACTCCCAATTCAATCTGAGCTTCGTACACTCTCAACAATCTTTGATCTAAATCTTGACCTAAGTCTAACATAGAAAGAAAGATTAATCAACCTGAACATGTTAGATGAAAATTGATTAGTAGCCCTATCCTTGAATGAGGTGAACAAGACATTCAGCAAGAAATGTCATGACCTTAGAATCAAGAAAGTAAAACTTCAACTAGGAGATAAAGTTCTCTACTAGAACCCCACACATGTACCCAAAAAGGTAAAATTCCAAATATTGTGGGAGGGACCTTATATAATTGATCAAACATTTTCTTCTGAGGCCATGTTAATCTACAAACTTGAATGCCTGAATAAAAAGCAATTGGTCAACATCCAACAAGTAAAGCCCTTTCTAGAACCAAAATAGGCTAGTGCAACTACCACCTCAATGGGTGGACAATCACATTCTATTTTCTAGATCTCCTCCTTCCAACTTAGTCGTGGGGGAGATTGCCATCCATGCTAACCATCCATATGGCTTCTCAGTTTTTCTACTTTTTTGTTTTCCACATTTTTGATTTTACAAGAATATTTGTTTTACAAAATTTTTGATTTTTCAAATATTTCTAATTTTTCACCATCGTTAGTACCTTTGAACCATTCTTGATTATTTTACACTCTCTTATATATTTTAATTTTTTTATTCAAGTGTGATATTTTCTTATTTTGCTAATACAATTGCTTTGTTGTCATAGGACACAGTGTTGTTGTTGTTTACTAATGATGGTTTGTGCTTAATGTTGTGATTGTTGATGTTTGGTTTCTATTTTTGAATTTTGATGTCTAATGACTTTGACATGATTTATTTTTCATGGAACAGGTAGTGAGGCCATTTCATCCACCCATCCAATGAACTCTATGGTTTTCCTTGTTCTAGGAATTTCAGGTCCCTTCCATTAAAGAAAATTTTAATCAATTGGTGAGCTTGGTAATTCCAAAATTAGGAAGGATTCAAGATTTGTAAAGGGTGTGACTTCAAAGGGACTCAATACTCTATGTACTCTCCTATTTGCTTGAGTGCTTGAGTGTGTTTCATGGACTTCTTATCATTCCATACCACCTGATGAGTGGCGAGGTACCCCTACACTCAACCATAGGAATATGAGCATCTCACGCGTGATTCGGTCGAACTCTAAGGACTAAGTGCTTACGCACCCTAATGGAACACTTAAGGTTAATTAATTGTTGTCTTTCCAAACTTACTGGTATTGTGATGGTTGTATGGTTAAGTAAGCTTGAGGTATATGATTTTTATATGTTTTATCTTTTTAATGTCTTATGCTAATAGGGGAAGGGTGAAGAGAACTAAATGACTAACTTCCATTAACTATTCATTGACTAAGTTCTAATTGTCTTAACACCAATATCCATTCCCACTTGCCACACACACCCTGAACTAGTGCAACGTTGCTGGGATTGCCAAACGCTATTCGTTACTGGGTTACCAAGTGTTGCACACGTGCTCGAAGTGGTCGTATTGAGTGCACTTAACTAGGAGGGTCAAGGGTTGAGAGAGATTAATTATCTAGGAAAGCATTTAAACATTTAATAATAATAAATTCCTATTTAGCTTAGTCCATATGCTGCAAGGTTTATCAAAAAGTTCGTCTTTATTGCCATACACAAATGTGTGCTCTGGTACAATTTGCTCGAATAAAGATCCATTCACTTTAAGACTCCTACTGTTGGCACATGGAAATTATTCTAACTCTAGAATGGTAAAACTACTATAGTTTGGCTAAGGGTCTAAATCTAGATTCCTAAAATAGGGAAAGTCACCTCTTATTTATAGATGTTATGCGGGCTACGATATTGCGTACGCAATATCGCAGGGGCGGACGCAATATCATGGCTCATCACCACCCACTAATAGGAAGTCAAAGAACATAATTGCATGGTGTGGTTTCCATTTTAAAAAATCAAAAAAAATAGTGGGAATTCAAAGCACACCCATTTGACATGAATAAGTCCTTGCATGGTGTGGTTCCCATTTCAAAAAAAAAAAAAGAAACAATGGAAATTCAACGCACACCCCTTGGACAAATAAATGGGATACAAGCACTAGTTATGGGACTCGAACAACATGCACCCATGCCTAAAGGTCCCCTCTAATTAAGGCCCTATCTCTCTCTCACTTCTTACTTCTCTTTTATTCTCTTTGTGCAATGGTGGTTTTTTTGTGAAAGCACTTTGGTGTCTCGAGTAAGTAGATCGGTCTTAGAGTGACGATGCGAAGTTATTAAAAGCGGCTGGTTTTAGTCTGGACTGAGGATGGATCTTCTTTGGTCATTTTAAACACAAATTCCACAAGGGAATTCTTATGACCTCAATTCAAAACTCCATTCCACCTTCTCTATCATCCATCCATACTACCATAACTCACCTGACTGCCATGTTCTATGTTATGCTCTATGTCTTGGTTTGATGTGTTGGGATTCTTGGGTAGATTCTTTCAAGTTGGTCCTTAACTTTTCATGAACATTAATTGACCATGGGGCCCACGAACTCCTTAGTTGAGGTTACATAAGGGTAAAAAGGGCATGAGCCTACTATGGGGAGGACCCACTTGCATAGCTCTTGGTTTGATTAGTTAAGGTCCCTTACCTTTGACATTGCCACAATCCTATCTTTAGCATGTTCCATTGAGTATCCCACTTAATGCTCCTTAACCTTTTATTTTATTCATCCACTAAATCAATTTTTATCCATTTTACAAATTTATGAGCTTCAACATCATCTTCTCATGTTTTCATATTATTCTTGGTCCTTTAAGCTTTCATTTGATCCCAATTTCATCCAAAAATTCCTTGTACTTTGAAAGTTTAACCAAAGTCAATAGTAGTCAATACTGGTCAATAGTTACGTTGATGAGGCCCTGTTGACGAGGCCTCATCAATGTAGTGTGTACATGTTGCCTAGCACTTAGGAATTTCTTACATTTGCCTCATAACACATGGGGAGTTTTTGCAATTTTTTAGAGCCCAAAACCTTCCAAAGCTGATAACTTCTCAACTGTTTGTCCAAATCACTTCATTTTTTGATCCTACACTTACCGAAGATAAGATCTTTATTGTGGGGGCTGCAAATCTTAAGGTTTCCAATGACAAATCGATGAAAATTTTTGGAAATTTTTCTAACTCCCCCAAAGGGTTAATAATCTTAACAACATATAAAAATCAACTTTTTCGACAATTAATCCTCCCAACAACCCCTTAGGATGCTTTATTAATGATAATACATAAATAAAAGGACAATTGAATTAATCAAATCAACCATAATCATAACTTAGCCAAAGTGTGACAATCTTTAAGAGATAAGGTATTCCAATTGTTTTAAGGTTACACAATGACTGCTAATCCATGGTCTCATTATGATTACAAATGGCACCAAAACAGAAACAATCATAGGAAGGAGAACCCTCACAACCATGGGAGAAGCAACCTAGAGCTGGAAGGGGCCAACAAGAACAAGGCCAAGAATTACTAGAAGCAACCCATGCAATAAGACCTCTTCGTGAGGAGCTTGAAGTGGAATCTATCTAATAAATTTTGAAAGAAGAAGTGCCTATAGAATAATCACAATGAGAAGAAGTTCTTGAACCCGTTGCAAGGCTTGAGGTCACTTTGACTCAAGCTTGTCTTGATATCATCAAGTCTCAAGAAGTTCAATGCTCCATTCTTCAAGAGATTAACTTAAGACCATTTTTGGAAAAAGCTCCAGAGGATGTCAAGACATAACTACAAGCCTCTCCCATGTGGCTAGTAATCACATCCAATGGGGAATGGTACATGGAAGAGACATATCTCTTTTGAAGTAGTCGAAGGCCAAGGTCCATTGTCAAAATTAGGGACATTTAAGTGTTCTACTCAGCATAAGCTATTGCATAGGAACTTTGGTTGCCGGATACTAGAACACAGCTAGTAGAACTATCCATAAAAGATGATCCTAAGGCCAAGAGGGAGTGGACCCAATGATGCTACGAGGTTGATCGTAAGGAGTATGATGCACTCACACTAGTAGAGAAAATTTACTTCAAGATTGTGGCCTATCACCTCAATCCAACAGTGAGGTTAAGCAAGGTAATCACCTTCTCCGCTCGAGCATGCACTGCTCTAAGTAAGAAATTTCCCATCAACCTTCTATATTTGATCTACTTAGAGATTGAGAAACACTTCAAGGAAAATGAATGTGGAAGGAAGACCTTGCCCTTTTTGTGCCTCATTTAGAAACTCTGCAAAAGGGTAGGCATTGTTTGCTATTCCAATGATACCCTCAGGCATGCTCCTTTGGCCTCATGGTTAGAAATCATGAAAGATAAAATTCCAGCAATGACCCAAGAAGAGGAGCAGTTGCCACCACCACCACCCTCTTAGGACACAACACTAGAGGCCCGTGTAGCCATTGAGTGTCTACACAAAATTCAAGAGTAGCTCTTGAGCGAACAAGAGCAATGTGTAAGAATGACTAGGGTAGATCCATTTGTGTATTGATTAGTCATGAGTCACCTTAATGAGGTGGCCCGAATAGTTAGCCAGATGGAGAGGGGTGGTCCAATATTCTTTGCCCAATGAATGTAGCTACCTGCAAGGTCAGATCCCAATGCATAGGAGGTGACGATGCCATTATCGCAACACTATCTATTCCCAGAACTCTTTAGGAATGCTACCACTTTCTCGATGCATTTGGAGGAAGGCGAAGAGGTAATTGTCTTAGTCATGTAGCACCATGGGTAGGAGACAGTGGCTAAAGTGGTTGCTGATTGTGTTGCTGAAGCATTGAATGCACCCATGGAATATATACTAGACATATCTGCACTTTAAGATGTGTAGAAATTCGTAGTTATAATTAGCAGAAAGCTAGACGTAATCCAACATGAAAAGTTGCTAGAACAACTCGTGGGAACTAGGTAATCAACTTTGGACATCTTTGATCTTCTGGAAGACATCACTATAACCAAGTTGGAGCTGCTAAACACAAGGGGCAAGTGCATTATCCTAGAGGGGCAACTTCAAATGGCCCAAGAAAGAAACCAATGGTTGGCCATGAAGGTTGCCAAACTACATGCCTGACTTCTAGATCCTGCAATTCTTAGCCCAATAGTAACAAGAGATGAAGCTTTCAAACTGCTTCAAGAATGATTCCAAAAGGTTGAGGAGGAGGTAGTTATGGCCATATTCAAATAGTCCATATTTGAAACTAAAACATATTCAATTCAAAAGGACTTGAACTAGATGCACTAGGAGAATGAAACCCTGACCACACAGAACTATCACCTATGAAATTTTGATGCTCAAAAGGACTAAATGTATGAATTCATTCATCAAAAACAAGAGTAACTTGCTAGGGTGAACACTGAACTAAAGAAATTGGCCATAGAGAACCAAAATCTGTCAATGGAGGAAGTATGCACCTTTCACCAGAAATCTGTCATCAAGATTGCTGCCTAAAAGAATGAGGCTTTGAAGTTTGAAAAAGTGGTGAATCACTATAAAGACTTGGTTGGCTTAGAAAAGGAAGTTAATGAGAAACACATTTAGATGGCAAAGGCGAAACTGAATGAAGCTGTCCAGCAACTCCAATAAGGAAGAGAAATGTATCAACCCATCGTTGATGGGATCAATGCCTACAACAAAGTGGATATCTGCTTGAAGGAGTTGCAAATTAAGGAAATTATAGAGTATATGGAGTTGGCCAATCTCTGATATGCTAACTTGATAATGTTGACTACCAGATGACCATGGTTAGAATTAGAATAGCAAGTGGCTAACTTGTATCTGTTATACAAGGTAGAGTTCAAGCACCACAAGGATGCCAAGCAGAAGCTTGAGACCGCAAACACTAAACTTGAAATCCTTATAGCATGGTTTGGAGACCAATGATCAATCACTGAGAACCTAGCTAGATGGATGAATGAAAACTAGGAGCTGAAAGACATAATCAAGGCATTTTACATTGAATGCAAAAAGCTCGTTGGCTAGTTCATCAACACTAAGGAGCTATTTCTAGCAATCTCGTGTCCTTGGGATGTGCCCGTTCGAACCAACATTGGTAAAGTTGCATGGATGATGCACGATCCCAAAAGTAAGGAGGAGAAAATGAAAGCATTGTTGGATGCTTTTTGCCTCCCGCCTGAAGTTGCAACAGCAGCAAGACAACCATAGCCACCTCAATCATTGCCTGTGTGTGAAGCCAATGAAGGTCCCTCGGAGCCTCAAGAACCATCATTGCTTTAGACCATCTGATCTTCTCCAATAGCAAGGAATGTGATATCCAGTTTTGAATAGTTATTTCATGGTGTTCAATTTTGTGTCCAAAACATTATCATTCTTTGTAATGTGTGGATCCATACACCTGGGCACTCCATTTTTTGTCAAGTCAGTTGGTTTTTTTTGTTTAAAGAAAAGTCATTCAATAATCCCATACCTTCCCAATTTTTTAAAAGAACTCAAGGATTAGTTTTCATTTAGTTGTGGGAGTATGATGAGTTGCATTTAGTTGGCTGCATCAATGAGGCCTCGTCGACTGGGCCTTGTTGACGAGGCCTAGTCGATGCATCTTACCATGTGTCGACGAGGCCCCATCGATGCAGTGTTATTTTTTGGCTATAAATACACATGTGCAACCACATTTATGGAAATTAGAGATTGTAGTTGCAGTGAAGCTCTTGTAGTTTTTCCATTTGAAAGTTACAATTTTTCCCCAAGTGCCCATAGTAAGAGTCATTGAGTGTATGGATCTTTATTCAAGCATTGTTGTAATTGAGCATGATAATGTGTGCGACAATAAAGATGAGTTTTCTAATAAACCTTGCAATACTTTGGATAGATTAACTATTTTAGTTATATATTCAATGTTTTTAATTATTTATTAAATTTTTTTTGTTAGTTATTAAATATTTTCTAGTTATTACATTAATGAAACAATTAATCTAGATAGATTACACACATAAGTACGACTACTTCAAGTGTAACATGTATTTGCTTGTTAATCCCAGCAACGTTATTGCTTGGTACACACAATTGCATACTGCTTGGTTGCCCAACAGTGGATACGTGGGTTCAAGATGTGTACGGAAAGTAGGATTGGATGCTTATGTTAGGATTAGTTAAATGCTAGTTAATTAGTTAATTTAGATTAGTTAATCAAATTCCTTCTATTTACATTTTGAGCACCAAACTATAAAACACAAAATGATAAAAATTGAATGCCTTAGTTACACTTAACCATACCAATGTCTGTTATAATTGTAATTGGGAAGACAATGATTAACCTTAAGGCAAGATTCACTTTCTAAAGGACTAGTGCACAGGAAATAATAAAGTTAGTAGAATTTGACTGGATCGTGCGTGAATGCTTTGTGATTCATATCATTAGGCATAGGGGTACTTCATCGCTTATCAATAACCAAAGATGCCATAAACATGGCAGGTGAGCACGTATTTATAGGCAAAAATAGACACTATGTTGATGAGGCCACGTCAACACATCAAATCCCACGTCAACGTGGCCACATTGACAAAACCCAAGAAAGTGTGACTCATCAAATACTATTGTCTACCCAAAGATAATATCTTTTGTTGATAGGTAAGCTTTAGAAGATTGCAAAGAGAGTTGACATAAGATCAATTACAATGGACATTATATGTTAGCATATACTTTTGTACCTTCCTCTTTTACGCACATGGTATTTTCAAAAAGCTTTCTATTACTATATTGAATCCTTGTGCTATTTTAAGTTTAAGCACATATATTAAAAATAATGTAAATGTTGTTAGGACTAGGACCATCCTTCCTACTAACAATTAATTTTCTTATGTTTCTTTGAAGCATATATATTATAGGATTATTCATTTAAAGTTATTCATTTTTATGTTGTTTTTGGGGCTTTCTACTCTATGATTAAGCATGTAATGTACTTTGAATTTTTTTATAGATATTTTCTTAGGATTTGTCCCCTATTCTTCTTGTGTTGCGTCGTGCCCCCCCACCCCCTGCCCTCTGCCTCCCACTCAAGTAGTGAGCTAGGAGGTGCTATATCCATAATCTTTTGGAATTATCCAAAAGTTCCATACTACTCTATGAAATCCTCTAGGATCATTGCCAATACTCCAACAAATTTGTTTTTTAAAAGGATGAGGTATTTTTAAGGATTGAGAAAGAGGAAGTTAAACTAGAAGATTAATATATATGAATGAAATACAAGAAGTGTTTAATCACCACTAACCTGCCTAGTAATGAGAAAATTCTTAGAGCCCATTTGAGAATTTTCTATTGTACTCTGGAGAGCACATATGACTACATTTCTATTATGAAAGCAAAGAAAGATAAAGAAATACCAAGGAGTCTAAATGTATCATTTAGAGTAATCAAATTGCAAGAAGCTTATAAGAAAAAAATTTCTACAATATTAAATAAAAGAACTTCAACACTCATATTTCAATTTATTAAGCTAACTCAAGGTACACAATATTTTTCAATAATAGAAATGGCATTGTAGAAAGAATTTGTGTAATATTTTACAAGAAAAATGTATTATTTGCATATTAACTAAGAATAAGTTACTTCAAAGAACTAGGTAGATGAATTTCTTTTATTTTACATTTTTATACATCATCATTAAAGAGTAAAGCAAGTCTAGATGTTGCAATAATATAAAGACAAAGAACTAAGGGATAACCTTAAAGAATTAAATGATCCAAGAATATTCTCTTAGAGAATTTCCCAATGATTGAAATTTTCATTGATGTATTAGAAAATAACATGTTAACATAATTAATATAATTAGATTCAGTCTTAGAATAACATTAACATAATTACAAATAATCTTGTCATACACCTTGGTAAAGCTTATCTTTGATTAATCAACAATTTTGTTGATTGTCCTTTGCCTACTATAATGATAACATTATCCAAAATGTAATGACTAGGATTAAAACCTAATTACTTATAATTAATGAAACTCAAATTGAAACTAAAAACTTTATTACATTTGTAGATCAAAAAAGATCTTTTAGATAAATAGTGCATTTATTTCATGGAAAATAAAAGTGAATTCAACAAGGTGACTAAGCACTAGTGGATGCAACAACAATATATCATATAAACTTTTTGCTATAATCATATACTTTTTTCTAAGATGTTTAATCAAAGCACAATTAAGAAAAACATGATCCTCATTACTAAGAGCCTTTAACCAACATAACTTACATATGCTATATTCTTTGAGGTTAATCCAATTCACACTTTCTATCCTAAGCCAATGTGAACTTAAACAAAGCTTGTTGAAATTTTTTCCTGCTTCTCATAGTTAAGCATAAAGTTTTCAAAAATTGCTCTTTAACTAACTTGTGTATGTGCTTAGGATTACTTTTCAATACCTCCAATAAGATATTTCATGTCTTTAGCCATTTCATCCCCTAGAAATACTATGTTTGTTCTTATGTATCTTCAATAACTATAAAAATTTTAATTTACTTAATTTTTGCCAAATTTTAAATATGGCTAATAAATTGATACAAACTTTTAACTTCTAATGGTAGTAAGTCACATTCAAAAAGTAACATAAAATAAGGTGTTTGTGGTTTCACCTTCAATTCATCTAATAAAAATGTTTTTTATAGCCTTGCAATAGCTTGATAATTTTTCACACTAAGGCCTATCCCCATATAACATTGTAGGATATGTAACAACCTAAAAGAATTTTATTCTAACCTTTTAAGTCTATAATCCTAATGATTTACATTTTTTCTTAATTACATATAGAACCTTAATTCATCTTGTGATTCTCTCCGTAATACATGTATCCCATTTGTAGTTACTCACATAATGAAGACCTAAGTATACAAAGGAATTCACTATTTCTACATTTGTAAACCCAATTTTAAAATTATAATTTGCATTTGTTGTATCCTAGATCATCAAATTTTTTTCATCACATTTACTTGCAAGCTAAAACACAAACAAAAATGTTCTAGAATTTACAACATATTCTGTATATCTTTCTTGGAGGTAAAAATTAAGGCAGTGCTATATGTATAAAGAAGTAGATTGATGAGTGGCGAGGTACCCCTACACTCAACCATACGAATACGAGTGTAGCATGCATGATCTGGTCAAAGTCTACAGACTAAGTGCCTACATGCCTCATGGAACAATTAAGGTTAATTATTTGTTGTCTTCCCAGACTTACTTGTAGTTGTCATGGTTGTATGGTTAAGTAAGTCTGAGGTATATGATTTTTATGTCTTTTCAATTTTATCTCCTATGCTGATAAGGTGAAGGGTGAAGAGAGTAATTACTCACTTTAACTAACTAACTAAGTCTGAATTAACCTAGTGTTAGCATCCGTTCCCACTTACCGTTCACACCCTGAACCAATGCAACCTTGGTTACCAAACGCTAGTCGTCGCTGGGATCACCAAGTGTAACGCACGTACTCGAAGCGGTCGTACTGAGGCACTTAACTAGGAGAGAAGGGTTGAGAGAGATTTAATGACTAATAAAGTGATTAAATGATAAATAGTAAATAACAATAAATAAAATCCTATTTAGCCTATTCCATGCACTGCAAGGTTTATCCAAGAAGTTCATCTTTATTTTCGAACACAAACATGTGTTTAGGTACAATATTTGCTCAGATAAAGATCTGTTCACTTTGGAGCTCCTACTGCGGGCACATGGAAAATATTCTATCTCTGGAGGGTTCAAACTGCCAGAGTTTTGCTATGGTCTAAGCCTAGGATGAGAAAAAAGGGAGAGCCACCTCTTATTTATAGATTTGGCGGAGGACCGCGATATCTTGTACCCGATATCGCAGGGGATGTGAGATTGTGGAGGATGCGATATCACGGCCCATCCGATATCGCGTCTCATCATACCCCCATGATTGAATGAAAACTCGTCCTTGAGTTCCTTACAAAATATTGGGAAGGTATGGGATAATTGACTCAAAATGGAACTAATGGGATGACATGTGAACAGATCATCATTACAAGACAAGAAAAAAATGGTGTTCATGACAATAAGAGTGAACACCTTATTACATTAACATAAGGCCTTATTTGGCAACTGAGAAAGAGAGAGAGAAAGAAGTTTTGCTGCTGCCAATGCCAAGATTACGTCGTTTGTTGTCCATTCATGAGCGCGTCATCGATCTTTCTCTTTGCATAGCTGATTCAGCACCGCTCCATTCCAAGTGTTCCCTCTAGATCCAATCCATTGTTGTATGATTGCCATTTGCACACACAACATAGTCTTTATATTAGCAAGGGTAAATGAATTGGAATGCAGTTGATACCTTGCCTCAGTGAAAGGTCCATTGGTTGAGTTGTGATATGGCTGATACGGGTCTGGAGATATATTCCTGGTGACTACCAAAGGTGTAGGGGTTAGGAGAAAATCGAAAAATTCGGGCATGGACCCCCATGACTAAGAGCGAACCTTCGGTAGTGATAGAATGGAGAAAGAAAAAGAAGAACGATGGAGAAAAAGGGACAACTATAACATCAATGAAATGGATGTCAAGATGGAAATGAACAAAATAAAGTAAAATAGATTACAAAAATGTTAGGGGAAAGAATTTAACTAATGCATCAAATAGGAATGTCAGTGGGTCCTTCCCAAAGCAAGCTCATGCCCTTAATGCCCTGACAAACCCACATTCAAAGAGTTTGTAGGCTCTAGGAACATCATTTGGAAATAAGAGTTAAAGTCTTAACCGCAAGAATTTACCAAAAAGGAAACAATGCGTCAACCAAAATATATACTAATGATACAACCGGCAATGAGGTGAACAATGGAGAGAAGGGTGGAGAGAAGAGAATGGAATGGAGTCCCAAGAACAAGGTGGTGTATAGGCCCTTGTGTAGTTCATGGTTAATGTGACTTAGTAGATCCCATTCCAAGTCTGGCCTCAAACAAACCACATCCAATGACTTCGCATCAATGTATTCGGCCAATCCATCCCCTTAAAGTAACAAGAATGCCTTCCCAAAGAGCCACCACCATTCTAACGAAACGAAGGGGGAGAGAATGGGAAGCGAGAAGGGCCTTAGTTAGAGGGAACCTTTTATTTTAGTTTCATAACTAGTGCTGGTAGTCCAAATAATTATTTCATCTAAGGGGTGTGCTTTGAATTCTCACTTTTCTTCTTCTTTCTTTCTTTCTTCTTTTTTTTTTTGGTTTTTTTTTGTTTATGCGTGAGAACCACACCATGCAAAGACTTTGTTATTTTTATTTGCTCAGCTTCCGATTATTGAGTAACGTCAAAACGGTAAGAAAACTTAAGAAGAAAACATCCAAGCACCCAAGAGAATGACCAACAAAAATGCATCAAGTTCCCTTGAAGTCACACCCTTTTCAATCCTTGAGTCCTTCCTTAGTTTGAGAAATGCCAAGTCATCAATTCGTTATAGTTCTTATTTAGAAAGGGACTGTACATTTCCAAGCTGAGAGAGATCCTAGAACTTGTGGATGGATGGATGAAGTGGACTCATTGCCTGCTATATCAAAAGAACCATACGTTAGTATCAACATCATAATCTTAAAGGTAAAAACCAAACATTAGCAATCAATAGGAAAATAGTTCATACCATCATGAAGAACACTTATTGGGTGACAAACTTACAAGGTGGATAACACACACACACACACACAAAATGAAAATGTATAATGATGTTGTAAAACAAAAACAAGAAAAGTTAAAGAAATTTTTAAAACAAAAATGTGTAAATCAAAAATGTGTAAAACAAAAAATGTAAAAGAATTGAGGGCATTGAATGATTAGCATAGGTGGCCATCTCCCCCATGATTGAATTGAAAGGGAGAGATCCAAAATAATGAACGTCTATTTGAATTTCTTAGAAGTATCCAACTTCTCCCAATTGATGTTCTTAGATTAAGGGGTGGAAGTTGGCGATGCTCATATTCCAATGTGTCTATGCCTTTGTTACGAGCATGGGTTGTTTCCCTAGTTTGTTCCATGCATGTTGATGGGTTTCTCTTTCTAGTAGCTGTCAACCACAGGGTGTCCACTACTTGTGTGGTTGCTACATACAAACACCTTTGTATTTGTGTTTCTTGGGCACACCAGTTGCATGGAAGGGATGCTGAGCATTCCTCCATGTCATCACCCTATGAGTCACTGCATGTGATGCACAGAACTTTCTTCTTCTTGATCTTTCCATAAATGTTAACCTTATATATTTTCAAGGAAAGATTGCGGATCCCTAGGCATGCGTCTATTGTACTTAGCCATGCCCTTCCCATTATAATTGGGAAGTTCCCTTCGTTGTTGTTAACTTCTATCACCAAGAAATTAGCTGGGTATGACCAACCACACATAGTGGTAGCAATTTCCTCCACATATCCCAAGGGAATGGTGATGGACTGGTCAACCAGCTCTAGTTG
>MNCI01011924.1:0-23279 GCA_015680685.1 Gnetum montanum | reverse complement strand
TAAAGTTGTATTAATGAAAAAAGAACTGCACATTTCAAGAACGAGGAAAACCATAGAGTTTGTGGATGGGTGGATATTATGGACTCACTGCCTGTTGCATGAAACCATGTCCTAATCATCTATAATGAAATTCCAAGCCAAAATCCAAACACTAACAATCAAATAAAAAAATAGTACATACCACCATCAAGCAATGCATTACCACTGTGCCTGGGACTTATTAATAAAAAGTTAGAAAATCGTATCAGAATAAAAGAAAATATAAAAGAAAGTGTAAAATATTCAAGAAATAGTAAATGTACTGATAGTGGATTAATAACATGAAAATAAGAAGATGTAAAATAAAGAATGTTCAAAACAAAAGTTGTAAAACAAAAAATGTGTAAAACAAAAAGGGTGAAAATGGAGGAATTGCTTATATGCTTAGCATGGTTGGCCATCTCCCCCACAACTAAGTTGAAAGGAGGAGATCCAAAATCTGGACTATGGTTGTCCATCCAATGAGGTGTTTATTGTATTTTTTGGCTTATGCTTATGGAAAGGTTTGACTTGTTGGATGTTGACTAGCTGTTTGTTGTCTAGGCTCTTAGGTTTGTAGATCATCATGGCCCCAAAAGGAAAAGTTTCATAAATGATGTAAGGTCCTTACCATAATGTTTGAAACTTAGTTTGTTGAGGTAAATGTGTGGGATTCCAATAGAGAACCTTATCTCCCAGTTGAAATTTGAATTTTCTGATTTTAAGGTCATGGTGCTTTTTGTTGTAGGCCTTGTGAAACTCGTTAGATAATAGGGCCACCAATTAGTTTTTATCTAGTAGGATGAGATTCATTAGTCTTCCTTTTTGTGCTAGACTTAATTCAAGGTTAAGGTCATAGGCTATTAAAAGTGTACAGATCTCAGATTGAATAAGAAGTGTTGGTAATTTTCCATACTTAAGCTCATAGGGAGAATAGCCTATAGGGAGTTTCCATGTTGAGCAATAGGCCCAAAAGGAATCATTGAGTTTTATGCTCCAATATTTCCTATCTTTGCTAACAGTTCTTGTTAGAATCCTTGTGATTTCCCTATTGGTAACCTAAGCTTGACCATTGGCTTAGGGGTGGTAGCGCATTGTGAGTTTGTGATCAACCCCCAAGCATTGCATGAGCTTCCAAAAAGTAGTGCCTATAAAGTGAGATCCATTATTAGAAATTAATGCACATGGAATGCCAAACCTGGTTATAAAATTTTGTTGTACAAATTGAGTAACAATAGAAGATTTACAATTGATGACAGCTACTGCTTTTGCCCATTTCATACAATAGTTGACAACGACTATGATGTACATCTTTCCATTTGACATGGATGTGATGGAAACCTTCAAATCAATGCCCCAAATGTTGAAGGGTTCAAATGGTTGAATCCATTGCTAAGGTCCCTCCATTCGAGCAGTCATTCCACCATCTTGTTGGAATCATTCACAAGAGCAAACATAATGATGAGCATCCTTAAAGAATGTTGGCCAATAGTACCCTGCCATCAAGATTTTAATGGCCATGCATCTTCCAGCATAGTATCCTCCACAAGGACCTTTATGAGCATCATGGAGAATGCGTAGTTGATCGGCATCAAGAACACACCAATGAACCAAGACATTGATGCCTATCTTGTAGAGGTGTTTGTTGATCCCCATGAAGTGTTTTACCTAGTGAAGAAACTATCGTTTCTTCTAGTGGTCCATCCCTTGTGGCATCTCTTGGGTGAGAAGATAGGTGAGAATGCCATCATATCATTTAGGCTCATTAGGCAATTGTTTAGTTATAGCTCCAACATAGAGGAGTTCATTAGGAAACATATTAGATAGTGATTTTTTTTCCTCTTTATTGTCTCATTGCAATCGAGACAAGTGATCAATGACCACATTCTCAGTGCCCTTTTGATCTACCATTGCAAGATCGAATTTCTACAAGATTACTAGCCATTGTATGACATGAGGGCTCACCGTTGGCTTGTTCATTAGGAAGCGAATGACATTGTGGTCCATGTGCACAAACACCTCATATCCAAGCACATAATACTTGAACATCTCTAGAGCAAACACCACTGCCATCAATTCTTTTTTTCTAGTTGTGTAGTTTAGTTGTGCATCCACAATGCTTCGGCTAATGCAGTGGATGTAGTATGGATGTTTCCTGTCATTCATTTGCATAAGCATGAATCCCAAGGCATAATTTGATGTATCCATCATGACATGAAATGGTCTAAACTAGTCAGGTGCTAGTAGGATTAGAGTTTATACAAGTTTCTCTTTTAGTTGTTGAAATGCTTTTTCATATTCTACGATCCATACAAATGAAGCATCTTTCTTTGTCAGCTCCACCAATGACCTTATGATCTTAGAGAAATTCTCTATGAATTACTGGTAGTAGCTAGTATGTCCAAGGAATGATCAAACATCTTTTATAGTTTCTAGTTGGCGTGTTATTCCTTGGATGACCCTTATTTTCTTAGGGTCTACCTCAATTCCTGCTTGTGATATTCTATGCCCCAATACAATGCCTTCCTAGATCATTAGGTGAATTTTTTTGCCAATTGAGTTGCAAGTTGGTTTCAACACATCATTTTAGCACTTGCTCAAGATGGTTTAGGGCTTGCTCAAATGTAGCTTCATAAGTGGAGAAGTTATCCATGAAGACTTCCACACCACTTCCAATTTGCTGTTGAAAAATGCTAAGAACCAAGTGTTAGAATGTAGTAGGAGCATTGCATAGACCAAATCACATCTTTTGATATGCAAAAGTCCCCCAAGGACTCATGAATGTTGTCTTTGCTTAGTCCTCTAGTGCAATTTGAATTTCATTATAACTGCTATAACCATCTAGAAAACTATAGTAGAAATGCCTAGATATTATGTTTAACACTTGATCAACAAATGGCAATGAAAAATGATCCTTGAGTGTTACCATATTCAGTAGCTGAAAATCGATGTAGACCCACCACTTGCCTCCTTTCTTTGGCACAATCACGAGTGGACTAACCCACTCAATATCTGCAATGGGATAAATGAACCTTCCCTTGAGGAGTTGTTTGGTTTCCTCTTTGATGATCTACTTTAGTTTGGGGTTTAATCACCTCTGTGATTATCTCTTTGGCTTCATGGTTAGATTAGTGTAGATGTGATGCTGGCATATCCTAAGATCAATCCTTGTGAGTTTAAGATATGATTAAGCAAAAGCTACTAACCATTTTTCAACCACATTCAACAACATCTTTTTCTGCTCTAGAGAAATATTTGCATTGATTATGATTAGCTTCCCATTTTTTAAAAACACATATTCCAATTCGACTAGTAGCATTTTTACTTCAAGGGGCTCTTTCTTGAAATTTTCAAGAATCTCCAACTCTCCCCAATAAGTATCATCATTTGCATCATTAGAGAGTTGGTGATGAACTTGCTCTAGTTCATCCATGCCTGCAACATATGCGCATGTTAGGCTCTCAATTGGTTTCATGCAAAGTGTGCTGCTCTCAAAATCAGCTTTCACCCATTGGATGCCCTCCTATTTTGTGGCCATTGTATACAAACACCTTTGAATTTCTACTTCTGATGCACACTACTTGCATGCAAAGATAGATGCTTATTTCACAACCTAGAGTTTCTGCACACAATTGCACTCTGTATCGTTGTAGGTGATGCATGGAAGTCGCTTCTTCTTGATTTTTCTAAATGCATTTTTTTGGATATTTCCAGGGAAAGATCTCTAATGGCCATTCTTACATCAAAAATGTTAAGCCATGCCCGTCACATGATGATTGGGAAATCCCCTTTGCAGTTCTCCACCTTGATCACTAGGAAATTAGCAAGATAAGACCACCCATAGATAGTGGTCACAATGTCTTTCACCAGTTCCAATGGAATAGTGATGGACTAGTCTACCAATTCTAATTTGATATTTCTCTTCTTGAGAGGAGGTGGGTTCCATGCAGTGTATATCTTATGAGAAATTAAATTGACATCAAAACTTAAGTCAAGAATAGCTTTGCACAGTTCATTCCCAAAAATCTGTAAATAAATAAGACTTCCAAGATCGTCTAATTTCCTAGGAAGGTTTCTAGCATGAATCTAATCAGTTATAATGTGAGTAAGCATCACAGTATGGATCCTAGGCTGAAGGGGATTCAAAGGAATTTGATACAGAGGAAGATTGATGAATCATCAGTTGACTAGGTTATCTGATAAAAAGTCAACTTTTTGATTGGATTCAATAACAAAGCTCTAATAATAAGGCTCCAATAACAAGGATCTGATAACAAGGCCTTAATATCGGAACCTCAACATTGGGTATCTAATGTTGAAGCCCAGGATGCAATGTTGAATATCCAATATTGGGGGGTATGGGCTTGCTTATAAATATAGCGCTTGGGCGCATGGTTTGAGCAATAGTTTTACATATTTTTTCATAGTTTTATCAATAGAGTAGTCAAATTCTTGTAGTTTTATTCCATAATCTTAGAGAATAGGTAGTGAGTGTCCACAGAGTAGATCTAAGTTAGTTTTACAAAGTCTTATTCGACTGGCAATTTACCTAGACATATTTCATAAGTGGCAATAAGATTGAGATTAATTCTTATTCATTACAGGACTTTGAATTAGACTAGATTTACTTTCCATGCAATTTACTTTTCATGTACTTAATTAATATTTACATTTTCATGCATGTTAATTAATTAAGCAAATAAGTACACTCACTTCGAGCATGCATATAACTCTTGGTAATCCTAGCAACGCTTAACGTTTGGTAACCTGGTAGTGTTATATGTGTTCAGGATGTTCACGGGAAGTGGGATTTGATACTTATGTTAGGGTAGTTGATTATTAATTAGTAATTAGATTAGTTGAATTGATTATAAATTGAGTTTCAACCTATTGTTAATCATAGAACAATAAAATATAAAATAATAAAAATCATATGCCTCACTCTAGACTAAATCATACCTGACAAAGCTACCACTAGTCTAAGTGGGAAGACAGCAAACTACGGTCAAGGCATAGCGATCTAGATGCCACAACTAGTCCCATCCATGTAATTCAACAAGATCATGCATGAATGCTTATGATTCATATGGTTGGGCGTAGGGGTACCTTGCTGCTCATCATTAGCATTGTTGCCGAGGATGGTGCTAGTTATCTAGATTAGTTATATTATACACGATCACTGTAAAGGTATTAACGATCTATCTTTTAGAAAACATCAATATTTTAAGTTACATACATTATCAGATAAAACCATGTCTTCTTCACACAAGATCCATAATGCATCATATGATGAGAACACTCATAGGAGAAATGATAGGATATATACTGAAGAAAATTGAAGTGAAAAACCTCAAACAAGGGTTTCCTATGCTCATTTAGACCCTTACTACACTCAAAGACTACATTCAACTAGTGCATACAGTCCTAGAGGAGATGGAGTAAGTCCTAGGAGGGCTTCAAGGCCTAGGACCTCCTCTAAACATAGACAAGATAAATCAAGTGACCATGGGAAGAACTATAGGATCCATGGTGATTTTCCCAATTCCTCATATTTCTCTTCCTCTTCAACATTTAGTTTTGATGAAGATGAACATAGCTATAGAGATAGAGCTCCATTTTGAGGTCAAGAAAAAGATAGTACTTGGACTGAAGGGAAAAATTGAATTCATCACAATGAGCATAAACAAGATCATCGCAAACAAATGAATAGAAATAAAAAGTTTTATCACAACATGTCTGATGATGATGAACTCTTGTTGGCTACTAAGAACCTGATGGAGATCATGGAGGCAATTAAGATATCCCACAAGCATTGTAGGGAGAGTCGCCTACCCAGGTTTGATATGAACAATATTCCTAAATTTGCAGGAGGCTACGACTTGGATCCACAACATCATCTACAAGCCTTCCATGATGCCTGTGCCTTGTACAACATTGAAAGTGGATGGCAAAAGCTTAAGCTATTTCCTAGGACATTAATCGATGAAGTTGAAAGTTGGTATAGATCATTGGAATCAAGTTCCATTCACCAGTGGTCCACAATGCTGGAAAATTTCAAAGAAAAATGCCAAACCTATGAGAGAGTGTCCAACATAAGAAAAGAAATCCAAGAGTGGAAGTAAGAAAATCATGAACACTTGGATGTGGCCCTGGATAGATGCTATTTGATACTACATAGATGTCCTAGCCATGATTTCTCTTAGGAAAGGAAAATTTTTCACATCATAGATGGGCTTTATAATAAAACAAGGGAGACCCTTGGGATGTATGCTCTAGGTCAATTATATGAACTACAAACCCATTAGATCCAAGAGCTAATTAATCATGTGGCAAAAGAAGGAGAGCTATGTAAACAAGAGAATGTAGAGGAAAACAACTGGGACCAACTCTTCAAAAGAAAAGGGTCCATATCTGTGATGAGGGAAAAGAGGTAGCTCTCGATGAGATGATTTTACAATCAACCTTGTCAATACAAAATTTTATCAATGAGCTTGAAGTAAAGCTAGGCAAGATGTTGGAAGGGATGAATGAGAAAGTTAAAACTTGTGCAGAAACCAAAGAGGAGAGGGTGACACAAAGCAAATCAAGTAATCACAAAAAAAGAAGGAAAAAGAACCAAGAAATAGTTAGGAACACTTATTGGCAAATAGGAAAAATGGCTGAAGAAAGTGAGCCTATAGACTCAACCATAGAGAAAGATAATGGATGTGACATTTACATATATGACCATCCAAAGGGCCATTGCCCAATCTTGTTGCATCTACATAAGAGTTGGGTAGGGTCATTAAATCCGAAGTTGGTACAAAGGTACATGTCCAAGAGATTTCCTCTTCTACGTAGTAATTTTAGACAACCAGAGCCAACCATACTATCCTAGGGGACTTATTACTAGCCTCAACATTGGCATCAACCATAGTGGTAACAATCATAGTCATGGGGGAGGCCACCGCCAAACTAATCCTATCCTTCCTACCAATTGAACCCACATGGATATTATGTTCAACACCTTGTTTCACCAACCAGTTTTACTTCCTCTACTTCAAATCACTACTAGCACTCTCTCGAATATCATTATCCTACAACATCTTATACTAGATCACCACCTCACACCTCTTACCTTGCATCATATCCTCAATATTCTCATACTCACCTCCACCATATGTCACCTCCAACAACACAAGAAGGTTCAACATCACAACATTAACAAGAGAATCTCACTTGTGCTGCAAACATACATGTAAATGATAATGCTAGTAGATCTCAACCAAATTCTTGGAAACATCCCTTCTGGTGGAAAGGTCATAAGTGAAAGTAAAACACTCATGGACCTACTAGATCACCTGAACCAGCACAAGGCTAATTTGATGTAATAACCTTCCTCACAAAAATGATGTCTCCTAATCATACACAAAATCCAACAACCATCACCACTCTAACACAACACATAAATGATAAACTTATCATTGTGGATAGACAAAAGAATCCATGCATCACCAATAATGATAAAGGATGCAGTTGTGGGCTAGAAGTTTGAAATATTAACACAACCCCTATACTAGCCCACCATAAATTTCAAGAGTAAGTGTGTGAACAAAATCCAGTCTATGTAATAGCCACTAAACCAAAAGACACCTAGTGGCTTGAAAATGAGAATATAAAACTGTCTCAAAGATGCATGGAAGTAATTCATTTGCTTATTAGTTCTAGAATTTTCTGATTCTTCATATGTTTTTCATTTTTTAATATTTTTCTTTTCTTTATAATTTTTCTCTTTTCTTGAGTCATTCTCTTTATGTTTTATGAATTTATTTTATGTTTTTCTTAATAAAATTGCCAAGTCACGATGCAAAAGTCAACACTATGTGTTTGGTTTTTTGTGCTATGTTATCAAGATAATTGGGTAAGCAATTGTGTAAAGTAGTGAGACCACCTCATCCATCCTTGTAGTTCTCTGAATAAAAGGTCTTTTTCATGGAAACAATTTGGTTCTTCTTTTATGAAACTAAAATTCTTTAATGATCATTGAACCTTGAAGAAAGAGGGAACGACCAAGTGAAAATGACAAAGTGTGCAACCTCAAGGGGACTTGTTGGATTCTCTTCTTAACTTCCTTCATGTGGTTTATGACTCCTCGAGGAACGTATCATCACTCCTTCATCAACCAATAAATAGGAAGCTATGTCTTTGCATGGTGTGGCTCCCATATGAAAAAAAAATTAAAAAACAAAAATAATAAAAAAAAAAACAAAAAAAACAACAATAATGGAAATTCAAAGCACACCCCTTAGACACAATAATGGGCTACAAGTACTAGTTATGGGGTTGGAAAGACATGTTACCCATGCCTGAAGGCACCCCTTTAACTAAGGCCCTTCCTTCCTTCTTCTCTTTTTGGAGTGATGATTGTTCCTTAAGGTGGTTGTGGACTCATGGTGGTTGGGTAGGATGAAACACATCAATGCGAGGTCACTATTCATGGTATGGACTTGGTCTAAACTTGGATGGATACGTATGTTGATCATTTTAATTACACTTATCACAAGAACCTATTATGGACATGGTCAAAGTACCTTACATCTTGATCTCTACAATCCCTTCTCATTCCATTATTCACCTCACTACTGCATGCAATTATGAGCCTTTTGGTTTTGTGTAGTATAGTGCAACATCCTAACCACGGTAGTTGTGTGTTGTTTGAAACAAAGGCATGGCCTCCATTTAACTTCTTGAGTGCCCATGGACATCTATAGAAGTGGTTATGCAAGGGCATTATGGAAAAAGCTTGCTTTGGGGAGGACCCACTTGCATAACTTTTCTTGATCATGGCTTTGAACTAACTTTTACATATTCTAGAACATCAATGATGGTTTCTCTAAATTCATGCATGATTTTGGGACTACTTCTCATCTGTTTGATTAATTTTTCCTACTTTTCTATTTCCATATCCATTAATATTTCTTGGCCATCTTCTGAATTAGACCTTTAGTTTCAATTATTCAAAAACCTATGTGCTTTTGGAGTTACGCTTATTAGTCATGTGGGCTAGGGATGTCTGCTTTAAAATTTTTGAAATTTTTCCAACATCCTAGTTTTGAACATCATGGTAACTAATAGTATTTGATCAAAATAATGTAAACAACTTCATGATTTTAGTTACCTCATAGCTTTGGGCATAGTATGTTGTAATCACTTTGTGCTTAAATAAAAATTAAGGGATTTGAAAAGGGTTAATTATTAAGGAAAATTTACCAAAACTAATTTTGATCCTTTGATGACTACAAGTGATGCTAAGAGAAACATCTAAGGAAGAAGGTCTTTTGTCAGGTATGAAAACAAAGCCAAGAGAGGGACAACAAAGGATATGATCATGGACACATCATAACACATATAAGATAATAGCTCAAGCTTCGCATGTTTGCTAGATTCATGGGGTGATGAGAAGAAATTTTAGTTCACCCTTCAAGAATGTTCTACATAGCCAAAGAAGCATCAACATAACAATGAAGGTTAAAAGTTTGGCATTGCTAGCGGCAACAAGAAGAATCATCTTTAGAGGATTCTTGAAGACCTCTGCAAATCTTGTAATCTTCAAAGTCTGTCTAGTCTTTTTGTCACTCTATCATTTTATATACTCAAATAAAATTTTGTAATGCAACACTCAGAGTGAGTTAGTAGTTAGCGTTAGTCAATAATTCCATACCTTCAAAATTTTGTAAAGAAAGCTTTGTCCTATCCTATTAACTTGAGAACAAGTTTTTATTCAGTTTTTATTTAGTATGATGAATCATTAGTTGGCTAGGTTATCTGATAAAAAGTTAACTTTTTGGTTGGCTTTCATAATAAGGCTTTGATATTGGGTACCCAATATCAAAGCCTCAACATCAAGTATCCGATGAGCCCAGGATGTGATGTTGAATATCTAATATCGGGGAGTATGGGCTGGCTTATAAATATAGCACTTGGGCACATGGTTTGAGCAATAGTTTTGCATAGCTTTTCATAGTTTTGTCAATAGAGTAGCTGAATTCTTGTAGTTTTATTTCATAATATTAGAGAATAGTCAGTGAGTGCCCACAGAGTGGATCTATGTTAGTTGTACGAAGTCTTATTCAACTGGCAATGTACCTAGAGATATTCCATGAGCAGCAATAAGATCGAGATTGATTTTTATTCATTACAACACTTTGACTTAGATTAGATTTACTTTCCATATAATTTACTTTTTATGTACTTAGTTAATATTTATATTTTCATGCATGTTAATTAATTAAACACATAAGTACAATCACTTTGAGCATGCGTATGACTCTTGGTAATCCTAGAAACGCTTAACGTTTGGTAACCCAGTAGCATTATATGTGTTTAGGATGTGCATGAGAAGTGGGATTGGATATTTATGTTAGGGTAGTTGATTATTAATTAGCAATTAGATTAGTTAAATTGATTATAAATTCAGTTTCAAACTATTGTTAATCGTAGAACAATAAAATATAAAATAATAAATATCATATGCCTCACTCTAGACTAAACCATACATGACAAAGCTACCACTAGTCCAAGTGTGAAGATAGCAAACTACAGTTAAGGCATAGCGATCTAGATGCCATTATTAGCTCCATCCATGGAATTCAACCAAATCCTGTGTGAATGCTTATGATCCGTATGGTTGGGTGTAGGGGTACCTCGCAGCTCATCAAAGATGGAGGAATAGGATTGTCAATTGCAGGTGTATTTGAGGGCTTAGGTGGACTATGGGGTTGAAAGAAAGGTCTTTTCTTTGATCAAGTATTCGAACTACTCGATTGATGAACCAATTGTAGATTAATGGCCCTAGTAATGTTGTGTTATTGCGGATGAGCTAGTAGTTCACCCTACATAGGTGGAGTCGGCCGTAGTTATGCGACTGGAGGAGGAACATGTGCAGGGATAGGAGGGGGATGAGAATAAAAGGTGGAATTCCTTCTTTCATGTAAAGAATGAGTTCGATAATAATAAAAAGGGTGGTAGTGAGATTGGAAAGTAGAAATGTGATTGAAGGAGTCACATGGAGATAGGGGTTGCTGAACATAGTACCCATATGGATAAAGTTGTTTGTAGGGTATTGTTGCCTTGGTGGTGCTAGTGCTCATGATTGTGGTTCTTGCCACTATTGATACTGCTCATATGGTTGTGGTGGAGTTCTACTTGGATAATATTGCTATTGCTAGTGGAACTGCCTAAAATTATCTTGAGGATAATGTAATCTTTTGGATGTTTGCCTTTGTGTTAGTCGTGGATTTAAAGCATACAATCTTTGTGTTAGTCCCATAACTGATCAAACTTGGCTGCAATTTCAAATTGAAATTTTGGAGTGGTAAGGTTTTTCTATTTACCACCTCATTAGGTGAAAATTTTTCTTTACTATCACAAAATTGAACCTCCCTCTTGCAAATGGAAGGATTATGGTTATATTCTTCTATACTTTCTCTTTTTCTTAATTCACCCTCCTCTTTAGCTACCTACTCAAGTAGTCTTTGTATTTGATGGGCACTTAATTTTGACAGTAACCCTTAGGCATAGGCACCAAGGGTTCTCCTCATTTCTAATCAAAGCCCATCTACAATGTGGTGAAGTTGATCTTGTTGAGAATAACCATGGCTAGGACATTTGTGCATTAAGAAATAGTATTAGCCAATGGCAACATCCAAGGGTTCGTGTGTTCCTTATTTCCATCCTTGGATTTGCCTTCTCAAGTTGGACACTTTGGAGTATGTTTGATATTTATCATTAAACAGTTCAAGCATGGTATTCCATCATCTAATAGATTTCAGCTCTAAGAGCCAGTACTAGTTCTATGCTTCTTTGATGAGTGTCCTTGGAAATAACTTAATTTTTTGCAACTCATTCTCTATGTTCTGCAAGGCACATGCATCTTGAAAAGCTTAGATATGGTTCTGCAGATCAGAGTTATATCCCCCTTCGAACTGAGGAATATTATTCATGTCTAGCATTTTGATCTAATTATCCTTCATGTGCCTTATTGGAATTCGTACTGCCTCTACGATATTAAGAATACTTTAGGTAGCAAGCAAAGGCTCATCGAGGTCATGATCATGGTGCCTACGATGCCCTCTACTACGCCTTCATTCATGGAAATGTACCTCTCTTGAATGTCTACACCCTTGATCTTGCCTTGCCTGATAGTCCCTTCAATCATTTTGGTCTTATTGGTCATTTTGGTCACCTCCATCATAGTCTTGCCTCCTACAATCATGGTCAAAGCCAAAAGAAGAAGATGATGATGACAACAAAGGTGAAGAAGAAGGAGGACTAGCACCATCATGGTGCCTACTACCACCTCTTTGGTGATCATGACCATCATCATAATCTTTTTTCTTATCTGCATCCCTGCATTGACTTGCATCATTGGATCCTCCTTTGTTATTGGATCCATTCTTACCAGAACCAGGATTGTGAATTGTGGACCACAAGTTCTGATTTTGACCTCCTTCACCAAAGTCAAAGCAAGGAATTTCACTAAATGGAAAACCCCCAAAGAAGGGTTACCCATCATCTTTTTGATATAGCAAGAATGAAGAATCATTAAATCCTTTTCCCTTCACAAATTTATAATGTTGTTCCAATTGGCAATCCCTGAGATGTTGTGCCTCAGTGGGATGATAATTCTTGGCATTACTATCTTGTACAAGATACTCAGCATGAAGTTTCTAGAGATCCCATCATATAAGCATTTGTTAGAGCATTACAGGAATGGATTAGTCGGGTAGCAACACAATGTTGCCCTCCATGTCACGCCACCATAGCTATTCACCTTGATGTAGGATGAAGGTGAAATTGGGTACATACTCATCATGCTGAGCATATACCACTCGATATTGTTGAGGCACCGGCTAATGATCTCCATCAAACTTGGGCAAAGAAGTACTCTTGTGAAAAGAAGACATTTTCGATTAGAAAAAATAAAAATGTAGTGTGCTTTTAGAAATCATTGTAGTAATCTTAAAATGTAATATGACTCTAAGGTTCATTTCAACAATTTGAATAATTTTTACTAAATCCTAGATAGTGTATGCAACAACTAAAAGGTCCCTGACAATAGCACTAATGATGAGCAACAAGGTACCCCTACATCCAACCATACAAATCACCAAGGCGTTCACACATGATCTAGTTGAATTCCATGGACCTATAGTTCTCCAGTGCACTAGTTATTCTAGGAAGTGAAATGGGCATTAATAATGTTCATTGTCTTCCCAACTACACTTGTGAAGCTCAAGGATATGGTTTAAGTGTACTTGAGGTACATGATTTTTATCATTTTATGTTTTATAAGTTTAATCACCTACAAAAAGAATGAAAGCATAGAATAATTTAAGATCTAATTCATTCGTTGCCTAGCTAGCCTAACACAAGTACCCATCCCACTTTCCTGGACACATCCTGAACACATGTAGCACTGCTGGGCTACCAAATGTTAAACATTGTTGGGTTACCAAACACTATATGTATGCTTGAAGTGGCCATGCTTATGTTCATTAACAACTAGAAATTAATTGCTTAATTTAAATGCATTAAAGTAATGTACATGAAAGTAAAGTGCATTAAAAGAAACATTAATTTATTCTTAGTGTTGCAAGGATTATCAAAAGGATTTTTTTTATTCTCGTCACACTACTATGCTTAGGTACATCAATGTTGGAACAAGGATCCATACACACTCAGACTCCTACTACAAGTACTTAGAAAATATTCTAACTCTAGAGAAAACAAACTACAAGAGTTTCGCTACTCCATGCAAAAACTATGAAAAACTATTTTAGAAACTCATGAGCCTAAGTGCTATGTTTATAGGCCGATGTATACCCGTGATATTGAATATCTGACATCGCGTCCTTGGCTCTGACATCGGGTATCCGATGTCACAGCTCTAATATTGGATATCCAATATCGAAGTGTGTCAAAAACATGACTCATCACCAGGGTATTTGAGAAAGAGAGACTTTTAGAGAAAGTCATAAATAAATTCTAGAAGCATAACTTGTAGAAATTCCATTAAAGAAAATCATTAATTGAGCCATACAATTATGTATTAAGGTATCTAAAGATAATTTTTTTGGGATCATCTAGGATGTGCCAATATAGCAACTCCTCTTGTGTCATCCATGTAGGAGGTATAAGAGATAAGAAAAATAGAAGTAATAGTGCTTAATTTGTAGGGGTGTGTTGAAGTTTATGGGATTTTTTATTTAAATTTATTCAATTTAACCATCTCTTACATTAAAAATCTTAACAATTTATAACAAGCATTCAATTTTCCTACTAACTTTGAGATTCCTTATTTTTAACAATTTGCAATAAGTCAAAGCGTTCAATTTTATTATCTTCTACATAAAAAATTGACATTTTACAATGAGTCCATTACTTGAAAGCTTAGTGCTTGTTATCTTCTACATAAAAAAGTGGCATTTTACAATGAGTCCATCACTTGAGAGCTTAGTGCTTGTCCAACCAAGCAAGGTTGCAATTGAGTGGCTAGAATAGGTTAGAACAAAGGACTCATGACTTGAGAAATAAGCACTTTACCATCATAATGCTAGCTATGTAGATATGTCTAGTAACAGTTCCCTAATAGAAATTTCAAGAAATTAATCACTTTTGTAGTTTGTTATTATTTTCTTGGGGATGCATGAAAAGGCCTAAGCATTTACTTTTCCCCTATACAACCAACATAAGCAATTTTTTTCCTACCAAAATTTATGCTAATAGAGCAATGAGCTAAGAAAAACATTGTAATCTTAGTAATATATTACATATTTCTTTGAAACATATAATGTGGTTAGTGGAAATTTAAATGTAATAGGTTTGTTCAAAGAAATGCTAAAGCTATGAGACCTATGGAGTAGTTGAGAGTATGCCTTTTTAGTAATAATGGTAATCTTCCTTGGATATGGCTTTGATAAGTGGGATAATTTCAATCAAGACATTGGAAAATTAATAGAGATTATCTCTTTTATATTTTCCAAGAAGCTATTAAAAATGTTTCCCTTAGTAAAAATATTAATAGAGGTGTGATTGGTCTTCTTCTAAAGAATGAACATCTTGAATATATAGGTAGACATATCTTAAATAATATTATTGTAGCTTGGGAGAAAATGCAATGGGATTTTGATACTAACCAGGACATTACTTTTATTAAGTTATATTATGGTAAAGAGTATGATAAGATTGAATGGAATTTCATTATCTATTAGCTTTGGAAACTGGAATTTGGTGATTATTTTACTCATCTTATTTATATCCTGATTACTAATGCTAACTCTTAAGTTGCTAAAAATTTTGGATTGAGTTCCTTATTTTTTCTTCGATGGTTAGTTCATTAAAGTTATTCTCTAGCTCCCTATCTTTTTATTATTGTAGCAAACTTTCTTTCACATAATTTACATTGTGATTTGCAAAGGAATATCATCAAGGAAATTTCAATTAATGATCAAGGTATAAAATTGATTAAAATGTACTTTGCAAATGATTTTTTTAATGATAACAATTCTCTACAACTTATTAATATTTTATTCATTGAAATAAAGAATTATTGCATGTTATCTAGCTCTCATATTAATTAGCAAAAAGTTGTTTATTGCAATAGCATTATTGATAAGTGGATTATTCTCAAGCCTCATATAATCTTGAAAAAAAATTATCTTTAAAATTTTAGGAATATCTATTTCTTTTGAGCCTTATTTGAATATTTCTAAACCCTTATATTTCCATACCATATTTAAATTAAATGATTTAAAACTCTTAAAAATTGAGGTAAATAACCTAGAACTTACACAAGTACATACCTTCTAGAAATCTCTTAAGCTATTTGTATAAATCAAAAGATAGTTTAGTAGATGACATAGAAGCATTTACCACCACAATCAAACCCATGACATTAAGCTTTTAAATCAAGAGTCTTACACTAGGCTAACACCTATTATTCATGATGTCGTAGTATCATGGTTGAGTCCATTATGCATGATACCTAGAGTGTAAGATCTATACTTATTGAGAGTTGGTAATTTTACACTTAATCATTGGAAAGAACAAAACACTAAAAGGAGGATATTGAATGCATGCCAAAAATGATAAGCATGTGTTTTTTAAGGTGTGGAGATAGTACTCCATAGTTAGTGTGGAGTGTTAATATAAAACCTTAAGATATCATTCACTCAATGATTTTTTTCAAACTTAACATTACAATTTTTTAGTTGCCTATTTCTATCATAGTTTAAGATTACTTTTAAAATATCTAATAAGATGTGGCTCAATCGGTTATCTAATCAACAAGCAATTGAAATCACATTTGAGACACAATTCTTTCCCCAAAACCCAAAATTCCTATATTGAGTTTGGGACTTTTGGCAAATTCTCTCAATGGCTTATCGATTTTGAGGGTTCCTTACAAAGTTAATGCAACAAAATCCTTTTAGTGAAGAATGATATAAAGATAAAAAACTCTAATGTCTCTCAAACTATAGTGACTATGAAGAATTCTGAAGCTTCTAATTTTATTTTACCTGATGATTTATATGAATCCCTGTCAAAAGATATAATAGCTTCATGATACATATTTTTGGTGATTATTAGATTTATTCACTTGATTAAGGATTTTATACTAGTGATTTAGGTTATTCTTAAATGCTATGGAATTAATGTTTTACATATTCGCTATTTTTCCAAATATTTTTTGCATGTTGAACTAGCCAATTCAAAATTGGTTGAGAAATCATTGGATCTTATAGTTTTTATGAATCAATGTAATGATTTTATTGCTCAAGAATAAAAACTGTATTTTGATCCTTATTCTTCTAATTACTATAAAGCTTCTTGCTGGATTAAATTAGAAAATATTCCATTTATTTTTCAAAGTGTTGAAAGTGAAATTGTTAGCAATGTTGGCATGATCTTGAAGACATAGTCAAAAACATTACTAGATGGTATCTAGCACACATGTTTTTTGTAGCGATTGGTTTATGGTAGAGGAAGACAAAATTAAAACTCAAGGCTGGTAATAAGTATTATTCCTAGAAAATTACAAACTATAATTTGCAAGGATGTTGTAGCAATTGTCATCATGAAGGTCATGTTATTGGAATTTATTCTTTTTCTAATAGAAAATTTGTTCATAAGGAAAAGAAACAACAATATTCAAAAAAGGTAAATAATAGAAGTTTTCAGCAGGCACATATGAAATCTTCTTTAACAAGTTCTTAACCTTTTACTAATCCTTTTAATTATAAAAGTACTAGTAAGCTCTTAATATCTAAAGAGAATTTATCTTTAAAAATAAAGAATTTTTTAATAGGGACAAGTGATGAGTGGCAAGGTATCCCTATGTTCAACCATATGAATCACAAGCGATCACATGTGATCCGATTGAATTTCACGGACTTTGTAGTTTCTGGTACACTAGTCTTCTAGGAAGTGAATCTTTACCTTAAGGTCAATTGTTGTCTTCCCAATTAGACTTGTGACGTACACTAGTATGGTTAAGTGTAATTAAGGCATATAATTTTTATCATTTTATATTTTATGGTTTGGTGTTCAAAAGGAAGATAAAAGTAATTGGATTAACTAATTTAATTTAAATAATTAAGTAATATCTAACTAGTCCTAACATAAGCATTCGGTCCCACTTTCCACACACATCCTACACCCACATATCCACTATTAGGTTACCAAGCGCTATGCTACTGGGCATACCAAGTAATAACGCTACTAGGATTACCAAGTGAATATGTGTTACGCTCAAAGCGGTCATACTTATGTGTTTAATTTATCTTGCTTAATTTCTTCATTAACTTAATTACTAGAAAATATTTAATGAGTAATTGAAAACATTAAATGCATAAATAGAATATTTAATCTATCTAAAGTGTTGCAAGGTTTATCAGAAAGCTCATCTTTATTACCACACACACTATCGTTCTTAGGTACAACAATGTTTGAATAAAGATCTATACACTAAATGACTCCTGCTGTAGGCACTTGGAGAAAAATTCTAACTTTCAAATGAACAAACTACAAGAGCTTCACTGCTACTAAAATCTCAATTATGATAAATGTAGTTGATGGACGCATATTTATAAAAGAATATAGATACTACATTGATGAGGCCTCGTATGAGCATCGATGAGGCCTAGTCGACGAGGCCTTATCAACGCAGCCAACAAAAGTACGACTTATCATACCCCCATGACTAAATGAAAACTTGTCCTCGAGTTCTTTTTACAAAATTAGGAAGGTATGGGATTATTAATTGACCTTTCACAAACAAAATAGACTGACTGACTTGACAAGAATGAAGTGCCTGGGTGTATGGATCAACACATTACAAAAATGGTGGTGTTTAGGACATAAAATTGAATACCATGACATGACTCTTCAAAATTGGACAACACATCCCTTGATGGTGTGAAGTTTGGTGGAGAAGATTAGATAGTCCCAAGTAGTAGTGGCGCTTGAGGTTTTGAGGAACCTTCTCTGGCTTCACACACGTGCAGCGGTCAAGGTGGCTATGGTTGTTTTTCTACTGCTGCAACTTTTAGGGGGAGGCAAAAAGCATCCAAAAGTGCTTTCATTTTCTCCTCCTTACTTCTAGGATTGTGCACTATCCACGTAGCTTCGCCAATGTGGATCAAAATAGGCACATCCCAAGGACACGAAATTACTAGAAACAACTCCTTTGCGTTGATAAACTAGGTAGTGAATTGTTTGCATTCAATGTTGAGCACTTTGAATATATCATTCAACCCTTGGTAATCATTCATCCTTTTAGCTAGGTGTTGATGCATAAATTTTGGTCATGCCAACATCGGAAAAACTCATTTGAGGATACTATAGCTTAGGGCACCTCCTGTATGGGTATGGAAACCTGAGAATAGTCTCAGCTGGAAAGAGCCATGTGACCAAGTGATAGAGAGATAGAGAGATAGAAAACATAGAGAGAGATAAAACATGAAAAAAACTAAAGGAGAGAGAAATAGAAACCACCGACAGGATGCATGGTTGTGTCTCCATAAGAATCATGTGTAGTTGCGATCAAACATCACTAATGCCCTGCGGACCACCAACTGCATAAACATCATGCACAAATCCACCGTCCACCACATGCCATTTGCTGAAATAAAAGAAGATAGAGAGAAGATCCACCGACATGATGCATTNCAGGATGCATGGTTGTGTTGCCACAAGAATCATGTGTAGTTGCGATCAGACATCACCAATGCCCTACAGACCACCAACTGCATAAACATCATGCACAAATCCACCGTCCACCACATGCAATTTGCTAAAATAAAAGAAGATAGAGAGAAGATCCACCGACAGGATGCANATCAAACATCACCAATGCCCTACGAACCACCAACCGTTGTTGCCGCACACACTGCCAACCACCTAGAGAAAGAGAAGGTTCAGTCCATGGCTTCATGACCCTGGCCTCATTGGCCTAGGGCTTCCTGGCCTGACTTCTCCTCCTCTTCTCCTTCCAACTCCATCACCTTGATGGCCTTTTATAGCCAATTTTAGGGTTAGGGTAACCTATCTTTTTTTTTCTAATTAATTTTTTTTATTTTTTTATTTTTATTTTATTTTTTTTCTTCTTTTTTTTTAAATAAACAAAGGCCCCATGCCAAGCATGGGTGTGTTGGTACCAACACTAGGTTCTCAGTAGTTGATTATTGATTTGTGAAGTGTGCTTTGAAAACTTTAAGTTCAACATTTGCAATCTCAAGCTTTTGCTTAGTGTCTTTATGGTGCTTGAACTTTTCCTTGTATAACAAATACAAGGTAGCAACTTGTTTTTCTAACTATGACCATGGTCGTCTGACAGTCAGCATAGCTAGGTTTGCATAGTGGAGATTAGCCAACTCCATGTACTCTATCATTTCTTCTATTTGCAACTCCTTTATGCAAATATCTGCTTTGTTATAGGCATCAATCCCATCAATAATGGGCTGCAAAACTTCTTTCCCTTATTGGAGTTGCTAGAGGGCTTCATTTATTTTCACCTTCACCATTTAGATGTGCTTCTCGTTGATTTCCTTCTACAGGCCAACCTGGTCTCTATAGTGATCTTTAACTTTTTCAAACTTTAAGGCTTCATTCTTCCAGGTTGCAATTTCAATAGTAGATTTCTAGCATAGGGCACAGACTTCTTCCATTGACAAATTTTGATTCTCTATGGTCAATCTCCTTAACTTAGTGCACCCTAGCAAGCTATTGCTCTTGTTGTTGATGAATAAATTCTTGCATTCCTTTTGGGCATCAACATTACACAGGTGATGATTTTGAATGGTTAGTGTCTTATTCTCCTAGTACATCTAAGCCAAGTCCTTCTAAATTGAATAAGTCTTTGCCTTTGCTATGGAGTGGTTAAAGATGGTCATTACTGCCTCCTACTTAGCCTTCCTGAATCATTCTTGAAGTTGTTAGAAAGCTTCATCTTTGGTTGTTGTTAGGCTAAGGATTATAAGGTCAGTAAGGCAAGCACGTAATTTGGCAACCTCTGTAGCCAAGCATTGATTTTTTGCTTGAGTCGTTTTAAGTTGCCCCTTCAAAATGATGCACTTGCCCCTTGCATCTAGCAACTCCAACTAGATTGGGATGATGTTTTTCAAAAAATCAAAATTATCTGGAATCGATTGTTTGATCCCTACCAGTCGATCCAACAATTCTTCATGTTGGGCTGCATTCAAATTTTCACTAACCATGCCTGTGAATGTCTACACATATTGAAGTGCAAATACGTCTGGTACAAATGTTGCAGATGCATTCAATGCTTTAGCTACATGGTTAATGACCACTTCAACCACCATCTCCTACCCTTATTGCTACATCACTAAGATAGCTGCCCCTTCACCTCCCTTTAATCGCATTGAGAAGGTGGCAGCATTTCCAAATATTTCTAGGAATAAATGGTATTGTGATAAGGACACTGTTGCCTCTCAAACATTGGGATCTGACCTTGCAAGCAACTACATTTGTTAGGCAGATAAGATGGGCCCACCCCTCTCCATTTGACTGATTGTTTGAAACACCTCATTAAGATGACTCATTGCTAGTCAATACATAGATGAATCTACATCACTCGTCCCTATGATTGCTCTTACTCGCTCAAGAACTGCTCTTAGATTTTGCACAGGTGCTCAATGGCTGCACAAGCTTCCTACATTATTTCTTAAGTAGGCAGTGGTGGTGGCAACTTCTCCTCTTCTTGAGTTGTCATTGGCATATTTTATTTTATAATTTTGGACCATGAGGCCAAAGGAGCATGCCTAATTATGTCATTTAAATAGTAGATGATTCCTACCCTTTTGCAAAGTTTTCGAATAAGGCATGAAAAGTGTAGGGTTTTCCTTCCTTGTTTGTTTTCTTTGAAATGCTTCTTGATTTCCAAGTAGATGAGTTATGGAAGGTTCACAAGAAATTTCCTGCTTAGAGTAGTGCATGCTCAAGCAAAGAAGGCGGTCACCTTGCTAGGCCTCACCATTGGATTAAGGTGAGGGGCTATAATTTTAAAATAGATATGCTCTGCCAATGTGAGCACATTGTACTCCTTACGGTCAACCCTGTAGCATGGCTAAGTCCACTCCTTGGCCTCTAAATCACCTTTCATTGATAGCTCTACCAACTATGTCCTAATGTCAAGAAACCCTAATGCTTGCATAATAGCTTTGGCCAAGTAGGATACTTGAATATCCTTAATCTTGAATGTGGACCTCGACCTTTGATTATTCCAAAAGAGGTATGTCTCTCCCATGTACCATTTCCCACTATATGTGATGATTGGCCACATGGAAGAGGTTTGCAGTTATGTTTTAACTTCCACTGGAGCATTCTCTAAGAATGAACCAAAGTTTATTTCTTGGAGGAATAATTGTTGAATCTCTTGGGACCTAATGATCTCAAGACAAGCTTGAGTCAAAGTGAATTCAAGCCTTGGCATGGGTCTAGGAACTTTTCCTCACTGTGATTGCTCAATGGGTAGTTCTTCTTCTAGAATCTGTTAAATAGATTCCACTTCAGGCTCCTCACAAAAAGCTCCCATTGCATGGGTTTCCTCCAGTGGTTCTTAGGCTTGTCCTTGTTAGCCCCTTCTAGCTCTGGGCCACTTCTTCCTTGGTTGAGAGGGTTTTCCTTCCTATGGGTGTTTCAACTTTGGTGCCATCTGTAATCACAATAAGATCATGGATTAGCAATCATTGTTTAACTTAAAGCAATTGGGATACCTTTATCTCTTAAGAATAGTTACACTTGGCTAAGTTGTGATTATGGTTGATTTAATTATTCCAATTATTATTTATTTATATGCTATTGGTAATAATTCATCTTGGAGGTTGTTGAAAGGGTTAACTTTCGAAAAAATTGATGTTTGTATATTGTTAAGGTTATTAACCCTTTGGGGAAGTTAGAAAAATTTTCAAAAAATTTCATTGAAAACCTTAAGGTTTGCAGCTCCCACAATAAAGATCTTACCTCTAGTAAGTGCGGGGTTGAAGAATGGAGTGATTTGATCAAATAATTGGGAAGTTAAGGGCTCTGGAAGGTTTTGGGCTCTAAAAATTTACAAAAGCTCCCTGTGTGTTATGATGTAACGCATGGCGGTATATATAGGATTTATGCATTGCATTGACAGGGCCTCGTCGACGTGCTCAACTGTGTCAACAAGGCCTCGTCGATGCAACTATTGACCACAATAGATGATCATTGACTTTGGTCAAACTTGCAAATACAAAGAGTTTTTGAATGAAATTGGGGTCAAATGAAAGCTCGAAAGGCCAAGAACAGTATGAAAACATGAGAAGAGGGGGTTGGGGCTCATAAATTTGGAAAAAATGGAGAAAAATGATTCATGGGATGAATGAAATAAAAGGTTAAGGAGCATTGAGCAAAATACACAATGGAATATGCAAAAGATAGGATTGTAGCAATGTCAAAGGTAAGGAACCTTAACTAATAAAGCCAAGAGCTATGCAAGTGGGTCCTTCCCATAGTAGGCTCATGCCCTTGTTTCCCTTGCATAACCTCAACTAAGGAGTCCATAGGCACCACAGTCAATTAATGATCATGAAAAGTTAAGGACCAACCAAAAAGAATCTATCTAAGAATTCAAACACATCAGAACAAGACATAGAGCATAACATAGAACATGATAGTGAGGTGAGTTATAATAGCATGGATGGATGAAAAAGAAGGTGGAATGGAGTTCCAAATTG
>MNCI01011922.1:45876-76490 GCA_015680685.1 Gnetum montanum | reverse complement strand
TAGTTATGTAGCTTTTATACTTCCTAAATTTATTAAATTTGTTGCAAGAAATATAAGAGTAGAGCGAAGAGACAAACCTTTTAGTGGCATTGCAATGTTAGTGAGGAAATCTCTTAAAAATTATGTGCTTTTATAAAAAATTGATTATCATAAACAATATGTTTGGCTTAAAATTTTATGTTAGCATGGTTTTTGCTTTCCTTACTGATGAGAGCAGTTACTCTAGCGGGTTATTCTAATTATTAGAGTGGCAGTTTCTCTAATTATTAGAGTGGCATCTTTTCTAATTATTAGAGTAGTTGCTCCCAAGCTTATAAATACAGTGCCCAAACGCACAATTTAGAGGGAAGTCTTTTGGAAGTCTTTTTTGTAGTTAAAGTATTTTCCAAGTGCCTGCAGGAGGTCTAACTGTGGATGGATCTTTATTTGAGCATTATGTACCTGAGCACACCTTGTGTACGGTAATAAAGACGAGCTCTTTGATCCATCCTTGCAGCACTTGAGATTTATTTTCTTACACATTTCTTTTATTTTATTTTCTTCTACATTTATTTTATTTTATTTTATTTTATGCACTTTACTGTTATTAGCACACACAGTATGATCACTTCAAGCATGCATGTAACACTTGGGAACCCAATAACGATTAGCGTTTGGTAATCCCAGTAGTGTTGCGCTGGTTCAGGATGTGTACGGCAAGTGAGAATGGATACTAGTGTTAGGATTAGTTAAAGTCTAGTTAATCAGTAGTTAAATTAAATTAGTTACTTAGTTATCTCTCTCTCTTGTCCCTTATTAGCAACAGGACATAAAAACATAAAAGCTATAAAAATCATATGCCTTAAGCTTACTTAACCATACAATCATGACATATAAGTAAGTTTGGGAAGACAACGATCAATTAACCCATCTTTGTTCCACAAGGGTGCATAAGCACTTAGTCCTTAAAATTTGACCAAATCATGCATGAAGCACTTGTATTCGTATGGTTGAGCATAGAGATATCTCGCTGCTCATCATTAGCACCGTTGTCGGGAACTTAGTTGTTTGTGCGCTAATTAGAACTTAGGAAATCATTCACGTCATTGGAATGAACCCTTAGGTTTGATTGAGAAAATAATAAACAAGAATACATTGCACACTGAACAGACAAGTATTTCTCCTTCTTCATATAAAAGCACCTCATCACCTAAGTCTGAAAGAGGAAATAATTGACGGTGTAATACACATGACGTTGATCCACCAAGCCCTCAACAAGTTCGAGTGGTATATATTCATCCCAATAAGTATATACCAGACTTCACCTTTATTCTCCATCAAGACGAACAACTACGTTGGCAAGACTTAGAAGGTAACATAGTGTTACTTCTCGATTGTTCAGTCCTGAACATGCTTCTTCATGCTTTCACACGAATTGGCATGCCGCACTTACACGCAGAATATGTTGTGCAAGACCATAACTCAAGAGAATACTATCCCACAGAGGCACAACGTAAAAGGGACTTGCAACAGGAAAGACATCATAAGTCTTTGAAGGGTAAGTGGTCACAGGATGTCCCACATGTCTTAAGAGAAAATGAGGGTGGTGAACCTACCTCAGGTAATTGCCCACACAACGATGTTCCTCCCCTTGACTTTTGCCAAGGGGTTGTGTATCAGAACCTTCAGTTCACTATTCGTAACCCAGGTTCTAATACCTACGGGCACAAAGGGTTTGAAAAAGGGATACAAACACATGATAAAGATGGACATTCTAATCGCAATTGTGATCGAGGCCATGACCACGGAAGAGAAGGTAGCAGACACTGTCATGGTGATGGTTCTCCTTCTTCTTCACCTTCATCATCTCTATCATCCTCTCCTTCAGTATCTAGACGCAATCATAAGGAAAAAGACCATGGGAATAAAGGTAGGCAAAGTGGAAGTCATAGATGAAATAACCAGGAAAGGGGATGAGGGCACTCTAGAGAGTCACGACATAGAAGAAGAGAGAGTAGGGAACAACATAGGTGTACCGTTCGAAATCGTCAGTCTTCGTCGGGAAGGAAACAGAAACCGGAAGATCTCCAGACAAGCACAGAAGACCCTACCTTCGCTTGAGGGCAAGCTGGAATTAATGAAGGCAGAGTACCTTAAGTGGTCCACACGCAAATCAAGCAAGGATTTCCCCAAACGTACATCGAGGTGTTATACGCTGGGTTATATGTGAACAACGTAACAGATGTAAAACAAAACGTAAACAACGTAACCGGTGTAAACAGAGCATAAACGTACGAGGGCGTAAACAGTAAACATGCAACAATTAATGAAAAACTGTAACAAATTTTAGGAAGAAAATGTAGCAATATTATTGCAAAGTGAGAGTTACAATGCACCGGTCTAATGCAGTTGTGGCTTTCACACAAGGTGGATGAATAGCCCCGGTGGATGCAGGGATGACTGTGTGCTGGTTCAAACTACAGGCACAACGTAGAGGCTGTATGCTCAGCGTACAGGGTTGAGGTCCAGCGTACAGGGTTCTCTGCTCTAGTTCTTAGCATCTCTGTTTTTCTCTCTGGTTTGCCCAAAAATTGCCAACCCCGATCTAATGAAAAATTGGGGTTTTTATACAGGTTTAGACGTTTGACTCGGGTTGGGTGACATGTGGCGCATTGACCGGGCACGAAAGAATAAAATTTTACAAGTGTACAACATGTTGCATCTACTGGGCGTATACGCTGTATCTGGTGGGCGTAGACTCTGGGCGTATACGCTGGGCATGCAGGACGTATACGCTATATATGTTGGGTCTACTAAGGGTATACGCTAGGCATATACGCTGTGTCTACTGAGCGTATACGCTGGGCGTATAGAAAGTAATACTCAGCGTATAGACTCCAGGATGTATGATGTCAACATTGACGATTGCTCTGTCCGTGTGAGTTGATGCTTTGTGCCAACTCTTGCTTTGCAGTGCTGTTTCGATGTCGTCTTCGGGGATTGCATGCTGGGCGTATACATCAGTCGTACATGCTGACTGTACATGTGAGGCGTGTACGCTGGGCGTATACGCTGTGGATGTGTACGCTGGGCGTATACGTTGAGAATGTGACTTGAGTGTATATGCTGGGCGTATACGCTGAGAATGTAAACTTGAGGGTATGGGCGTATAAGCTGAGAATGTGAACCTGGACGTATACGCTGAGAATGTATACTTGGTGAAAACTAAGTATCTTGATCTTTGAAGTTGCCATGTTTGATACCAGATGTCACCGTGGTCATCTGTGGGTCCTAGGGAATTGTTCCTTGTTGAGTTCGACTCTACTTGAAGCTGTCTATGGGGCCCTCAAGCTTTAGTCATGCTAGGGAACATCATGACTTAGCTCAATTCTTGTTGGAGAAGTACTAAGCTCGAAATTTTGTGGTGTTTCATTGGCCCCTCTTTGTTGATGCTTGGAGGAATCGACCCAAGAAGTGTCGACAAAGAAGTGAAAAACACCACAAGTAACTCGATAGAGACTTTGTCCTTTGCCACCTAACTAGACATCATCGCACTCTGTTCAGTAGTACACGGGATTGTGGGAAATGGAATTTGTATTTGATAGGGAAAGGGAAACTGTGGGGATTCAGGAGGGATCAAGGTTGTGCATAGTGAAGGGGATGTGCTGGTGTGTATACGGGTCATGCTGATCCTTGTCAATAGCCATTGTTTAGCAGACTCGGAATCAAGACATGAGATGTGCGTCCTTTGGAGAAACAAGACCCTTGGTTAGTGTTTGAGAGGACTCGTTGGCAAAACCAAAGCCACGTGATGATGTGTTGCATTCTTTGGAGGAACAGGGCCCTTCTTTAGTGTTTAGGGGAACTTGTTGGGGGAGAGCCAAAGCCACACAATTAGATGTTACTTGAGCATTTGAGTCATGAGTACTTAGTTCCAAGACAACTGTCTTCCCACCTGGGGCTTGTATGGGAAGTGCCAAGGGTCTTGTGTTTTGTTTTGGCGTTTTTTTTTGTGGGTTGCAACAGCTTAAGAATGGTGCGATATGCAATGGTATGTTCAATGTTTTGGGCTGTACTGGATGTGTTTGGGATGTAACCAAGTATAAGGTGTTGAGGGATAGGCGGGATATGAAATGGGGGATGTACTAGTGAATGGTTTGATTTAGTCTTGTCACATGCGCTGTAAACAACGTCTCACCTTGCTGCTTATGATGAAGTGCATTCTTGTATGAACACCTCTGAGTGTCATCCTACAAACACAACTTCAAGAAGACATGAAAACCATGAGCGAGTAAGCGAGCTTAGACTTAAACAGCTACTGATGAAACAAAGGCACCAGATGAGATTTTAGACACGGTATATGGCTGGCAGCAATGTTGTTAGGATCGATTGATGGCGAGCGATGCAATGATTCTGATGAAGTTTGAATGCAGCCATAGATTGAAGAACCAGAGATGAACTTGCTAGTTTATAGTCTTAGCGGACTATCATGGGTTAGTTTTATGTCATGACCCGTTGAACATTTCCCGTTTAGCATCGTGGCGGACAGTGCATTGCCAGTTTCTAGTCTTAGCAGACCGTGAATAGGCAAACTAGTTTATAGTCTTAGCGGACTCTGGTGAATGCAACTATGGTAGTTTACTATTGTACTGGATGGGTGCTAGTTTATTGTCATTACGAACACTTTGTAGTATCAGTTTACTGTCATGATGCCAGGACGAGCTGTGGTATCAGTTTATAGTCGTGATGCCAGGACTGTTCTATGGTATCAGTTTACCGTCATAATTCCAGGACGGTGGTATCAATTTATAGTCGTAGGACTATCTGTGGTATCAGTTTATAGTCGTGATGCCAGGACTCGCTGTGGTATCATTTTATAGTCGTGATGCCAGGACGAGCTGTGGTATCAGTTTATAGTCATGATGCTAGGACTCACTGTGGTATCAGTTTATAGTCGTGATGCTAGGACTCGCTGTGGTATCAGTTTATAGTCGTGATGCTAGGACTTGCTGTGGTATCAGTTTATAGTCATGATGCCAGGACTCACTGTGGTATTAGTTTATAGTCGTGATGCCAGGACTCGCTGTGGTATCAGTTTATAGTCGTGATGCCAGGACTCGCTGTGGTATTAGTTTATAGTCGTGATGCCAAGACTCTCACATACTTGACTATGTTCAAACATGAAACAATTTTAAGAACAAGTGATTGGTCGGATTTGCAAGCTCATTCCCTTCCATATCAGCTAACTTGAATGCTCCGTTGTCATATGCTTTGGTGACCAAGTAGGGCCCTTCCCAGTTGGCTGAGAATTTGTCTGGGTGTTCCCGAACGGTTTTGAGTACAAGGTCGCCTTCTTTGATAGGGTGCTTATGAATGTCATGCTGATGGCATTGTCGTTGTCGTTTTTGGTACCATTCAATCTGATCGAGTGCACGTACACATTCCTCTTCCACTTATTCCAAGTCAATGATGTGGAGGTCATTGTTTTTCCCTTTGTCAAGGAGTCCGGAAAGTGTGATCCTTAAAGATGGTATCTGTAATTACAAAGGTAAAACAGCTTCTGAACCATAAACAAGACTATATGGCGTTTTACCTGTTGAAGTCTGATGCGTAGTGCGATAAGCCCACAATGCGTATACCAGCTGCTCATGCCATTTTTTCTTGCTTTAGGTAAGCATATTTTTAAGTATTGTGATGATGGTTTTATTTGTGGCTTCTGCTTGCCCATTGCTCTGAGGATAGTAAGGGGATGAAAATGAGTTTCTGATCCCTAGACTTTCGCAGAAATTTTTGGTTTCGGCACTGCTGAATTGTGGCTCATTGTCAGTGATGATGGTCATGGGGATGCCAAAACGGGTCACAATGTTTTCAAGAATGAAGTTGCATACGTGTTTAGATGTGGTTTTTCGAAGGGGCATAGCTTCTACCCACTTCGTGAAATACTCTGTTGCGGTTATGATGAAACTATGCCCTGCAAAAGATGAGGGTGTTATTGGTCCGATAAGGTCCAACCCCCACTTTTGGAAGGGCCATGTGATTTGAGCTGTATGTAGCTCATTTAGTGGGACATGGATCAGATTACTGTGTCTTTGACAGGTACTACATGTTTTAGCTTTGGAGAGACAATCATACTCCATATGTGGCCAATAATAGCCTAAGTGTCTTATTTTTGTTGCCATTGCTTTTGGTGCTATGTGTCCTCTGCATAGTCTGTCATGTACTTGCTCAACGATGGTTTGGGCATCAGTACTACTAACACATGTTAGAAATATGCCTTCATAGGTCAATGACACAATGTGTCCCCTACCAGTGCATATTGCCTAGAACGCTTTCGTACCACATCTTTTTGTGCATTTGTTAGATGTCGTGGTGTTTCACAGTGTAGAAGGTACTCTTTTATGTCATCATACCATTCTATCGTGTGTTGTACTAACGAATGCAATCGGCAACGTATCAATAGTACCGGTTATGGGTTTCACACAGCTAATTATGGAGCTTGGCAACGTATGGAACATGTCGGGGGGTATGTTTAGCACTAATGTGGCCAGTGCGTCTGTGATGGTATTATCATTTCTAGAGACATGTTTCACATCCATGTTTTCAAATCGTTTCATTAAATGTTTGGCTAAGTCACAATATGGTTGTAAATGTGGCGCTTTGCATGTATAAATATCTGTGACTTGGTTCAAAACCAGTTGTGAGTCTCCCCTGACCACGAGTCATGTGATGTCTGAAGCTAGTGCTGCCATGAGACCTCTAAGGAGACCTTCGTACTTTGCTATGTTGTTGGTACAGTGAAAATCGAAATGATAAGCAAAGGGTCGGATCTCCCCGGAGGGATAGGTGATGACGACGGCAGCACTTCCCCCTCGAGAGGTGGATGCTCCATCAAAGTTCAAAACGACTTCGTAGTCATCGGGTACGATGGCTATTGCACTTACATTTTCGTCAGGGAATTCTGGCTCTATTGTTGCTTGATCGTGCGTTGGTGACGTGGTCATTTGATTTGCTATGGCTTGACCCTTAACTGATGATTGCGCTATGTAGTGTAGGTCAAACTCAGCTATCATGGCTTTCCAACGGGCTATTCGACTTGTCTCGTAAATGTTTCCTGTGATGGCTCTGAGCACATTATCCTTGCAGATTATATTGACTTGGTTACGGAAGAGGTAATGTCACCATTTATTCAAAGAAAAGACCAAGGCTAAACATGACCTCTCCATCTCGTTATACTTCTTCTCATGGACAACTAATGCATGGCTTAGGTAGTAGACAGGGGCTTCGGTTCCATCATCTTGTTTCTGGCAAAGCATGGATGCGATTGACTAATCGGAAGTGGCAAGGTAGATGTAAAATGGTTTATCATTTTGAGGTGGATAAACCGTGGGTAGTCGGAAAAGTGCTGTTTTAATATTGTCAAATGCTTCTTGGCACTATGGAGTCCATTCAAAATGGACATTCTTGAGTAGCAAGTGGTTCATAGGTTTTAATTTATCTATTAGTTTTTCTATGAGTTCAGTAAGATTGCTAGGTGATTTTAAGTTTGTTATGGCCTTAACTTTATCAGGGTCTACTCATATCCCTACTTCCGAGGCTATGAATCCAAGCATTTTGCCTGTTTTGACGCCAAAGTAGCATTTCTTTGGGCTAAGTCTCAGTTCATATTTTAAACAACGCTTTAGTACTAAGTCAAGATCTTGTACGTGTTGTTCTGATGTCTTCGATTTAACCACGATATCGTCCACATAGTTGTTGAGTGAGTGTAGCATGTAGTCGCTAAAAATGAATGTCATCGCCCTTTGATATGTGGCCCCAGCGTTCTTGAGACCAAAGGGCATCATTGTATAACAAAAGGTTTCCCATGGTGTCATAAAGGTAGTTCGAAGCTAATGCTCTGGGTTAATGCGTATTTGGTTGTATCCTGAGAAGCCATCCATAAAAGATAATAGGGCGTGCCTAGCGGTCGAGTCAACAAGTTGATCGATGCTGGGTAGGGAAAAATCATCTTTTATGGTTGCAACATTGAGATCCTGGAAGTCAATGCATAAGCGAATACTTTCGTTCTTTTCAGGACAATGACCATGTTGGATACCCAATCAGCGTAATCGATAGCCCGAATGAAACTAGCCTGATAAAGTTTGATGATCTCATTGCGAACTTCCAATGCTACCTCAGGTTTAACCTTTCATGCCTTTTGTTTTACTGGCCTCAGTTTTGGGTCTAGGATAATATTGTACTGGACGATTCGAGGATCTAACCCGGGCATGTCGGTGTAAGACCAAGCGATTGCTTTTATGTTGTCCCTAAGCACATCCTCTATGTCTTTGGCCAGTTGAGGTTGCAGTAATGTACTTAATTTTAATATTTTAATTTCTCCATCAGGCATGGTGATGGGGGTTTCAGTCAATGGGTCTTCGGTGATGCTTTCAGCTTCTATGTCAAGGGGTTTTGTCATACCTTTGTAGTTATCTAGCATTTTTTTTGTTGAGGCTATGACTGCGTCATCCGTTGATAAACTTAAGTGGATGAGATTTATGTCGATGTCTCTCGCGATCTTTCCATACGGCCCATTGATGATTAATGATGCAGATAAACGCTGACAATCCATCGGGCTTGCTCCTGCCAATAAACAAAGAGCAGAATGAGCTAATAGGTATTGTTCCATGTTCTCTGGCAGCATAAGTCATGTGTACATGTATGATGGTGGTTTATCGTCGCACCGGGACACATGGCAGTTTAAGGCCCTACCGGGCCGGATGTGGTAGTTTAAGGCCTTACCGGGTCGGATGTGGCAGTTTAAGACCTTACCAGGTCAGATGTGGCAGTTTAAGGCCTTACCGGGCCAGATGTGGCAGTTTAAGGCCATATCGGACCGGGTGTGAGCCATAGGTGGTAGTTTAAGGCCTTACCGGGCCTTCATGGCAGTTTAAGGCCATACCGAGCTAAATAATGTACACATGAGAGTTTACGCCAGAATGTTTAGTGTGGGCATCTGAAGTTGGCTTGCAATGGATTTAGGATATGGTAGTATTCACTTTGTTTTATATATTTTTTTATTTTGTATTTCGAACAATTTTAAGAATAAAAGAAATAAATAAAGAAAAAGAAAAAGAAACAAAATGGAAGGTGGCTGCAGCGGTGCGACTCAACGCTATATATAGTGCAGGGGTGTCATTTGGAGGCATCGTGAACCAGAAGCAAAATCGAGCGTGAGTGTAAACCTCAGCATAAGCATAGATGATCAAACCCCAGCATAAGCGTAAACCTCCAACGTAAACGTAAACCTTCAACGTAGGCGTAGAGGCTCGGCGTAAGCGTAGAGACTCAAAATCCGACGTAGAGGCTCAGCGTAGGTGTAAAGGCGTGAACTTGGCGTACAACCTCAGACCTTAACGTAAACCTATCAGTTCCAGTGTGTAAGATGCCGAGATGGGCAAAGGGAAGGAGGTAGAAGGTTAGGGGAGGAAGGGGCCTAAACTAACTTTTGCGGAGGAAAGCGAGGCCATGTTGCAGTGTCTGCCCAGACCGAGAGTTCCATCATGGCCTGGATCATCACACAGGTAGCCTCTAATCCTGCCTCTGTTAGTTGTTTTCATTTGTACAAGTTATTTGGCGTAGACGGTTTTCGTAGTGTAGACAGCCTTGGTAGTGTAGAGGGTTTCGGCATATACGCTCGGCGTAGATAGTTAGCATAGAGGGCCTATACGCTGAGCGTAGGTTCGCAGTGTAGAGGGTCTCTATAGCGTACAACGTAGACGGTTTTGACTATATATAGCATAAACTGTTTTGTCAGTGCATAGCGTAAACAATTTTACCAGTACATAGCGTAGACGATTTTCACAACGTGTACGCTGACTATTTTCACAGTGTATACACTGATGGTTTCCATGGCGTATACATCGATGATTTTCACAGCGTATACGCTGAGCATAAATAGTTTATTCTTTTCAGGCAGGGTATAGCGTAGACCTGTTTTCATAGCGTATAGCGTAAACTATTTTCACAGCGTTTAGCGTAAACTATTTGCACAGTGTTCAACGTAAACTGTTTGCACAGTGTATACGCTGACGATTTTTCACGGTGTATACGCTGATGATTTTCACAGCGTATACGCTGATCATAAACAGTTTGTTCTTTTCAGGCGGCATATAGCGTAGACCTGTTTTCATAGCGTAAACGGTTTTCATAGCGTATACGCTAACGGTTTTTACGGCATATACACTGAGTGTGAACAGTTTGTTGAACAGTGTATACGCTAATCGAAAATAGTTTGTAATTTTTCTAAGTGTTGTTCTACAACATGGAATTTTGTTGTTTCATCTCCTTTTCATGTATGGCTGATTTATCGTGGCATTTTGGTTACTTGCAAGGACACTAAACATTTTCTTCTAGTAGTTGAGCTAGTTGGGGTACTGGCATGGTTCTGGCCCCTTGAGATCGATGAACCTACCCCTGATCTGACCATTGACAACAATGGGGTATGGTTCAAGGAAGGGGCATGTGAATTCATCTCCTTCATCTTGGACATATTTAAGGTGGTGGTCTGGTCACATCTGAGCGAACAAGTGGCACGGAGTATGCTTGAGGCTATGTTGCCAGGAGCCTCAGAGGACGTCACGGTCTTCATGGAAGACATTGACGAGGGGCCGCTTGTGATCGAGGACGGTCTCTCTAGCAGGCCCAGGTCTACTCGCCCGTTAGCGTGCATGTGGGAACTGTTGCCATGAGGGCGTGATTATCTCAACAACACCTTGTTTCTGGCTGCACGTGCACACACGTTATTTTAGAACCCTCCTGGCACAGTGTACCGAGTAGAGCAGTAAGATCCCATGATTTTGTCGTTTCTCTCTCTCTCTCTCTCTTTTGTTGTTTAGTGTTTACCCCTATTTTGACGACCATTCTTTTGCAGGCCCCAAGTTACCCAAGATGGCACATGCGTTAATGATGATGGGCTTACCATGGCTCATACTGCTCTAGAGACCTTTATGACGGGTCCCACCTTTTGCGGAGCTGTGTTAGCTCAAACCAAGGGTGATATTGTCCATTTTCATAAACGATTTTCTAGAGCGTTTGCACAATGCATAGCTCGTGGGTGGTTGCATGGAGATTGGTTGCACAAGGGACCAATTTTTCCTCGTGACTCTGACTTGGGTAGCACCTCTAAGTCCACAACTGAAGGTAAGTGACAATATTTTCTAGATGTGTTAATGTGTTTGTTCAACTGTCAGGGGTTATACTGATGTGATGGTTTCGAATTGTATGTATAGTTGATGTCCCTCTCGGTGGAGACCCTGTCACAACAGGACGAACTGAGACTACCCTGTCAATGAAGTTCGGAGAGATTAACAAGGCACAGAAATGGTTGCGCACCCATGCCCCATCATCCATTGTCCGTTGTTTAGATGATGTTGGCCGTATGGAGCTCTTTACAACCCTGAGCCATGACGTGTCGATAGCTGAAATGATCAGGATTGTTGATTCATCCCACAAGTCCATCTCTTACTACAACACCCATATTAAGGGTGTCAAGATAGTCTTCCATCTGTTGGCCGAATTCTTTTCGGACCTATTCAGTGTACTGGCAGATGATGTAAATGTAGTTTTGGATAGGGCTCAGAAAGAGGTCCATATGGTACATGAACTAGAGGACTAGTTAGGCATTACCAAGGGTGTTAAGGGATTCCCTATGTAGGGGAAGTCAAAGGTTGAGGAAGTTAATGAATTATATCCCCTGTTTAGAGCACGGGTGTTCCCTAAATCCCTCTCCCAGGTGAGGAGTCTTGGTATTGAAGCTATACGCATTATGCGAACCATGTTAGAAACTGGGATGCGCTATAATTGGGCTCAGTTTTTGTTGTCATGCCTTTAAAAGGAGATAGTGCGATTGCGCTCAAATTTTGAGGTGCAATCCCATTTTACATTTGCATTCTTTGTTGGCTATCTTCATAGTTTGGCCAAGTTTCTAGTGGTTCGCGCGGACAATAAGTATGTTCTATGGGATCGTGGTCAATTATCTCGCCTGTGGATCAACCATTTGTTTGAAACAGCTGAGTCCCAAGACGCGCCTGAGGGGATTGATGAATCCGTATCCATCACGACAGGGGGGTCATCTGGTACCTCCATCCATACACGTGACAGTTTAGGGTTGGAACCAGAAGATGTGCCCTACACTGTAAAGAGAGCAGAACGGGTCATCAAAGAGACCATCGGTAAGGCCAAGTCGAAGCTGACAAAGCGTGAACGTTCAACCGAGGAGGCCTCAAATGTGGATGAGCCATGGGTGAAGTGCATATGGTTCAAGATGCTTGTCCGAGGTAAGTAAACTCAGTAGACTTATTGCTTTATCATTTTTGTCTTATTCATAATTTTTATTTTGACCGCTTACATGCCACTGATGCCTTCAAACTTGACTCAAGAAGTGAGGAGGCAGGAATTAGAGACTATCATTGAAGAGGAGGAAGCTACAACGGAGTTAATGACTAAGGAGGAAGAGATCGGCAAAGATCAAGCAAAAGAGATGGAGGAGCTACGGGAAGACACCACGGGGACTGAACTGGTCGATGACCAGGGTGGTGTCGATGAGATGTTCAGTAGCTTCCTCAAGGGAAGGTTGGACCTTGGCAACCCTCCAAACCTAGAAGGGGATAGGGAACATAGTACATTTCCTTTCATTTTATTGTGTCGCTTTATGAGTTGTTGTTTTATGGTATTTTACTTTTATGTTTTCATCGCTTTTAGACGAAGGTAGTGAAACCAGAACGATGCGGCTGGATGTGCCTATGAAAACGGCTCCCCCTGAAAGGACCACGTCTTGTACTCATGGACCATTTACTTAGACCGAGATGCCAAGTAAAATGGATTTTGTGGCTGGTATTGTTGAGGAGGTTGTTGAACGTATTCAGGAAGCCCACCTTGAGATAGGTACAAATGTTTCGAGTTTTTTTTTTGCAGCTTTAGAGTTTCACACCCCGTTTTTGTTGTTTTAGCATTTGTTCTTTTCGTGTGCATAGGTGCCAAACTGAGGTGGGATCCATCTGAGATAGTTAGCATTGAGAGTTTGCCTACACTATCCCTAGAAGTCGAGCAGGTACCAAGTCCATTTTATGATGAGGTAGCATAAGGTCTTGTACATAACGCCAAATCGCTTTGGACCTGTAGGCGTTCCATTGAGCAGTTATGGTTGCAAGTTCAAGCAAAGGAGAAAGAAGTTTCTGAGTTATCAGTTGAGCGTGATGATCTACTAAACCTCAAGTGCCAGGATTGGAAGGCTTTCACTTCCAACGTACGCAAATGGGGCCAGGATGAAAAGAACCACAAGCATCATTATAAGAAATCGTTGAAGAAAGTATCCATTGAAAAGCGTCAACTTGAAATGTTTGTGGAGGGTCTGGGTCTACGCTCTGCGTTTGATACCTTTGCTCAAAATAAAACTGTTGAGATGGAATCGCCTACAAGGGTAATTACAACCAGTTCTGGGGAGGTTTTTGTGGGTGAATTCCCTTTAAAGCATCCTACCTGGTCAGCTATTGACAAGGGGAAGGCCTTGGAAGATGTCAACCTAGGCCTTGATGGGACCGATTGGACCAATGTCTCAGAAGAGGAAATCCTTCGCCTACTGGAATTTGGTTTAGGGGGATCTCCTATGGTAAGCATTTTGTTATTATGAAATTCGTTTGCTAAATAATGTTTAAAAGTTTTTTCTTTTGTCCTTATGTTGATTATTTCTTTTGCATTTTCAGGATCAAGGGAATGATGATGTCCAAGAGGTTGGCCCCAATGGAGCGGGGGCCCATGATGCCAACGGGTTTAAAGGGGATGATCCTCCCGTCCCGGATGTTTAGTTTTTTTTTTGTTTTTTGTTTTGAAATTATTCTGACTCAAATTTATATGTGAATTGTAAATTGAGAATTTTTAGTTGTATTGAACAGGTGAATAAAATGAGTTAACTCTTGTAATTGTACATCATTACATGTATATGTATAAAATTTTTTTGTTGATTTTAAGTTTAATTGTAAACATGACACAACAATGTAAAATGTTTTGGTTTGTTTTTGTGGTTTAAGTGTAGTGCACAAATGTAATTATAAGTAGGACTGGAATTATAAGAGAAAGATAATTGCGAAAATTATTATTGACAGCATGACGATGCAAGCGTGAATTCGAACAGTGAATTGGAATTTGGGAGAAAAACGAAGTATAAGTGGATGGTCTATTTTAAGGCCATTTCGGGCCACTCACACTAGTTTAAGGCCATTTCAGGCCATATGCGTAGTTTAAGGCCATTTCAGGCCCTAGCGTAAGCAAGGGATGTTTCGAATGACACGGGTGGATTTCTCGGTTGACCGACCATTTCTGATCGTGGCTAGTTTTATGTCGTTGTGGACATGATAGTTTAACGTCATTCTGGACTTGGAATGTAGTTTAATGTCTTTTCAGACTTCGAATGATAGTTTAATGTCATTTCAGACTTGTTGTAGTTTAACGTCATTTCGGACAGTGGCGTTGTTTATTGGTTTAGTAATTTTTTGATTTTTCTCATTTTAACATTAGGAGATGCGTTAGCGGGTATGATTCTATATTCAGCGTCTCCTTCGCTGATCACGTTGAATGGTAATTCAGACCAAGGGACATCTGATGGAATAGTTCCCACGTTGGTGTTTGCCAACGCTTCTGCATGTATTATGGTTTCTGTGTCAATTGTGGTTTCTAAGTGAGGCTGCGTATGTACAATGTCAAGCCCAGGTATTTCTGTTTTGGGTGGATTTTCTCTTGTGTTTAAAAGATTATCGCCTACCGGTTGCTGTTCACTTATGTCGTCTTGTCTAGGCTCTTCGAGCTTAACCTCTAAGACTTGGTCTGTGTCTATGTACGATGAGATGATGGGTGTAGCAGCCTCCCCATGTATGATGATTTTGCCACCTTCATAAGGCAGGTGAATTTCTTGGTGAATGGGGGAAGAGACTGCTTTAAGTTGGGCTAACCAGGGCCTTCCCAAGATTAGGTTGAACCCTGGCATTTCATCAATTACCATAAAGTCAGCAGATGTGGGGAATTTATCCCCTGCTATAAAGTCTAAAGTCACGATGCCTTTGACTATCACGTGCGACCCGCTAAACGATTTCAAGCATGTGGTGGTAGTTGGTCTGATTAGCTCTGTGAGCCCTAGTTGTTCGATGATGGGATATGGCACTACATTTGTGGCAGCTCCATCATCTACATGGACCCTATGTATCTTGAATTGATTTACTCATATTGTTATGAACATAGGGGCTGTTGTTACCTCTTCCGTTTTCTCATCCAACTTGATGTTGTTATTATGGAAACTTAATGGCTTGGAAGTTGATCCTTGGGGCGAGTACATTACCGCATGAATTGAAGGTTCATTTGGAGGCAAGTCTTCGCTTACTGGGATAGATGTTAACATGCGCACTAAAGCTTCACGATGGATTTGAGATGTCAGCACTAGGTCGTATAAACTTAATGAAGTATTTTTTTGTTTGAGTGCTTGCGTGACTTGTGTTAGGCCTGTTGCTAGGTCTCTACTATTGGGCGTATGTTTTTCGGTAGTGACTTGGTCCATTGGGCCCAACAGTTTTATTTCGTGCATCGTTGGTTTGTCGTTTTTGCCTGGAATCATTGATTTAGACGTATCATGTTTTCTGGATGATTCACCCTCATGGCCTGTGTTTGGTTTATCGTTAGGTGGTGTCATGGGTATTGCATTTAGCGGGGTAGGTTTAGGAGGTCCTAAGGCTAGTCGTTGGTGCTCCTTCTCCAAGCGTTCGCATGTAAGCCTGTCTATTAGGCGTTCTCGTGTGTGGCGCAGGGGTGCATTTGGTTTCGAGGCCTTAGATTGCTTTGGAACTTGTACTACGTATGGAGTAGGGCGAGGTTGTAGTTGGACGGTCGCATGCGGTTGAGCGGAAGGCTGGTTGGGCACCCTGATGACATAAGGGCTGGGTTTATTGTGTGTTTGCGAAGTGGAGGATTGGTGATCACTAGGACGTTCGGGCATCCTAACGATGTATGGAGTTGGCCTAGCTGGAGGTTGGCCCTCCGCTATTGCGATTGCTTATGGTACTTGGACTACGTAGGGAGTGGGCCAAATAGGAGGTGTTTGCGAGTTCAAGGTAGTATCGGTGGAAGGTACGCGCACCACGTATGGTTTTTGGCGTGTCAGAGTGTTAGAAGTTGCTACGGCGGGGGGTACTTGGATAACATAAGGCTTCTGTGGTGAATATGATAACTGAGGCGCCGATGTTTGTGCAGTGGAAGAAATGCGCAATACAAATGGTTTATTAGGCATTTTTTGCTCATGGTCAGAATAGACGGTGTTAATGCTAGGTGCTTCAGGTTCGTTTCAAGGTAGATTGTGTTGATCACGTACAGTGCCTCTTTGGTATTTAGAGGATCTTTATACACACCCATGTCCTGGTTTTGTGATTGGATCGGGTTGGCTTCATCAAAGGTGATCTGACCTCCGTCGATCATTCGTTGGATGTCTTGTTTTAGGATGAAACAGTAATCCGTGCCATGTCCATTACGTTGGTGATAGTCGCAGAAACGGTCCATTCTAAAGCCTTTTGGCACTGGGGGCTCATCTGGCGTTGCTAGGCTCGGGTTTTGAACCAGCTGATAGAACCAATCGTGCCTCTAGATCACTGTAGGGGACAACTATTTATGTTTCATTAATCCAGCCTTCAGGATTTGGTCGAACAGCTGCGATGGTTTCATGGGTAGTGGTGTGTATTGAGAGGGGCCGTTCCTCTGAAAGTTTCTCGTATGATTCGGTGTTGGGTTCTGTGTTGAGGATGATTCTGGTGTGGTCGCAAGAGTGGGTTTGGTGTAATTAGTAGGGTCAACAAGCGGTTTGCTTTGTTGTCCCACATGTGCTTGTTGTGTTTCCGCTACCGCCGCTATAGTTGTTTTAACTTTTTCTTTGTCTTTTTTACTATGTTGATTCTTAAAAGCTGAATATGCAGGATCATGGCTGTTTTGTGCTGCCTCCTCTATGTTCTTGATTTGTACAAATGCTTGACTTAGATTGCATGCATTGAGGTAATATAGTTCAGATTTAACAAAGTCGTTGACAGCCCCTTTTAAAATGGTGAGGAGATACGTCTCCGGGATTGGCTCATGGAGCTCATTGAGAGTAGCACTCCACCGTTGGATGAATTTTTGGATAGGTTCAAGGGGTGCTTGCTTGACCTGTATGAGGCTGTCTAGTGTTGCTTCGGGTTTCAAGTTATACTTGAACCTGGTGATGAATTGGTGCAATAAATCTTCCAAAGAAGATATCGAGTTTCGTGGCAAGGCCCGATACCAATCAAGTGCTCTCCCAGCGAGGGACATGGGGAACACTCGTAGAATGGTATGTGGCCATGCTTGAAGTAGCGCACACTCTAGTCTGAACGTTATGAGGTGAGCGTTGGGGTCTGTCTCCCTTATGTATTTGGTTAGCGTAGGCAAAGATACACCCTTGGGTAATGTTAGGGGCGGAACTGAAGAGGTGATAGGGTCATCGTGATAGAAGTCCACTACCTTCAGTTCTCCGTCGGGGTCGGTTTTGAGGTGTTTGACCTGATCAATTAGCTCCTGCATTAGCTTTTTAGCATCAGCCCAATCTTGGGTGCTAGGTGAGATAGCAGCTTGGGGATGTTATAAGGTATACATGTTAGATTGCTGGACAGTGGGTTGGAAGGAGAAAAGTTGTGTAGTTGGAGGTTGTACTTGTGGGATATTCGTAGCAGGTGGTGTGAAGGGTGGCACGTTGTAGGCAAAGCGTTGCTGTTGTCGTTGCGGTTGTGCTTGAGAAATATTAGCTGGTGAGATTGTGTGAGGTGGTATGTTATAATGAGGGGGTTGATGTGATTGAGTACCAATCATTGTCCATTGCCCGGTCATGTTTTTTGTAGGAATCCCCTAAACTTGTTGGGTTGCAGTTGTAAAGGATGCTCCCTGGGTCGGGATCCGCAGTATATAGTGAGCGGATGTAGAAGCCGGTATTACGTGTGGCATCCCGATCACTCGGGGAGGGAAAGTTGCTCCTAGATCATTTTCGGGAGGTTGTGTTTGCGAAAATGGAGGTATTGTTGCAACAAGGGGAATGGCAAGAGGAAGTGTATTGAGTTGCGGGTTAGTTGCCGGAGGAATATGAATAAGTGTAGATGATTCTTGTTGAGGTATTTGTGCTTGGGTGAATCTAAATAGTTGAAGGGATGTAATTTCTCCTATGGATAGATGAAATAATGGGTTGACATAGGTTTGTATATGGTACGAATCTTCATGCTCGAATTGGGCTGCGAAGTCATCCTCCTCTTCCGGCTGAGGATTTACTACAGGCTGATCTAGAGACTGGCTCCTTTACAGGAGGAGTTGTGAGATGAGCTCAGAGTAAGGCTCTGGAAGAGGGATGATATCGTATGAGGAAGGAATGAATTCTTGTCCTCCCCTATAGAAAAGTTCATATTGCCTCTTAACCTCCATTTCGGCTCAGTCCACGGCTAGGCCAGCTTGTATTTTCATGCATATGAAATTGTATTGGTCTTGAGTTATAATGTTAGATGATGGGTTCCTCCCTTGTAATCTAAGAGAACGGCAGGGCCCCACTGTGGATTGTACCATGGGCTGTTGAACAGACATGGTGCCTACAAGGTCTGTGACTTGGATGGTTGTAGCAGTGGAGTTTATGGTGTTCATGATGAACGGTTGAGAATACGACACAGTGAAGGGATATGCAACTGGTATACCTAGTACAGCGTAAACCTACGTTCGTGGTGTACAACGTATAAACTGGGTCTCAGCTTATAGGCTTCAACGACCAGCGTATAATGACAGCGTATACTGGACGGCAGCGTAGACGAGTCTATGGTGTAGAGCATGCAGCGTATACGCTAAGCAGCATAGATGGAGTCTACGACATAGAGCGTGCAGCGTATACTGGACGGTAGTGTAGAAGAGTCTATGACATAGAGCGTGTAGCGTATACTGAATAGCATAGATGTTGGGAATTTCACAGACAGAGTCGGCGTAAACTCAGCAGTGTAGACGCTGGGAGTTTTGAAGACAGTAAGTTTTAAGAAGTTTAGGCCCTCTTTCTAGCGCCAATTTTTGTACCGTCTGAAATCGTCAGTCTCCGTTGGGAAGGAAACAGAAACCAAGAGATCTCCGAACATGCACAGAAGACCCTACCTTTGCATGAGGGCAAGCTGGAATTAACGAAGGTAGAGTACCTTGAGTGGTCCGCACGTGGATCAAGCAAGGATTTCCCCAAACGTACACCGAGGTGTTATATGCTGGGTTATATGTGAATGGCGTAACAGATGTAAAATGAAATGTAAACAACGTAATTGGTATAAACAAAGCGTAAACGTATGAGGGCCTAAAAAGTAAACATGCAACAATTAATGAAAAACTATAACAGATTTTAGGAAAAAAATGTAGCAATATTATTGCAAAGTGAGAGTTACAATGCACCGGTCTAATGCAGTTGTGGCTTTTACACAAGGCGGACGAATAGCCCTGGTGGATGCAGGGATGACTATGTGCTGGTTTAAACTATAGGCACAGCGTAGAGGCTGTATGCTCAGTGTACAGGGTTGAGGTCCAGCGTACAAGATTCTCTGTTCTGGTTCTTAGCATCTCTGTTTTTTTCTCTGGTTTAACCCAAAATTGCCAACCCCGATCTAATGAAAAATTAGGATTTTTATACAGGTTTAGACGTTTGACTCGGGTTGGGCGACACGTGGCGCATTGACCGGGTGCGAAAGAATAAAATTTTACAAGTGTACAACATGTTGCATCTACTGGGTGTATATGTTGTATCTGGTGGGCGTAGACTTTGGGCGTATACACTGGGCATGTAGGACGTATACGTTGTATATGCTAGGTCTAATGAGCGTATACGCTGGGCGTATACGTTGTGTCTACTGAGCGTATACGCTGGGCGTACAGAATGTAATACTCAACGTATAGACTCTAGGATGTATGATGTCAACATTGATGATTGCTCTGTCTGTGTGAGTTGATGTTCTGTGCCAACTCTTGCTCTGCAGTGTTGTCTCCATGTCGTCTTCGGGGATTGCATGCCAGGTGTATACATCAGTCATACATGCTAACTGTACATGTGAGGCATGTATGCTGGGCGTATACGCTGTGGATGTGTACGTTGGGCGTATATGCTGAGAATGTGAACTTGAGCGTATACGCTGGGCATATAGGCTGAGAATGTGAACCTGGGCGTATACGCTGAGAATGTATACTTGGTGAAAACTAAGTATCTTGATCTCCGAAGTTGCTATGTTTGATACCAAATGTCGCCATGGTCGTCTGTGGGTCCTAGGGAACTGCTCCTTGTTGAGTTCGACTCCGCTTGAAGCTGTCTGTGGGGCCCTCAAGCTTTAGTCATGTTAGGGAACATCATGACTTAGCTCGATTCTTGTTGGAGAAGTACTAAGCTTGAAATTTTATGGTGTTTCAATAGGCATCATAGATGCTATGGACGAGATGATCATGATGAACCCCTACTCGCTACTCGAAGTATGTTGGACATAATTGAGGCTGTTAGAATTTCAACAAGGCATCAGAAAGATAGTAGGATCAAGAGATTAGATATGAACAATATTCCACAATTTGAAGAGGGATACAACACTAATCCTCAAAATCACTTACAAGCATTCCATGATGCGTGTGCCTTACAGAACATAAAGAATGAATGGCAAAAACTTAAGTTGTTCTCATAGACATTAGTTAAAGAAGTGGAAAGCTGGTACCAGTCTTCAGAACTGGAATCCATTCATAGATGGAGTACTATGTTAGAACTATTTAATGACAAGTACCAAACGTACTCCCAAGTGTCTAACTTGCAAAAGCAAATCCAAGGCTGGAAACAAGGAGGACATGAACCCTTGGATGCTATGATGGGCCAATACTATGCATTGTTACATCATTGTCCTGGCCATGGTTATTAGCAAAGGGATCAACTGCACTATCTTGTGGATGGGCTTAGGCATGAAACAAGAAGAACCCTTGGAACTTATGCCCAAGGAAGACTATCCGAGCTTAGGTCCCATCAAATTCAAAGACTATTGGAGCAAGTTGCTAAGGAAGAAGGTGAGCTACAGAAGAGAGAAAGTGTGGAAGAGTATAACTGAGATCCTTTTCTTTGGAAGAGGGGAGTAAGATTTTTTGAGGATGAAGAAGAGTCACCACTCGAAGAGATAGTAAATAAGAAAACTTTACCTATCCAAAAGATGACATCAGAAGTTTTAGCAAAGGTAGACCAAATGTGAGATTCCCTAGACAATAGATTTCAAACTATTCCTAAAATAGTAGGAGTCTAGAGAGCAAGGTAGTGAGAAAAGAAAAAATAAAGAGATTGAGCATGCATGTAGCAAGGGTAAGGGCAAAGTTTCCATCATTGAAGAGGTTGTGGATTCAAAAATAGACAATGATAGTGGATGTGAGATATGTCAATATGACCATCCTAAGAGATGTTGCCCTGTAATCTCACATTTGCAAGAGTCTAGGGTGTATGCACTCAACCCATGATTAAACAAAAGGCAAACACCCCAAAGGTTACCTTATGCTCAAGGTAACCCAAGGCAGTTCCACCAACCCTTAACATGTTATTCGAGTGGAACTCCACCACAACCGATTGAGCAATATTAATAGTGGAAGCACCCACAATCATGGGGAATGCCACCACCCAGGCAATAGTATCCTTACTGGCAGCTTGACCTATATGGATATTACGTACAGTAGCAAACTCCCCACATGACTCTACTGGTCATGTCACTCCTCAACCTCACTACCAAGCCCACGAGTATTATGGAACTCCCTCTTCTAGAGGAAATATTCTGCAAGCATATCATCCTTCTCATCCAACAACATCTCTTCCACCAATAGCTTCACTACCACTTGCTCTCATGATGCAAGGTGAAATCCCTACCTAGCCACAACAACGTTATGCCATGAGGGTTGTTAACTCTCAACCTACTATTAGTTCCAACAACCACATGAAGAAAAGACCTTTCTTTAGAACCAACAATCTAGCCAAGCCCTTGCAATCACAAGCGGCTAATTCCTTAGATGCCTCAGTATCAATCAAAACTTCATAGCCTCCTTTAACTCAACCACCGCACTCAACGCATACGGTCATGCTAATACATGTCATCACCGATTGGATCAAAGCTGGCCACCTTCCCAGGAAATTCTCTGATCCTAGGAGTCCTTTGATATACTTACAAATCACTGAAAATGCACCGTGCAAGGCTCTGTTGGATTCAGGTTCTGGTTTCAACTTGATTTTTCAAGAAATGTACAAGGCCTGGAACCTGCCTCCATTGAAAAAAAGCAACATCCATCTAGAGTTGGCTGACCGGTTCATCACTATCCCATTGGAACTGGTGGACGACATTGTTACCACTATTTGTGAGTAGTTGTACCCATCTGACTTCCTAGTGATTTAGGTGAACAACGGTAAGGGGAACTTCCCAATCATAATGGGAAGAGCATGGCTAAGCACCATCGACGCATGCCTAGGAATCCATGATCTTTCCCTAGAAATATCAAAGGAAACTACATTCAAAAAGATTGAGAAGAAGAAAGTTTTGTGCATTGCGTATAGTGACATAGGGTGTAATTACGTGCAAAGGTCATGGTTTGTGCAAAGTTTAGCATTGCCTACATGCAATCAATGTGCACAAATGATTAACATACAAAGATTCCTATATGCAGCAACCACATAATAGAAAGACACCTAGTGGCTAATAGCTGATCCAGAAAGCAGTTCACTCATATGCATGGAACCAATTGAGGGTTTGACTTGCGCTTACATCGATAGCATAGACGCATTAGAGCAAGTCCATCGCCAACTTCCAAGTCTTAACCTTGAAAATGTCAACTGGGGGAAGCTGGAAATCCTTGAGAAATTTAAGCAGGAGCCCCTCAAGCTAAAACCATTTCCCACTAGCACATTTTTTAAAAATGGAAAATTGGTAATTATCAATGCTAAGCTTGCTCCTCAACAGAAAGAAGAACTCTTGAAGGTAATCAATAGATGGTCAAAAGCCTTCACTTGGTCATGTCTCGAATTAACTGGAATAGATCCTAAGATATGACATCATAGGATTTACATTGACCCCTCCATGAAGCCTCGAAGCCAACAGCAAAGGCATTTGAACCCAAAGTTGAAGCAAGTAGTCAAGGAAGAAATCGAACAACTTCTCAAGGCTAGGTTCATATACACCATTACTGATAGTGAATGGATTAGCCCCTTAGTTATTGTGCCTAAAAAGGAAGGAAAATGGAGGATGTGCATAGATTTTAGGCTACTGAATATGGTAACATTCAAAGATTACTTTCCGTTGCCATTTGTTGACCAAGTCTTAGACACCATCATAGGGCATCACTACTATAGTTTTCTGGATGGATATAGTGGATATAATCAAATACAAATAGCCCCAGAAGACCAAGCCAAGACTACGTTCACTAGTCCTTGGGGAACATTTGCATACAAACAAATGCCATTTGGCTTGTGCAATGCCCCTACAACATTTCAACAACTAGTTCTAAGCATCTTCCAATAGCAGATAGGAAATGGTGTAGAAGTCTTTATGGATGATTTCTCCACCTATGGCGCAAACTTTGATCAAGTCTTGGACTAGTTAGAGAAAGTGTTAAAAAGATGTGTAGAAACCAATTTGAGGCTCAATTGGCAAAAAAGCCATTTGATGGTCCAAGAGGGCATAGTACTAGGGCACAAAATCTCACACACAGGGATAGAGGTAGACCTTGAGAAAATCAAAGTTATCCAAGCAATTACCCATCAACCAGAAATTGTCAAAGATATTCAATCATTCCTTGGACATACTGGCTACAATAGGAGATTCATGGAGAACTATTCAAAGGTTGCCAAATCATTGGTGGAATTAACAAAAAAAGACATACCTTTAGAGTGGACCAAGGAATGCAAATTAGCTTTTCAAACTCTAAAACAAAAGCTAGTGGAAACACCCATTCTACAAGCTCCTGACTAGTCCAAACCATTCCATATCATGATTGACACATCCAACTATGCCTTAGGAGCCATACTTACATAGTTAGATGACCAGAAGTGTCATTATTACATCCACTGTGCAAGTAGAAGTATCGTTGGTGCACAACTTAACTACACTACCATAGAGAAAGAATTAATGGTTGTAGTGTTTGTACTAGAAAAGTTTAGACACTATGTATTGGAAGAAAAAGTATATATACATACAGATCATAGTGCAATAAGGTTTCTCATGAATAAGCCAATGGTAAGCCCTTGTATCATACAATGGCTTGTAATCTTACAAGATTTCGATCTTACGATGATTGATCGTAAAGGCACTAAGAATGTACTTGTTGATCATTTATTTTAGTTGCGATGGGACAACAAAGAGGACAAGTATCCAATTTCTGATTATTTTCCTGATGAATTCCTCTTTGCTAGTGTAGTGAATAATCAATCACCCATGGAGACAAACTGGAACAATAGCATTCTTGCCTATCTCCTCACCCAACAAACACCACAAGAGTTAAACCTTAAGAAGAAACAACAATTTCTTCACCGAGCCAAGTACTTTATGGAGATCAATGGGCAACTTTACAAAGTGTGTCCTGATGGCTTGGTTTGATGGTGTGTTCCTGATATAGATCAACGGCAAGTTCTCCAAGATGCTCATGAGGGTCCTTATGGGGGTCATTACGTTGGGAGATGAACAACCACCAAGATCCTACTTACAGGATATTATTGGCCTACATTATTTTGGGATGCCCATCGTTTCGTCCAATCTTGTAAGCATTCTCAACATGATGGGGAAATGACTGCTAGAATGGAGGGTCCATAATAATGGATTCAACTATTAGAACCCTTCAACATTTGGGGAATTGATTTTATGGGACCAATTACACCAATGTCTAATGGAAAATCTTGTATCATTGTTGCTATTGATTACCTAACTAAATAGGCAAAAGCAGCTACTGTTAAGAATTATACATCATCTACAGCTGCACGATTTGTTCAACAACAAATCATAAATAGGTTTGGTGTACCTCATGCACTTATTTTAGATAATGGTACCCACTTCACAAGTGCAACTTTTTAGAATTAATGAAACACTTGGGGGTTGAACACAAACTGACAACACCATACCACCCCCCAAGTGAACGGTCAAGCCGAAGTCACCAATAGGGAGATTATGAAGATATTGACAAGAACTATTAGCAAGTTTAGTCAAGACCAGAGCACTAAACTGAACAATGCTCTTTGGGCATATCGCTCCACATGGAAACTCCCTACAAGCTACTCTCCCTATGAGTTAGTGTACGGTAAATTACCAATGCTCCCCATTCAAATTGAGCTCCATACACTATCCATGGCATGTGATCTCAACCTTGATCTTGATCTAGTACAGAAATAATGGTTAGTAACCCTTAACTTGCTAGATGAAAATTGACTAGCTGCCCTATCATCTAACAAGTTGCACAAGGCATTCAATAAACAACGTCATGACTTAAGGATTAGGAAAGTTAAATATCAACTAGGAGATAGGGTTCTCTACTGGAATCGCACACATGTGCCACAACATACTAATTTTAAACATTATGGGAAGGACCTTATATTATTTATGCAACTTTTCCTTTAGGGGCCATGAAAATATACAAACCTGAGAGCCCAGATAAGAAACTGTTGGTCAACGTACAACAAACCAAACCTTTCCATGAGCTTAGGACAACCAGTGCACATGCTACCTTTGTTGATGGAAAACGTTGCTCACTATTTTGTATCTCCTCCTTCCAACTTAGTCATGGGGGAGATGGCCACCTATGCTAACTATTCTAGGCCCTCAATTCTTTTTGAATTTTTGTTTTACACATTCTTTCAACTTTTTTTTTTTACACCATCATTCATATTTTTACTATTTCTTTGTTTGCTTGATTTACTTTTATTCATCATCCAATAAGTGCTCATGATGGTGGATTGAATTATATCATATTGATTGCTAATGTTTGATTTTTACCTTTGAATTATGATGTTGATATTAAGGTATGGCTCTTTTGGTAAAATAGGTAATGAGTCCACGTCATCCACTCATCCATACAACTTTATGGTCTCCTTTAGCTTAGAACTATACAGTCCTCTTTTTCTAAGTAAACTTTTAATGAATTAGTAGCTAGGTACTTTTCAAACCAAGGAAATACTTCAAGGATGAAAAGGGTGTAACTTCAAGGGGATTCAATGCATTTGTGCTAGCCATTCTCTTGGGTGTTTGGATGCTTTTTCTTGGGTTTTTTTCCATTCTGACATTGTTCAAAAATCAGGAAACTGAGTGAATAAAAATAAGTCTTTGCATGGTGTGGTTCTCATGCAAAAAAAATAAAAAATAAAAAAAAAAGAGAAAAGTGAGAATTCAAAGCACACCCCTTAGACATAATAAAGCAATATGAGCTACAAGCACTGGTTATGGAACTGGAAAGACATGTTACCCATGCCTGAAGGTTCCCTCTAACTAAGACCCTTTCTCGCTTCTTACTTCTCCATCTTGCTCTCTTCGGGATGGTGGTCACTCTTTGTGAAGGAAGGAATTCTTGTTGCTTCAAGAGGATGGATTGACCAAGTGTATTGATGTGAGGTCAATGAATGTGATTGGTTTGAGTCTGGATTTGGGATGAGTTCTACTTAGTTATCTTAACCATGAAATACACAAGGGGCTTTACACAACCTTGTTCTTGGGATTCCGTTCCATTCTCTCCTCTCCATCTTTGTTCCCATTTTCCACCTCATTGGGTTGATGAATTGTTTTTCTTTGGTGAATTCTTGTGGGTAAGCTTTTAACTCTTGCTTCCAAATGACATTCCTAGAGCCTACGAACTCTTTGGTTTGTGGGTTTGTCAGGGCATAAAAGGCATGAGCCTGCTTTGGGGAGGACCCACTGGCATTCCTTTTTGGTGCAATTGTTAAGTTCTTTTTCTTAAACATTTCCTGCAATCAATCATCTCTTGTTTCATCTCCATCCATAACATCCATTTTATTGGCATTACCGTTGTTATTTTTTCCATCTTTCTTGTTCCTCATATTTTTTCCATCTTATAGCTATTGGAGGTTTGCTCTTAGTCATGGAGGCCCTGGCACAAATTTTTAAATTTTCTCCATTTTACTATCCACCTAACCCCTACACCTTGGTTAGTCACCTGTGATAAATCTCCAAACCAGTTCTTGCCATAACCACAACTTAGCCAATGCACTTCATATCGAGGCAAGGTATCAACTGCATTGTGGTTTATCAATCCTTGCTTATTTGTGACTATGTTGTGTGTGCAGATGGCGATCATACAAATAATGGACTAGGCTTGGAGGAAGCACTCAAGATGGACCAGAACTGGAGCATTTACGAAAGGAGCAAATTTGATGGCATGGTTATGGATAAATAATGGAAGGCGCAATCTCGGCATTGGCAGCAACATGCTCCATCTTCTCTCTCTCTCTTTTTCTCTTCAAGTTGCCAAATAAAGGCTTGGATGTCATTTATGTATGAGTGTTCACCACAATGGTCATGAACACTAATGCTATAATATGCTTATTGATCCATTCACTGAGCATGTTGAGTTTGTCATTCCATTCCATCGTCAATTGTCAATTAGTCAATAATCCCATACCTTTCCAGTATTTTATAAGGAACTCAAGGATGAGTTTTCATTCAGTCATGGGGGTATGATAAGAGTAATTACTCTAGTGGGTTATTCTAATCATCATAGTGGTAGTTTCTCTAATTATTAGAGTGGCAGTTTTTCTAATTATTAGAGTAGTTGCTCCCAACCCTCTAAATACAATGCCCAGGGGTACAATTTAGAGGGAAGTCTTTTGGAAGTTTTTTAGTAGTCAAGTAGCGAAACTTTTGTAGTTAGAGTATTTTCCAAGTGCCTGTAGTAGGAGGTCTAAGTGTGGATGGATCTTTATTCGAGCATTATGTACCTGAGCACACCTTGTGTACGGTAATAAAGACAAGCTCTTTGATCCATCCTTGTAGCACTTGAGATTTTTTTTCTTACACATTTATTTTCTTTTCTTTTCTTTTGCATTTATTTTATTTTATTTTATTTTATGCACTTTACATTTTTGTTATTAACACACACAGTACAATCACTTCAAGCATGCGTGTAACACTTGGTAACCCAGTAACGATTAGCATTTGGTAATCCTAATAGTGTTGTGTTAGTTCAGGATGTGTATGGCAAGTGAGAATGAATATTGGTGTTAGGATTAGTTAAAGCCTAGTTAATCAATAGTTAAGTTAAATTAGTTACTTAGTTATCTCTCTCTCTCCTCCCTTATTAGCAGCAAGACATAAAAGCTATAAAAATCATATGCCTCAAGCTTACTTAACCATACAATCATGACATACAAGTAAGTTTGGGAAGATAACGATTAATCAACCCATCCTTGTTCTACAAGGGTGCATAAGCACTTAGTCCTTGGAATTCGACCGGATCGTGCATGAAACGCTCGTATTCGTATGGTTGAGTGTAGGGGTACGTCATTGCTCATCACTTACCATATGCTATTTTTCTTCTAAAGATTCTACATTGTACAATTCTATAGAGCTATCTTGGGATCATCATTTTTAGTTCCTAGGTAGAGATATAATAGAATTTTTAGCAAAAGGCTTAGTATCTATTTCTAAAAGTTTTAATGCAAGGATAGGTTTGCAGTGGAGAAAAATTATTCAATGGCAACATAATGTTGGCAACTTAGATAAGATCACAGTTGAACACAACATTCTATAAATGGCACTATTAATAAGATAAGTCAATAATGATTAGAATAGACTAAAATTTTAATCTTCTGATTTATAATGGTTTTGTTAGATTTCCTCAATCTTCACCATTTACTTTCACAATACGTTAAGATATCTCTTGCATTGATTTGCTTTTATATTCTTATAAAGATACTCATATTATTGAGTTGAAAGTTGAAGAAGATTTAGTGGAGTCTTGTCATCATCATGTAGAGTTGTTGTTGCAAATTCAAATTGTTTCTCACACACAAAAAATAAGAATAGAAAGTAATTTAAGTATAGACTCACCCCAAAAGTTAAGGAAAAATATATAAATGTAACACATAACAAATAGACTTTTGCTCTTTAAAGAGTCATAGGGGGTATTTAAAAGCTAACATCTAGTAAAGCTATATATTCAAATGGTTTATATGCATAATTATTAAAGTGGGTAGGATCTACTATTCATAGAAAACTTTTGCACAAATTAAATTTAGCAATGGAGTAAGGATTAAATCAACATTGGAAAATTAGTAAAGCTTTTTTATTAAATAAAAATGGGGATACAAATAATAATTTGAACAATTATCAAATGATGGTTGTCAGTAATATTTTTGCTAAGTGGTTGGCACTCTACTGGAAAAGAAAATCATTTCTTAGGTTGAAGGTAACCAAGTAAGGGCAAGATGTTAAGCAGGTTTTAGATAAAATCACTCAACTACTAAGCAAATAGTTACTATTAGACATTGCATGAAGTTTGCCAAAAAGATGAATAATTTTTTTTTATTCATTATATGGATTTTACAAAAGCATATGATTCAATGATCTATAAAAAACTATGGTTTTGTTTGCATAAAATTTGTCTCTCTTCAAATTTAATTATAGCAACTCAAAGATTGTATAAGGAGTGATTATTGAAATTACAAATAGCAATTCAAAGAAAAAATTTCAATTCCAAAGCAAAATTGGAATTTAGAAAGGTTATCCACTTTCTCCAACTCTCTTTGGTATCTTTATTGATGAAATGCAAGAATGATTGTGTAATGGGTAAGATAGTCATGCTATCAAAATTGGATCCAAAGTAGTAAATTTTCTTTTATATATAGATGATGTTGCCTTAATCTTCACTACTGTAAAAGGTATGTAAAATATGTTATAAATTTTAGAAAATTACTATCATTTATATGATCTTCAAGTGAATGTAGATAAAACCAAATTGATGATGTAGGGTATAAGAAATACCTATTATAACTTCCATTTTAAAAGTCCACATAGCAGATTCTTTTAAAAATTTGGGTCTCATTTATGTGGATAATTACATAGGATAGAAGTGCCTTAAAGAAAAATATCAGCAGGTTTAAAAGCTTTGTAGCTTTCAAAAACAAATGCAAAGATTTAGGAATTTTAACTTCAAAGGTCAAAAAATAAATTTTCCATACTATCATCTATCCTATTGTATTGTATAAATGTGTTATTTGGGGACTTGGACTTACTACTAAACTTTGAAAAGACATTGGAAAAGTGCAAAAAACTTTTCTTCTCAATGAGTTAAAGGAGAAGACGCAAACACTTTACTCAATGTTATTATTTGAGCAAGAGCCTTATGCTAATTTATTACATACACTTGTAGCTTGCATATCTCAAGGCAAGAGAAATTCTCTAAAAAAAATTCTTGAGGATTCACAAAACCATTGTTGGTGTTTTTAAAGGATGTAATGGTTGAAAAATTGGAATATCTCTTGGGAGGATGTGTAGAAAAATCCTAAGCATTTTTACTAACTAGTTAAGTATAAGGTTTTACCACAAATGTGGGCTACTATAAAAGGCAAGAGA
>MNCI01011922.1:0-27974 GCA_015680685.1 Gnetum montanum | reverse complement strand
GAAAAACCCATGGTCTAGATAGTTGTTTAACAATGCATAATATCTTTCTAAGGCCATGTCCAAGGGTTCATGTTGTGCTTGTTTCCATCCTTGGATTTGTTTCCTCAAGGTTGAAACTCTTACATAGGTTTGATATTTTTCATTAAAGAATTCTATCATTGTTGGACAATGTCATATTGAATTTGGTTTTAACAATCTATACCATACTTTCGCTTGGCCAACGAGTGTCATAGGAAAGAGCTTAAATTTTTTCCAACTGTTATCAATGTTGTTCCATGTGCAAGCATCGTAGAAGGCTTGTAAATGTTCATGTAGATCTAAGTCATAGCCTCCTAAAAAATTAGGGAAGTTGTTTAAATCGGGCCTATGTAGATGGCTCTCTTTACGATGCCTATGGGAGATTTGAATAGCCTATTGTATTTGTGTTAGGCTTGTAGTGGCCACTGGGGGTTCATCGTCATTGGGTAAGTTATTCTTTCATGCGTTGGGATGATGTTACTTTTGTTTATGTTTATAAGAAATCCCCACCTTTGGTTGCATACTCCAATCTTCATTGTTAGATAATTTGTTGGTTCTCCAATGAATTGCCTCACTAGATGTGGCATTATCATAGTCTTGTAGGAGAGGCATCATTGTGTAACTGTGTGTGAATTTGTATGTGAATTTTTGTAATTATTTCTTCTTAAAAGATATCTCATTAATTCCTATACAGCGACCTTATATGATATAACTAATCTAGATAACTAGCACCGTCCTCAGCAATGGTGCCAACGATGAGTGGCTTGGTACCCCTACACTCAACCATACAAATATGAGTGTTACACACGCGATCCAGTCAAACTCCACAGATGAACTAGTTGTGGCATCTAGATAGTTAGCCTTAGGTCACATTTCGCTATCTTCCCACTTGGACTAGTATTAGCTTTGTCACGTATGATTTAGTCCAGAGTGAGGTGTATGATGGGTTTCTAATCTAATGCTACTCCTAAAGACAATGGAAAGTACTATTCACTAATCTAGGAGAGAGAGGGTAAGAGAATCTAAACTAGCCTAAGTGTGATGAGCATCCGTTCCTTGATTATCCATACACATCTTGTACTTTGTGCATGACTACCATTGGGATTACGAAGTGCAGACCCTAGGTGCACTACTGGGTTACCAAGTAGTCACACTTAAATGCTTGTAATCAAGTCGTACTCATTCCATGTTTAACAGGAGTTTAAGGGTAAGAGAGAGATTAACTAGGAAAGCAGTAAATAACTAGTAAATAAATAATTAATCTAAGTGAATGCTACAATAATGAAGTAATCTCGATCTTTATTGTCGGTCATGTGTGTGTCCAAGTACATCACACTTGAATAAAGGATGTTGTACAATTACATTCACCACACTACAGGCATGCACTGGGAGGAAAAGGGTTGAGAGGAAAAATAGAAACTTAACACTTAAACTAAGAATGAAAAGACTAAAAGCTAATAATCTCTGGATCTATCTACCTCTTATTTATAGATGAGGAGACAAGCTATGATATCGCGTATGCGATATCGCAACTAGGCTGCGATATCGCGTCGGCAATGAGATCGTGGATAAGCCATGTTAAAAGATAGTTCTAACCTTAAGTAAGAGCTTGAGAACTTAAAAAATCTAAGATGTAATTGAGGATTCACACTAACATACTTGGAGACTATAATGTAAGTGCTAGTAGGGTTGAACAACCTCTAGATACTGCAAGGATCTAACAAGAGTGTGATATCAACATTGAACCATTTGTAAGAGTAATCCCTTCACAAATAGTCTAGATCCTTGAGTTGGATATTGCATGTCCTACTTATCTCATCTACTATTATGTCAACATCACATGAGTCCTGAATAACACAACCTAGTAACCTCTCACCGATTTCTTGATAAATCTTCGTAAGTGTGTGCAACACCATAAAAAGAGACAATATTGTCCAAGAAGCACTTAGCCCTTGGACTAATTCATATTTGTGTAGAGTATAAAGATTGATCATCTACAATTGAGAGAGCTTTCATCCTCCAAGACCACCTAGTGATAATAGATGTTGCATTGCAAATCAAAAAGTATGTAGGGTAATCACTATGAGCCTTGAGATAATACTAGTCTTGTAAAGTAACACATAAAATAAAGAATTAGTACCCATGTGATTAGCTGTTGAGGTACCCCTACACCCAACCATATGAATCACAAAGCATTCACACGCAATCCAGTCGAATTCTGTGGACTCTATGTCTTCCAGTACACTAGACTTCTAAGAAGTGAACTTTGCCCTAATAGTCATTCCTTATCTTCTCAATTATACTTGTGATGCACAAGGTATGGTTAAGTGTAATCAAGGTATATGATTTTTATTATTTTATGTTTTTTATTTTTGGTGCTTAAATAGAGAAATGAGGTAATTTAATAACTAATTTAATTTAATTGATTGACTAATCTCTAACTAGTCCTAACATAAGCATCTGGTTTCACTTTTTTTACACATCCTAAACCCATGTATCCACTATTGGGATTACCAAGCACTATGCTACTCGACAAACCAAGTAATAATGCTACTAGGATTACCAAGCAAATACATGTTTATGCTCGAATTAGTCATACTTATGTGTTTAATCTAGTTAGCTTAGTTAATTAACTAATCACTTGAAGTCTAATTTAGCTTAATTAATTACATAATTAATAAAAATAATAATTGCATAAATGAATCATTAATATATTTCAAGTGCTTCAAGGTTTGATCAAAAGGCTCATCTTTATTGTCATTCACACTAGTGTGTTCAAGTACAATAGTGCTTGAATAAAGATTTATATACTTTCTTACTCCTATTGTTGGCACTTAAAGAAATATTCTAACTCTCAAATGATAAAACTTTAAGAACTCTTCTACAACTATGACTTGACTCCCCTAAACATGGCTAGTGAGTATGTATTTATAGATTTTATTGTAATGCTACATTGCCTAGGAATCATAGATGTAGAAAATCCTACATTGACGTGGCCCTATCGACGGGGAAACACCATGTAGATAGGGCCACATCAATGGGACCCTGTCGACGAGGCCACATCAATAGAAGCTTGTCAATGTGACATAACAATAATTCATCATACCTTCATGACTGAATAAAAACTTATCCTCAAGTTCCTTTACAAAATTGAAAAGGTATGGGAATATTGACTAACTCTTGACATAACAAACTAAGTTAACAAAACTGAGTGCCCAATGTACAAATCAATAACATTACAAAAATTATGATGTTCATGACATAAAATTGAACACCATGACATGACTACTCAAAACTAGATAGGACATCCTCTAATGGCATGAAGGTGATTGAGAGAATATCAAATAGTCCCATGTGGTGGAGGTTCCTAAGGTTTTGATAGACCTTCACTGGCTTTAGGCACGTGCAGTGGCTAGGGTGGCTATGGCTGTATTACTACAATTGCTACCTTTGATGAAAGGTAAAAGGCATCTAGTAATTCCTTCATCTTCTCCTCCTTACTCTGGGGATCATTCATAGTCCACACAGAATCACCAATGTGGGCTAGAATGGGGATATCTCATGGATAGGACATTACTGGGAATAATTCCTTAACATTGATAAACTAGGCAGTGAATTGTTTATGTTTGACATCGAATGTCCTAACTACATTTTGTAGCTCTTGGTTATCATTCATTCTTTTGGCTAAGTTCTTGACAAAAAATCTCTAATTAATGTATTTGCCCTTGAGAACCTCCATTTTTATGTTTTCCATAGTAAGCTTTTGCTTAGTGTCCTTGTGATGCTTGAACTCAACCTCATACGACAAGTATAAGTTGGCCACTTTCTTCTCTAGTTCTGACTGCTACTATTTGGTAGTCAACATTGTTAGATTTGCATATTAAAGATTGGCAAGCTCCATGTATTCTCTCATCTTCTTAATCTGCAACTCCTTCATGTTGATTTTAGCCTTATTGTAGGCATCTATCCCATCAATGATAGGTTCCAAACTTCTTTTCCTTTCTAGAGTTGCTAAAGGGTTTTATTTACTTTTACCTTTACCAACTTGATGTGCTTTTCATTAACTTCTTTTTTGTAGATCGACCTAATCTTAGTAATGATCCTTGACTCTCTTAGTTTTGAGAGCCTCTAATTTTCAAGTGGCTACCTCTATTACAGTCTTCTGGCAAAGGGCACAGACCTTCTCCATGGAGAGGTTTCTATTTTTAGCTACCAGTCTCCTTATCTTTATGTTTTCTTTGGCTAATTGCTCCTACTATTAATGGATCAAGTTGATCAACTGTTGTTTATGCTCATAAACATTTCATAGGCGATGGTTCTTTGTAGTTAATTACACATTCTCCTAGTGGGTCAGATCTAAGGCCTTTTAGATTTTGTGCTAGGTAACTTCTACTAAGGATTGTTAGAACACCACCCTCTCCATCACACCCTCAACCCCTTTTAGTTTGGTATGAAGTTGTTCAAGAGCTTCATCTCTTGTCACTTCCAAGTTGAGTAATGTCGGGTTAGCAATTTGGACTCTTAATTTAGCAACTTTAGTAGCCAAGCATTCGTTAAGCTCTTTGGCTATTTTGAGTTACCCTTCCAAGATAATGTTCTTACCCCTTGCCTCTAGCAACTTTAACTAGGTTGTAGTAATACTATTTGAAAGATCAAAGAAATCCAGAAGTAGTTGCCCAGTTCCCACCAATCAGTCCAGTAGTTCTTCATGTTGTGCTATGCTTAATCTTCTATTTATGATCACTATGGACATCTACACATATTTGAGTGCAATGGTGTCTAGTACAAATGTTGTATGAGCACTAAGTGTTTTGATAATTTTGTCATCAACCACCTCTGCTGCTATCTCCTACCCTTGGTGCTACATCACTAACACTACCACCCCCTCACCTTCCTTCAAGCACACTGAGAAGGTCGATGCATTCCTAGAAATTTCTGGGAGTACCTATTGTTCTGTAAAGGTACCATGACCTCTCTAGTGCTAGGATCTGACCTTTTAGATAACTACATTTAATTGGTTGAGAAAATGGATCCACATCCTTCCATCAGGCTAACTATTTGGACCACCTTGTTTAGGTGACTCATTGTTGGTAGGTACATTGATGGGTTCGCATCACTCATGCATGCTCATTGCTCTTGTTTGCTCAAGAGGCCATTCTCAGTATTCGTGCAACTATTGGGCTATTGTAGCAATGTTTGGAATAGTTGTTTGAGTGGTAGGTGAAGGCAGTGGTTACTACTCTTCTTCTTAAATGATTATCGAAGGTGCTTTATCTTTTATCATCTTTGCCCAATTAGCGATTGAAGCATGCCTGACAACATCATTTGTATAACATACTATCCCTTCCCTTTGATAGAGTTTCTTAAATGATTAGGCCTTCCACCTAAACCCCACAACATCATGCACCTAAGCGAGTAGAAAAGTACAAAGAGTATTGAGTCCCCTTGAAGTCATACCCTATGCAAACCTTTGAATCCTTTCCAATTCTAGAAACTACCAAGGTCACAAATTTATTAAAATTTTATTGAATGAAAAGGGGCCTCAAACTTCCAAAACAATAAAAACCATAGAGTTTGTGAATGGGTGGATGTCGTGGACTCACTGCCTGTTCCATGAAAAAGAAACCATGCCTTAGCCATTGATAGAAAAATTTAGAAATAGAAACTAGACATTACCAAACAAAACATAAAGCACAAACCACCATCAACAACAGCTATAGCACCACTGTGTCTTGGTGGCACAAAGCATGTTTATTAACAAAAAATTAGAAAATCACACTAAAATAAAGTAAAATATATAAGAAAGTGTAAAATATTGAAGAAAAGGTAAATGTTTTAATGATGGTATAAAATAAAAAATGGTGTAAAATATGAAAAAAAAATTAAATCAAAAAGGTGTAAAATTAACAATTTGCAAAAGAAAAAATGTGTAAAACAAAAAATAGAAAAACTAAGGAGCCACGTATATGATTAGCACAGATGGCCATCTCCCCCATGACTGAGTTGGATGGAGGAGATTTGAGAACTTGAGTGTGGTTGCCCATCCGTTGAGGTATTTGTTGCATTGGCTTACTTTGGCTCATGGAAAGGCTTTATCTATTAGATGTTGACCAACTACTTTTTGTTTGGGCTTTTAAGTTTATATATGATCATGACCCTAAAAAAAGGTTTCATCAGTTATATAAGGCCCTTTCCACAATGTTTGAAATTTGGTTTTTTGAGGTGCATGTGTGGGATTCTAGTAGAAAACCTTATCTCCTGGTTGAGATTTTACTTTTCATATTCTAAGATCATGACATTGTTTATTGAATGTCTTATGCACTTCATTCAAAGATAAGTCCACCAATCAAATTTTTTTTAGCACATTGAGGTTGATTAGTCTTTCTTTTTATGCTAGACTTAGGTCAAGATCCAAGTCATAGGCTGTTAAAAGTGTACTCAAATTGGATTGGGAGCATTAGATGTTTTTCATACACTAACTCATAGGGAGAATAGCCAATAGGGAGTTTCCATGTTGAGTGGTAGATCCAAAGGGCATCATTAAGCTTTGTGCTCTAATATCTCCTATATTTGCTACTGGTTCTTGTTAAAATCTTTGTGATCTCCTTCTTAGTCACCTCTGATTGACCATTGACTTGGGGGTGATATGGTGTCATTAATTTATGTTTAACCCCCAAGTGTTACATGAGTTTTCAAAAAGTGACGTCTATAAAATGGGTTATGTTGTTAGAAATTAGTGCACATGGCACCCCAAACCTATTCAAAACATTTTTTTATGCAAATCAAGCAGTAGTGGATGATGTACAATTAGTGATGGCTGCTACTTCTACCCATTCGGTACTGTAGTTAATGAAAGCAATTATATATGCCTTTCCATTAGACATGGGTGTGATGGGACCCATGAAATCTATGTTCCATATGTTAAAGGATTCTAGTGGTTGAATCCACTATTGAGGACCTTCCATTCATGTGGTCATCCTATCATCTTGTTGATAGCATTCATAGGATCAAATAAATTAGTGGACATCCCTAAAGATTGTGGGCCAATAGTATTCTGCCATCAGGATTTTTATACCTATGCATCTCCTAGCATAGTGGCTCCCACAAGGACCCTTATGAGCATCTTGGAAAATGTACAATTGATCTACATAAGGTACACACCAACGAACAAGGCCATTGGCACACACCTTGTAAAGATGTTTATTGATTTCCATGAAGTGCTTAGCATGATGAAGAAATTGTTGTTTCTTCCTATGATCCAAAGCTTGTGGCATCTTCTGAGTGAGAAGATAAGTAAGGATGTCATCATACCATGTTGGTTCCATGAGCATTTGTTCATTTATTGCAGTGGAAAAGAGGATTTTAATAGAAAATAGATTAGATAATGGACTTTCCTCCTCTTTGTTATCACATTACAACCAAGACAAGTGATTAGCAACCACATTCTCAGTTCCCTTTTGATCTACCATTGTAATATTGAATTCTTATAAGATCACCAACCATCATATGACATGGGGGCTTACTGTTTGCTTGTTCATGAGAAAGAAAATGGCATTGTGATGAGTGTGCACAAACACTTTATTTCCAAGTACATAATGCTTGAGCATTTCTAGAGCATACACCACCATCATCAATTCTTTCTCCATGGTGATGTAGTTCAATTGTACACCCACAATGCTTCAACTTGTGTAGTGGATGTAATATGGACATCTCTTGTTATCTAACTATATAAGCATAGCTTCTAAAGCATAGTTAGATGCATCTATCATGATATGGAATGGTCTACAAGCTTCTTTTAGAGGCTCTAGAATGCATTTCCACATTCCTTGGTCCAAATGAAGGCAATATCTTTCTTTGTTAGTTCGACCAACCATTTCACGATCTTAGAGAAATTTTCTATGAATCACTGGTAGTAACTAATGTGTCCAAGGAATGACTAAACATCTTTGACAGTTTTTGGTTGGTAAGTGATTCCTTAGATGAACTTATCTTTTTGGGGTCTACCTCAATCCCTTCCTATGAAATTTGATGTCCTAATACAGTGCCCTCTTGGACCATGAGATGGCTCTTTTACTAATTGAGCCATAGATTTGTTTCCACACATCTTTTTAATACTTACTCAAGGTGGTCTAAGGCTTACTCAAAGGTAGCACTAGAAGTAAAGAACTCATCCATGAAGACTTTCACTCTGCTACCTATTTACTACTGAAAAATACTTAAGACCAAGTGTTTGAAAGTGGTAGGAGCAATGCACAAACCAAAAGGCATCTTGCAATATGTAAAGGCTTCCTAGGGACTTATGAATGTTGTTTTGGCCTAATCTTCTAGTGCAATCTAGATTTGGTTATAGCCACTTTAACTATCTAAAAAACTATAATAACAATGCCTAGATATGGTGTCGAACATGTGATCAACAAATGACAATGGAAAATGATTTTTTGAATGTTGTCATGTTTAACAGCCTAAAGTTAATACAAACCTACCATTTGCCACCTCTCGTTTGTACTATCACGAGTAGGTTGACCCACTTTCTATCTATAATAGGGTAGATGAACCCTACGTTCAGGAGTTGCTCAATCTTCTCTTTGACACTTTGTTTTAATTTTGGATTCAACCATCACTTTGGTTGCCTCCTTGGCTTTATTAATATATCAATGTAAATGCAGTGCTAGCATATCTATGGATCAATTCCAATGAGTTTAGGTTATGACCAAGCAAAGGCTATTGGCCATTTGTTGATCACTTTCAATAGTTTTGCTTTCTATTCAAGAGCAAGTTTGGCATTAAGTATGACCAGCTTACCATTTTTTAACAATGAATATTCTAGCCTGATGGGCAGATTTTTCAACTCTAGAGGCTCTTGTTTAAAATTCTCAAGGATCTCCAACTCTCCCCAATTGGTATAAGTGTTTTCATCATCAAAAATTTGGTGATGAACATGCTCTAGTTCATCCATTCCTACGACATAAGCACATCTCAGGCTCTCAGTAGGTTCCATGCACATTGTGTTATTGCATGAATCAACGGTCAGCCACTAGATGCCCTTTTGTTTTGTGGCTACTACTTCCAAACACATTTGAATATTTGCCTCATGTTTACAGTGCTTACATGAGAAAATGAATGCTCATTTCATGGACTAGAGTTTTTGCATGTAACTACACCTTGTATCTTTATACATGATGCATGGAACTCGTCTCTTCTTAATCTTCCCAAATGCATTTTTTTAGATATCTCTAGGAAAATATCTCTTATTCTCATTCTTGCATCAATAGTGCTTAGCCATGCTCTTCCCATAATTATTGGGAAGTCCCCCTTATAGTTTTCAACCTTGATTACTAGGAAATTGATAGGATAATACCACCCATAGACAGTGGTCACAATGTCTTCAACTAGTCCCAATGGAATAGTGATGGACTGATCTACCAATTTCAATCTGATATTGCTCTTCCTAAGAGAAGGCAAGTTTTAAGCAATATACAGCTCATGAGATATCAAGTTCACACCAAGACCTGAATCAAGAAGAGATTTACATATTTCATTTCTAGCAATCTATAAATAGATAAGGGGACTCTTAGGATCAACTAATTTCCTAGGAAGGTTGAAAGCCTAGATCCAATAAGATATGGCATGAGTACGCATAATAGTATGGATTTTGGGTGGCATTTGATTTGAAGGGGACTTAATGGAATGGATTGCAAAGGATGAAGTAGGAGTAGGATGGCCAACTGATCGAGTCTGTGATGGCTTAGTAGGGCTATTAGTTTGAAAGAATGGTCTTTTACAAGCATGAGATTATAAACCCCTCAGTTGATGAACTGATTGTAGATTGATGGCCCTAGTAGCATTACATTGCTACAACTAGGTTGGAAGTTCACCTTGCATGGATGGAGCAGGTGGTATATATGTTGAGGATGGAGGAACAAGTGCAAAAATAGGAAGAGGATAAGGATAAAATGTGGTATCCCTTTTGGAATATGGAGAATGAGCTTTGTAGTATTTAGAAGGGTGGTAGTAATATTGGAAGGGAGAAACATGACTGAAAGAGTTACATGGAGACAAGGGTTACTAAATGTAATACCCATATGGATCTGGTTTCCTATAAGGGTGCTGCTACCTTGGTGGTGGCATTCCCCACAACTATGGTTGGTGCCACTATTGATATTACTCGCATGATTATAGTGAAGTTCCACTTGGGTAATATTGTTGTTGCTGATCGAGCTACCTAGGATTGCCTTTAGGATAAGACAACCTTCTAGGTGTTTACCTTTTTACTAGTTGTGGACTTAGAGCATACACCCTAGACTCTTGTAAGTGTGACACGATGGGATAACATCTTGTAAAATGTTCATATTGGAAAATGTCACACCCACCATCATCATCTGATTCAATTTCTACAACTTCATCTACTATAGCAATCTTGTCCTTCCTCCTTTAGTAGGCACATTTAGCTTCTTTTTACCTCCTATGATTATGATCACTACTCTGCTCTCTTAATTCTTCAGTGATTTTTAGAGTAGTTTGGAATTTTTCATCTAAAACATCATACATTTTATCCACCTTAGTTGAAATTTCAAATATAGATTTTTGGATTGACAAGGTCTTTCAATTTATGATCTCATCAAGTGGTGATTCCTCCTCATTGTCACAAAATTGAACTTCCCTCTTTCTAATGGAAGGATCCCTCTTGTATTCCTTTGCACTTTCAAATTTCCTCAACTCTCCTTCTTCTTTTACTATCTACTTAATTAATCTTTGACTCTGATGGACTCTAAGTCTTGATAGTCTCCCTTGGGCATAGATCCCAATATTTCTCCTCATTTCTATCTAAGTCCATCTATGCTATGATGAAGTGGTTCCCATTGAGAATAACCATGGACAGGACATCAATGTATGAGAAAATAGTATCTGCCCATGGTGACATCCAAGGGTTCATGGTTTTCTTTTTTCCATCCTTGGATCTACCTTCTCAAATTAGACACTTCAGAGTACGTCTGATACTTATCATGAAATAGCTCTAGCATTGTACTTCACTTGCAGATAGATTCTGGTTCCTAAGACCGATACTAGATTTCTACTTCCTTGACGAATGTTTTAGGAAATAGCTTTAGTTTCTACCAATCATTTTCAATATTTTGTAAGGCACAAGCATCGTGAAAAGCTTGAAGATGTGTCTATGGATTAGAATTATATCCCCCTAAAATCTAGAAATATTTTTCATATTAAGTCATCTAATTCAACTATATTTCACATGCCTAGTTTGAATTTTTATAGCTTTTGCGATATTTAACATGCTTTGAGTTTCCAACAAAGGCTCATCATCATCATTATTTTGATGATGTTAATGACATCCTCTACTACCCCTTTGGTAATTGTGGGCCTAGTGATGATCATTATTGTCTCATTGTTCACCTTCATCACAATTGTTCTTTCTACAGCATTTGTCAGAACCATAAGAGGAAGAAGAAGATGCAAATGAAGAGGGTGAAGAGGGAGAAGAATTTCCACCACCATGGTGTCTACCAACTCCTCTTCAGTGGTCATGGCCAGATTCATTAGTTTTCTTATCATCTTGATGCTTGTCCAAGCCCGTACCTTAACTACCATCTTTTCCTAAAGCTAGGTTGTTAATAGTGAATCATAGATTCAGGGCTACACCCCCATCACTAGTAACAAGGATTAGAGAATATTCATGTTGAGAGCCCCCAAAGGAAGGGTCCTCATTGTTGTCTTGGTTAAGCAAGAACAAGGGATTGATGAACCATTTTTCCTTCATGAACTCATGGTTCTTCTCTTAGTGTTGATATCTCCTGCATTGTGTTTTAGTGGGATGGTAGTCTAAGTAGTCATAATCATGCACAATGAACTCCTCTTGAAGATCTTGGATGCCCAACTTCTTAAGAGTTTGAAGCAGCATCATGGACATAGATCAATCAGGAGGCATTACAATGTTGGCTTCCATTTCATGTCATTGCAATTGTTCATCCTAATGCAAGATGAAGGTGAAGTCAAGCACATACTCATCTAGATGAGTATATACCACCTTGCATTCTTGAGGAATTGGTGGTTTAGTATCATCATGCCTATGAGAAGAAGATATTTTGTAATACAAATAAAATATTAGTGTGCTTATGTGATTATATTATTTTTGAGAATGATTTTGACATTAGGGTTCATCCAATGATGTTAATGATGTTCACTAAACCTAAATAGCAAATGTTTCAAACAAAAAAGAGTCCCTAACAATGGCACCAATGATGAGTGGTCAAGGTACCCCATATGCCCAACCATATGAATCACAAAGCATTCACACACGATCTATTTGAATTCTATGGACTTTATGTCTTCTAGTACACTAGTCTTATAGGAATTGAACTTTGCCTTAATAGTCATTCATTGTCTCCCCAATTACACTTGTGATGCATAAGGTATGGTTAAGTGTAATTGAGGCATATGATTTTTATTATTTTATGTTTTATGTTCTTGGTGCTTAAATAGAGAAATGAAGTAATTTAATAACTAATTTAATTTCACTTATTGACTAATTTTTAACTAGTCCTAACATAAGCATCTGATCCCACTTTCTGTACATGTCCTAAATGCACATATCTACTACTGGGATTACCAAGCACTATGCTATTGGATGAACCAAGTAATAATGCTACTAGGATTACCAAGCAAATACATGTTTATGCTTGAAGCGCTCGTACTTATGTGTTTAATCTCTTTAGCTTAGTTAATTAACTATTCACCTGAAGTCTCATTTAACTTAATTAATTGATGTCCTTTTGCCTTGTGTGTGTCCTCTTTTTTCCTCTACTTCAACACCTGTATTCTAGATTGCATTGGTAACATGATGTAGCTATACTATGTAAGCTTAAAAGGTAACTAGTTGAGCGGCCAAATTCCCAATAGTATTGGAAATCTAGTAAATTTTCTCTCCCTAATATTTCTCAAAACAAGCTCACTAGTATGCTTCCTAATACTATTGGAAATCTAGTAAATTTGCTCCCTAGATATTTCTCAAAATAGGCTCACTATTAGTATACCTGCAACCCTAGCAAACTGCAAGCAACTATTAATATTGAACATAGAGAATAACAATTTCCATGGTATGCTTTCTATGATATGTTCATCTTCCATGCTGGTTCTATTGAATTGTTTCTCTGGACCTTGTCAAACATCTCCTTGTCTTAGATTTGAGGAGGAATATACTAGTTGGTTCTCTACCAAATTATTTAAGGAGAATGCATAACCTTACAGTGCTAGATCTAGGCCATAACATGTTTGAAGGTACCATTCCTGAATGGGTAGTCAACTTCACATAGCTATGAGTGTTAGACCTATCCAACAATCACTTTCTTGGCAATGTTCCATCCCACCTCAACATGCTCAAGCAATTTCAACAATCAGAGGATAGAGAAGATGATGATGAGAATGTGTTGAAGGCAATGATAGTAATGTTGACAGAGAAAGGGCTGGAGCTAGAGGATGTACCGGTGATAGTAGGTAACAATGTCATAGATCTCTCAAGTAATAATTTGATAGGTGAGATTCCAAAAAGCATAGGAACCCTCATTACCTTGAGATTATTGAATTTATCTTATAACATGTTGATTGGGCACATACCTCCATCAATGGGGAAACTACAACTTTTATAACAGTTGAATTTAAGATGGAACAATATATGAGGCAAAATTCCAATGCAATTGTAGTCATTAGACTTTTTTTTAAGTGTTTTGAATGTTTCACATAACAGATTATGTGGTAGGATTCCCAAAAGCAAACAATTTTCAATATATGATGTAAGTTCATTTGCAGAGAATGAATGTTTATGTGGATTTCCAACTAGCATAACAAAACATTTTGTTTTAATTCAGTTTTGCTTCGCATAACAAAACAGTGTGTTTTGTCCAATAGATCTTGTCTTTTAGCATAACAAAACATTCTATTTTAATTCAATTTCATAATGCATACCAACTATGTCACTTCCTAATTACTTTGTTTTCTAACATTGATGATCATGATCCTTTATCCATTCAAATTTAAAGAAAGAAAATGTTGATTCTAGGTTTCATGCTAATCACACAATGTTGTTGATTTAGTATAAATGATTTCAAGATGATCATAAAACTTAGAAATCTGGAAGAAATTGTAGGCTTGCTTTTGATATAGAAGTTCATATGTTGATGCAACATTGTGATCAAAATACTAAATTTATTAAGTTCAAATTATGTTAAAATATAGCAATATAGATGTAATAACAATTTTCTTAGCTTATCAAAAGCACATACGCATTCTTATTGTGTAAGCTACAAGTTGTAGAAAAACCTAAAAAACTTTTTGCATCACTACCAAACATCATGGATAGTACACACTACATAGGAGAATTTCATGAACTAGGATTTAATAAAGTCTTGCAAAGGGAGATAAATATAATAGCAATAAACAATAACAAAAATTTAGGCAAAATATTTCATAAAACATGTCTTTATAAAATATTTTAAACTAGCCACTAAGAAAGAGCACTTGTTAGAGTAAATCAAATTTGCCAATATAAAAACAATAGGCTGAAAATTTATCTACTAAAATAATGATGCATATGATGTAAATTTGAAAACATTATAAAACAATATAAAACAATAAAATAATTTGAGAATGTGAGTGCTTTGATATTACTTTTACTAATTCACAAGGGAAAAGAACTCTGAAAAATGAACATAAGTTTTAAGGAAAACACTATCCAGCTCCCTTTTAGCTTTCCCACCTATATCAGCATTGAGTGCCCCTGTTGGTGTTTTTTATTGCATTAGTCTCATGATATACTTTTTCTTCTTAATTGACTTTGTACAAAGTAAATCTTCAATCTATGTTTCTATTGTATTCTCGGAGCATATAATTACTCCATGCTTTTTATGACAAAAATTACTCAAGAACTGCCATTTTTAATTTAGCATGACACTAGAGCAGTGTTTCCAGCTGGATGAAAATAACATTAGTGTTACACCAAAAACATTCATAAATATTTTACTACAATCAAGCGCTACGGGTCTATCATTTTTTTCATGGTTTAAAAATTGATAATATGATGTGGTCAAAGCTAGTTTGAGTTGACCAAGGACCCGCTCTTAACCTAGTATGTCTTTACCAATGAAAGAATTTGAAATGTTTGGGGTGTTGAAAACATTGCTTTATCTTAAAAATTAACATGACAACAATGGCTAAGGGTGGGATAAATCAATTTAGAAATCTTTTTCAAAATATTTTTGTGTTTAAATTTTTTTCATTTTTTAAATATTTGTTTTAATGTATTTACAGAAATTTTTTTTCCAATTTATAATTCAACATTACCTAGTAGAATTGAACTTGTGACTTGCAATTTTCAAGCCAAGATTAGTACCTCAATGTTATTCAAGTAAACTTACTAATTTAAATTACATATGGTGTAACAATTCCTACATCAAATAATCTCCCCTTGAGGTGTATGTTGCACAACTAAATTAACAAATATCTAGAGAGATTAAAACCTGTAACAATAGCTTTGATTCCAAAGTGTGATTGTCGAGTTAAATGCTAAGTTGAAAGAAACTATGATTAACCTAGCTAATCATAAAACCAAAAGCCATAGCTTCATTTAAAACATAGGTAAAAACATATTAAACCATCAACTAATGTAAGGTAATAAACATATCAAGCATCTTCTAATTTGTTAAGCATTATACTATTTTAGGTACAAGGTATTCCTTCTTATCTGTTTCATTTTTTCTCTTCTTATATCGATGTGGAAACCACATTAATGCTTTTTAAGATAAAATTAAAATTGAAGTTTAATATCAATGCTATAGTAATTGGTTTTTGAAACTAGAAACTTAAATAAATTAATTTTAAAAAACTCCTACATGATTGACCTTATGTCCAAAGTCTTTATCATTTTCTATAGCCTAGCATGAGTAGACACCACAACATGAGAAATAATCAATGAAAGCACCTTATTGTAGCAACTTTAGTAAGTGCAACAATTGTTGCTTATTATGCAATGGTAGTGAAGTAACCCTTGCTGATGACACATCAACACATCAAGAAAAATTTTAATCTTTGAATTAATAATATTCTTGTTAGATAACAAAATTTCTATCTTATGAGCTATCTATTCAAATTGATCAATACTAATTGTAGTGAAAGTAAAAGTATTCACAAAAGCTTCTACCTTATTTGATCATTTATATCATTGACATTAACTTAATTTTTTACATCTTTAGCTTTATCACATTTTTTTTCTTTTCTTTTGCCACTTGATGGGTCATGGGTGGCTGCATCGACTAGGCCCCATCAACGCATCATTTCATGCATCAACTAGACCCCATCAGCATAGGGTCTATTCTTACCTATAAAGACAAGCTCACCAATCGCATTTATTGCATCAGTAAGTCATAATGTAGTGAAGCTCTTACAGTTTTTCCATTTAAAAGCTAGAATATTTTTCCAAGTGCTCATAGCATGATTCATTGAGCCTATAAATCTTTATTTGAGCATTGTTGTACTTGAGAACAACTGTGTGTACGATAATAAAGACAAGCTTCTTAATAAACCTTGTAGCATTCTAGATAATTTAGATATTTATTCATGCATTCAATGCTTTTATTTGTTTATGTAATGTTTTCCAGTAACCGAGTTAATTAAGCAAGATAAGCTAGATAAATTAAATACATAAGTATGATCGCTTCGAGTGTAAGACATATTCGCTTGGTAATCCCAGCAATGTTAGTGCTTAGTGAACCCAATAGCATTATTCCGTGGTGTGCCCAGTAACATAGCACTTGGTAGCCCAACAGTGGATACATGGGTTTAGGACGTGTACCAAAAGTGGGATCAAATGCTTATGTTAGGACTAGTTAGAGACCAATTAGTTAGTTAATTTAGATTAGTCATTAAATTACTTTATATGTCTCTTCAAGCACCAAACAACATAAAACATAAAATGATAAAAATAATATGCCTTAATTACACTTAACCATACCTTTGTACTTCACAAGTGTAATTGGGAAGACAATGAATGACCTTAGGGCAAGATTGACTTCCTAGAAGATTAGTGTACTAGAAACTATAAAGTCCACGAAATTTGACCAAATCACGCATGAATGCTTTGTGATTCATATGGTTGGGCATAGGGGTACCTCGTCACTCATCATTGGCATTGTTGCTGAGGACTTTCTTTGCTGAAACATATGCTATCTAGGATTAGTGAGCATTATTAATATCATTGGATGAACCTAAGGTCAAAATCACTCCCACACGAACTATAATTACATAGACACACTGATTATTTTATTTTTTTGCAAAATGTCTTCTTCCCATAGGCATGAAGATGTCAAATCATGAATCCCACAAGAGTACAAAGTGGTATGTATTCATCTAGATGAGTATGTAACAAACTTCACCTTCATCCTACATTAGGATGAACAATTACAATAGTGTGATTGGACGGCAACATCATATTGCCCCCTAATCAATCTATGCTAGGGATGCTCTTTCAAACTCTTAAGAAGTTGGGCATCCTAGATCTTCATGAGGAATATGTTGTGAATGATTATAATAGTTGAGAGTATCATCCCACTGAAACACAATGTAGGAGAGATTGACACCAAGAAAAGCACCATGAGGCTACAAGGGGAAAACATTTCACTAACCCTTTATTCCTGCTAAACCAAGATGATAATGTGGATCCTCCCCCTGAGGGATCCCAATAGGAAGATTCTCCTCCCTCTATTATTAGTGATGAGGGGATGTCCCTAAACCTATGATTCACTATTCATAAACTAGGTTCAGAAAAAAGTGATAGTCAAGGTAGGAACTCAAGCAAACATCGCAATGACAAGGGATCTAAGGATGGGGGTTATGATGAGTGAAAACATGGTGGAAGACATTGTAGCGGTGATGGCAGTCCACATTCCTCTTCATCCTTTCCATCCAATTCTAAACATTCCTCTTCATCTTCTAGTTCTAATACAAGCCACCAAAGAAATAATTGTGGTGAAGGTGATTAGCATGACAACAATCATTGTAGAGCCCACCAGGAACGAAAGAATGATAGAAACCATCATCAACGTCATCAACACAATCATGATGATGAACCTTTGTTAGTAACTTGAAGCATGCTTAACATTGCAGAGGCAGTTAAGATTCCAACCAAGCATGTGAAAGATAGTCAAATTGAATGCTTAGACATTAACAATATCCTAAAATTTGAGGGGGATACAACTTTGATTTGTAGAACCATCTACAAGCTTTCCCCAAGACCTCATCAAGAAAGCTGAAACTCAAGCTATTTCCCAAGACATTCATCAAGAAAGCTGAAACTCAAGCTATTCCCCAAGACACTCATAAAAAAAGCTAAAAGCTAGTACTAGTCCTTAGAGTTGGAATTCATTTGCAAAAACTCAAGCTATTCCCCAGGACACTCATTAATAAAGCTAAAAGTTGGTATTGGTTCTTGGACCCGAAATCCATTCGCTAATGAAGTACCATGTTAGAACTATTTAATGATAAATACCAAATGTACTCCATAATGTCTAACCTAAGAAGGAAAATCTAAGGCTGGAAACAAGGGACACATGAACCCTTGGATGTCACCATGAGTAGATATTATTCACTCTTACACCAATGCCTTAGCCATGGATATTCTTAGAGGGAACAACTCTCTCATATCATAGATGCACTTAGAGTAGAAACTAGAAGAACCCTTGGGGTGTATTCCCAAGGGAGATTATTTGAATTGAGAGCTCATTAGATTCAAAGGCTAATAGAGCACATAGCAAAAGAAGAAGGTGAGTTACAAAAAGAAAAAGTGTAGAAGAGTATAGTAGAGATCCTTCCATCAGGAAAAGGGAGGTTTTATTTTGTGATGAGGAGGAGTCACCACTCGATGAAGTGGTGAACAGAAAAACCTTGCCTATCAAAAAATATATCTTTGATATTTTGGCAAAGGTTAGTAAATTATGGGACTCTTTGGATGAGAAAGTTTAAAGTGCTATGAAGATTTCTAAAGAATCCAAAGAGAAAAATAGTGATCATAACTGCAAGAGGCAGAAAGAAGCAAAACATGCCTACCAGAGAGGTATGGGCAAAGCTACTACAGTAGAAGAAGTTATGAAGATAGACTCTGATGATGATGTTGGATGTGACATTTGTCAATATGAACATTTGAAGGGATGTTTCCCTATAGTGTCACACTTACAAGAGTTTGGATGTATGCATTAAATTCTCAACTAGCAAGAAGGCAAGCACCTAGATGATTGCCCTATCCTTAAGGCAATCTGAGGTAGTTCTACTAGCACCAACAAGCTTATTATCCAAGTGGAGCTCCATCACAATCATATGAGCAATACCAATAATGGCATCAATCACAATCATGGGGAATGCCACCACTAATATAGTAGTGCCCTTATAAGCAACCTGATCCATACGAGTACTATGTTTAGCAACATATCTCTTCAAGAATTTTTGCAAGCTACACCTCATTTTAGCATATCTATTACTCTCCAGAGTACCACCAAACACATTTACCATCTACTCAATGGAAGAACCCATATCCATACCACCCTCTACATTTGTCTACACATATCCCTCTGTCCTCAACCCAATTACCTCCTAGTCCATCCATGTAGGGTGAAATTCCTTCATAGCTGAGCAACAAAATGCTACAAGGGTTGTACATTCACAACCTACCATCTAGTTAAATGGTTGAGATAATCATTCCAAGAAACAATCATTTTTCTATCCCAACAGTCCTCCCAAACCCTCACAACCTAATGAGGTTGGTCACCTTGTATCCCTAACATCCTCATCCTCTACATCAAATACATTTGAGTACCCTTCAAACCATGTGCCGCCTCAGATCCCCACTGTGATGTTAACTCATGCTATTTCCAATTGGATCAAGGTTGGTAATCTTTCCACAAAAAGATCTAATCTAGAAAGTCCTCTGATTTACTTGCAGATTGTTAGACATGAGCCATGCAAGCCTCTTCTTCATTTTGGTTTTGATGTCAATCTCATCTCCAAATCAATTAATCATCGTTCCTTTAGGATTAGTGGAGAACATGGTGACCATAGTTTATGGGTGCTCCTACCCTACCAATGTTCTGGTAATCAAGGTTGAAAACTACAAAGGAGACTTCCCCATCATAATGGAAAGGACTTGGTTAAGCACAGTAGATGCGTGTGTGGGCATAAGGGACCTCTCTTTGGAAGGAGAATGAATTCGGACATTTAGAGAAGAAGTATGTCCCATGTCTTATGTATAGTGATAACAGGTGCAAATGTGTGCAAAAGATCTAATCCATAAAAAGTACATTCATTAAATCATGTAATTAGTATGCACATGAATAAGATATTCAAAGATGCCTATACACAGCAGCCACAAAACAAGAGGGCACCCAGTGGTTGATAGCTGACTCTGACAGTAGCACACTATGCATGGAACCTACTGAGATTCTGACATGTACTTATGTCAAAGGCATGGATAAACCTGAGCAAGTTCATCACCAACTCTCCGATGAAGAAGATGATGATACATGTTGGGGAGAATTGGAAATCCCCGAAAACTTCAAGCAAGAGCCCCTTGAGTTAAAAAATCTACTAGCTAACATGGAATATGCATTTTTAAATAATGGTAAATCGATCATAATCAATGCAAATCTTTCTCTTAAACAAAAAGATAAGTTGTTGCAGGTTGTTAACAAGTAGTTAATAGCCTTTACTTGGTCAAATCCAAAACTTACAAGAATTGATCCACAAATATGCTAGCATCGTATCTACACTGACTCAACCATGAAGCTAAGAAGGTAGCCATAAAGACAACTAAACCCCAAATTGAAACAAATTATTAAGGAGGAAATAAAAAAACTCCTTAAGGTAGGGTTCATCTTTCCCATTGCAGATAGTGAGTGGGTTAGCCCACTTGAAATTATGCCAAAGAAAGGTGGCAAGTGGGGAGTTTGCATCAACTTTAGACTATTGAATATTGTAACATTTAAAGACCATTTTTCATTATCATTTGTGGATCAAGTGTTGGACACCATATCTAGGTATTACTATTATAGCTTCTTGGATGGTTATAGTGGCTATAACCAAATCCAAATTGCACTAGAAGATCAAAACAAGATAACATTCATGAGTCCCGAGGGGCCATTTGCATATTGTAAGAGGTCATTTGGTCTATGCAATGCCCCTACAACATTTCAATACTTGGTCCTTAGTATTTTCCAACAACAAATTGGTAGTGGGATAGAAGTATTTATGGATGACTTCTCTACCTATGGGGCTATGTTTGAGCAAGTCCTAAATCACCTTGAGTAGGTATTGAAAAGATGTGTTGAAACAAACCTTAGGCTCAATTAGTAGAAAAGCCATCTAATGGTCCAAGAAGGCATAGTATTTGGACATCAAATTTCACAAAAATGGATTGAGGTAGACCTAGAAAAGATAAGGGTCATCCAAGGAATAACACGCCAACCAAAGATAGTTAAAAATGTCTAATCATTCCTTGGACACATTGGCTACTACTGGTAATTCATAGAGAATTTCTTTAAGATCGCAAAGTCATTGGTTGAGCTTACAAAGAAAGATGCACCATTTTTTTTTGACCAAGGAGTGCAAACATGCATTCCAACTACTACAAGAAAAACTCATAGAAACTCCAATTCTACGGGTACCAGACTAGTTCAAATCATTTTACATAATGACAGATGCATCTAATTATGCCTTGGGAGTTGTGCTTATGTAGTTGGAAAATAAGAAACATCCATATTACATCCACTACATGAGCTAAAGCATTGTTGATGCACAATTGAATTACACTACAACTGATAAAGAACTAATGGCAGTGGTGTATGCTCTTGAAAAGTTTAGGCACTATGTACTTGATTGTAAAGTATTTGTGCACATAGACCACATTGCCATCCACTTTTTAATAAATAAGCCAATGATGAGCCCTTGTATCATACAATGGCTCATGATCTTGCAAGAATTTGATCTCACAATGGTAGATTGAAAAGGGACTGAGAATGTGGTTGTTGACTATCTCTCTCAATTAAGATCGGATAACAAAGTGGAGAAGAGCCCACTCTCTAATCAATTTCCAAATGAACTTCTGTTTACAAGAGCAATAAATGACCAAGTGTCCATAAAAACAAAATGGAATGATGGCATCCTCACTTACCTTCTCACCCAAGAGATGCCATAAGATCTAGACTTTAGGAAGAAACAACAATTTCGTTATCAGGTAAAGTACTTCATGGAAATCAACAAACATCTTTACCAGGTGTGCATCAATGGCCTGATTTGTTGACGTGTCCCTAATACAGATCAACTACACATTCTCTAGGGTGCTTATGAAGGCCCTTATAGAGGCCACTATGCAAGGAGGTGCACCACCATAAAAATCTTAATGGCAGGATACTATTGACCTACAATCTTCAGGGATGCCCACCAGTTTGTCCAATCTTGTGAATGCTCTCAATGAGATGGTGGGATGACTGTGTGAATGGAGGATCCTTAATAGTGGATTCAACCACTGGAGCCCTTTGACATATGGGCATAGACTTCATATGTCCAATCACACCTGTGTCTAATGAAAAGGCATATATCATCATAGTAGTTTACTACTACACCAAATGGGCAGAAGTAGTAGCCATTGTACATCATCCACTGCTACAAGATTTGTACAACAACATGTTGTAAATAGGTTTAGCATGTCACATGCACTGATTCCTGATAATGAAATTTTGAGGTTCCTTCCATTAAAAAAACTTTTAATTAATTAGTTCCCCTACACCCAACCATACAAATTATAAGTGTTGAATTCTATGGACTTTATAGTTTTCGGTGCACTAGTCTTGTAGGAAGTGAATCTTACCTTAAGTTCATTTATTATCTTCCCAATTACACTTGTGACATACACTGGTATGGTATGGTTAAGTGTAATTGAGGCATTTTTTTTTATCATTTTGTGTTTTATAGTCCTTGTGCTTAAATAGAGAGAAAAACAAGGTAATTTAATGACTAATTCAATGTAACTAACCTACTACTCTTTAGCTAGTCCTAACATAAGTATATGATCCTACTTTCCATACATGTCCTTAACCCACGTATTCACTACTAGGTTACCAAGTGCTACGCTACTAGGCATACCAAGCAATAATGTTGCTAGGATTACCAAGTAAATACATGTTACACTCCAAGCAGTCATACTTATATATTTAATCTAACTTATCTTACTTAATTATCTTAATTAGCTTAATTACAGGAAAATATTGAATAACTGATTAAAAACATTAAATGCATGAATGAAATACTTAATCTATCCAGAGTGCTACAATGTTTATCAGAAAGCTCATCTTTATTACTACACACATTGTCGTGCTCAGGTACAACAATGCTCGAATAAAGATCTGTATACTCAATGACTCTTGCTACAGGCACTTAGGAAAAATATTCTAACTTCCAAAAGGACAAACTGTAAGAGCTCTGCTACTACTATGAAAATTTGATTATCATAAATGTAGCTAGTGAGCTCATATTTATAGACCAGAATAGACCCCTATGTTGATGGGGCCTCATCGATGGGGCCTCATTAACATAGTCAACTATGTCGATGAGGCCTCTTCCACAAGGCCCAATTGATAGGATAGATCAAAATTCATCATTCCGCCATGACTGAATGAAAACTCATCCTTGAGTTTTTTACAAAATTGGGAGGTATCGGATTATTGACTGATTTTCGACACAATAAAACAAAACAACATAGACATAGCAATATTGAGTGCCCAGTGTACAAACAAACACATTCCAAAAATTATGGTATTCAAGACACAAAATCAAACACCATGACATGATTCTTTAAAATTGAACATGTTTGATGAGCAGCGAGGTATCCCTATGCCCAACCATACGAATCACAAGCGTTCACGTGCAATCTGGTCAAATTCCATAGACTATAATTACTAAGTGCACTAGAGCTAAATAGTGTGTGTGTGTGTTGTTCATTTGTTATCTTTCCAGTCCTACTTGTAAAATGCAATTGTATGGTTAAGTGTGACTGAGGCATAAGATTTTTATTATTTTGTGTTTTTATGAATTTACTCACCTAGAACAAGAATAAAAATAAGAGTGATTAAAAGTAAGAGAGAATAATTGCTAAGTAAACTATAGTCTAATCTAGCCTAACACAAGTAACCATTCCCACTTCCCTAACACATCCTAAACTTTGTGCAAACACTACTGGGCTGTCAAACACTAGTTGTTTCTGAGCTACCAAGTGTCACACATATGCTCGAAGAGGTCGTGCTTGTGTAATTTAACGATTTGCTTAATTGATCAAAATTAATTGCTACATAAATAACATTAATATAAATTGCATGAAATAAAAATATGTAAACGCATAAGAAAGAAAATATCAAGTGCTGCAAGGAATGGATCAAATAGTTCGTCTTTATTGCCAACACAATGGTGCACTCAGGTACATCAATGTTTGAATAAAGATCCATTCACACTGAAACCTTCTACTTCAGGCACATGAAAAATATTCTAACTTTCAAATGGACAAACTACAAGAGTTTCACTACTTGACTGCTAAACATTTACTCCCAATTATACACTTGGGTACTGTATTTATAGACCTAGGAGTAACCCTGTGATATCGAATGTACAATATCACATCTTGGGCCACAATATTGTGTACCCGATATTGCGACCACCCCAATATCGAAGTGATGAAAAACATGATTTATCATACCCCCACAACTGAATGAAAACTTGTCCTTGAGTATAGAAAAAGAGGAATAAGTCTTTTACAAAATATAATAAGGGGTGTGGACTTATTTGACTAACATGCAAAGTGACACAAAGAAAATAGACAAATACAGGAGTGCCCAAGCGTACAATATTACAATGGTGTATAACATTGGGTGTTCATGACAATAGGAAAGAACACCAATGGATCCAAAGAACATCCAACCCCTCTTGGTAACAAAAGAACAAGGGAGAGATAGAAGAGATCCAACAATCATGAACAATCTTTCATAAGTGATATGGTTGCATCCTCCTTGGTGATGACAGTCCCACTTCCAATTCACACTTTCCATTGCAATCACAACAAAACCAAGGATTAGTATATATAGTGAAATAGATAATGGCTAAGTACCTTGTCTCATCGGCAATTTTATCTAGCTAGGTTATGATTGTGATAGATTGGTTGCTTGATGTTGTTGGTGGAAAGATTGATGAATGGGTTAAATAAGAGAAACGATCCATATAATTCAAAAAAAAAAAGATTAACACAAGGAGTACTGAAAAGAGGGTATTCACAACAATAAAAAGAGATTCATTACAAATAATTATGAAGGTGCATACAATTGAATGACATGGATGGGGTAAATAAAAAGAATTTGATTGTAACAATGTCTAAGGGTAAAGAACTTAACTTAATCAAACCAAAAGATATGCAAGTGGGTCCTCCCCAAATAGGCACAGGTCTTTTATGACCTTGCATAACTTCAAACCAAGGAGTCTGTGGACACCATGGATGATTAATGGTTATGAAAAGTTAAGTACAAAAATCCAAAAGTAACTAACTAAAAATCCTGACACATCAAACCAGAACATTGAATCAAAACATGAAATCGGCAACAAGGTGAGGCATGAAAAGCATATATGAATGACAGAGAGAGTCGAATGGAGTTCCTAATAATGGTCACATATAGTCCCTTGTGGACTTTGTGATTAATTAACTTGGTAAGTTCCCTCCTCAATCCAGATCAAAACCAATCACTTTCAGTGACTTCACATTAATATTCTAAGGCAAGTCCATTCCCTGAGACATAAGAATGCTTCCACAAAACAACCATCATTTCAAATTAGAGTGAAGGTAGGAAGTGAGAAGGGGCCTTAGTTAGAGGAGATAATATAAGTCTCATAACCAATGCTTGTAGCTCTTTTATTTGATCTAAGGGATGTGCTTTGAATTCCCATGTTTTTTTTAATGGGAACCACACCATGTAAAGACCTATGTGTTTTTCACATTTATTTTGTCCAAGGGGTGTGCTTTGAATCCTCATCTTTTTTTTTTTTTTTTTGTGATGAGCACCACACCATGCAAGGACTTATTTGAATTTCTATTATGAAATGATGCAAAATAGTGAAAAGCTTATGAAAACACCCCTACACAGGAAAGCAAAAAAGCACAAAGAATACCACATCCCTTTGAAGCCATACCCTGTCCAAACTTTTGATTCCTTCCTAATTTTGGAAACTACACAAGTTACCAATTTATTAAAGTTGTATTAATGAAGAAGACACTGCATGTTTTCAAAACAAGGAAAACCATAGAGTATGTAAATGGGTGGATGATGTGCACTCACTACCTATTACATGAAAAGAAACCATGTCCCAGTCATCAGTAACAATATTCAAAGTTAGAAACTAGACATCAACAATCAAATTACAAATGAAACATACCACCATTGAGTAGTGCATTACCATTGTACCTACCACCTTATTAGCAAAAAAAGTAGAGAAACACATCAAATAGAAGCAAACATAACTGTTGGCACATTTCAAGCCATTTCATGAAGCAGGAGTTTCAGTGTATTTAAATAGAGGGAAAAGAGAATAAAAATAAAATAAAATGTGTAAAAAATTCAGATGAGTTATACGGTGATGAAACACATATTTTATTTTTAACCTTATACATTGGGCAAAGAGTGTAATATTAATATTTTAGCATATTACATGATGCCTATCGGGAAAGGTTATAATTCAACCAGTTATGGGGTTAGAAATGGTTCAGCAGTGGTGGTGGACGCGTAGATATACATGGCTTTGTTATACAAGCATATTGACAATGAGCATTAACCAAGAATGGGGTCGGTCCTGCTTTTACAGATTCAAATTAAAGTCAATAAACAGAGAAAATTGGATTATGTAGTAAGAAGAAACAGTGTACTGCACTAAATAATTTCAGAAATAGAGGCGCATCTTGTGATATAATATAGCATAGTCCAGGCATTGGAAAAACGTTTTTGGAAGCTGGAAAAAAAAAAGGTACACTTACTCTCAAAAGCAATGTGGTGGTTCTTATCAATACGGCAACCAAAACAAGTTATGCTTGCTGATAAAAATTTTTCCAAGAACCGCCAGGGATAACTTCATATTCCTCTTTGGAATTTTGTCAAATGCTTGCCACGCAGGGTTTCATTTTTCTATTTTCACAGTAAGCCTAATTTCTTGGCCAGAGCATGTAACAATAAGTAGTTTAGTAGTTTTTGGAGTAACAGGTTACAACAAAATAAACAGAACAGGGCTAAAACGCAGGCGGTTACCATGCCTGCACCTGTGCCTGCGGTTATGGACGATTATTGGCAAAAAGAAACAAAAAAAAACACAAATGCTGAGCGCTTCCAAGGACACGGAAGGTGTCTGTTTTCTTCGCCGAAGACAGGTGGTAACCGCGGACGCACTCACACCGTTGGCGCTTAACGCGCCAGACTTGAACACAGCCCACGTGTAGAAGCAGGTCATCATCACCGAGGGTTTGCAATTCCAAGCCATTTCACTACCGATATGGGAGAAATAGCAACTGCTGCCGAGCCGTGCGTGGGAGTGGTTCCAACTGCCATCGTATTTTTGGGAGGTCCAGTGAGCGAGACAAGTTCGACGGAGTGGAGCATAAGCTGCGGAGATGGGCTACGTGCAGGAGAAGCCATTGGGCAACTGGTTTAACTGCAAACTGCGTCCTCCATGATATCTCAGTTAACATTGGAAAATTATTTACTTTTGAAACGCATATTTTCTTTCATCGGCAATCCCTTAAATTAATTTTATATTCAATTATATTCTTTGTGAAAATGAAATGTTGCAAAGCCTCATCCTAACAAGATGAACATTGGATATAAATGTTGGAT
>MNCI01011920.1:31049-42382 GCA_015680685.1 Gnetum montanum | reverse complement strand
CCAATAACATCTTGATGATGGCACTTATAGCCTTCACTACCAAGTGTGACCACATGATCACACGAAAGTGCTATAATAGGTAAGCCAGCCCCTAGCTGAAACCACATTGCTTGATGACCTGACTTCATATCGGGTGTAGATATGTTGGGCACAAGCTCACTAATGCAGGATAGAATGCCGATGAGCTCCACAACAACTAAGATAGGCTTCAGTAGCACTCTGCAACTACAAGATAACAAATGAATGTATCATTAGCACACAATAGATTGCATTTTGACATAAAATATTAACATAGCAAAAATTAGCAAATTTAGCCCAAAATGACATAACTTAGAAATATGTCCTTAGGGTCCCCCACGAGGCCCCGTAAGTATAGGACATTAATACACATTCAATGCACTTGGTGCTCATTGGGGCACAGTACTAACATAGCAACTAGCATTTTTTTTAGATTCTCATTATTTACTTTGTCCTAGCTTGCATGTTTTGAGCAGTTTACATGTCTGGTTTATGAGTTTGGCATTTTGACAAAGATCTCATACATTTAGCATTTTATTTTGCATGAGGCATTCTCATACTAAGAATCCTTACACTTAGCATTTTTTACATTTGACACTTCATTTCTATACTAAGCAATCTTTTTTCAAAAACTCTAGGAAGTGTAGCATGGGGTACCCAGAAAAAATTTTCTAACTCTAGGTTGTCCCTCTCCAGGAACATGACCCATGTAAATTGACAAAAAAAACTCTAGCTATTGGGAGTGTAACACTCCAATGCATTTAGAAATTGGCCAATTTTTCCTAAGTGCTAGCTACACTCCCTAAGGAGCATAGCTTCTAGAGGATGAAATTTTCCCTAAGTGCTACTTCTACCATTGCACCACTCCATCATCTTGGGCACCATGCCCCCTTTATTGCACCATCTAGCACCATTGCGCACTAATGGAGTGTGCTAGAGTGCTCACCATGGTTGCAACCTGGATGACCCCTCTAGCCCCATTCATCCCATTGTCACATCCATCGTTCCTATGGTTGCACCATTGGTCCCCTCTTTAGCCTAGTAGCCTTTATCCTGCATTATCCCTATGTCACAAAAAATCAATAGTAGCAGGACCCCATCTCTTAGGTACAACCATTCTCAACCATAATAGCTTAACCTTCATCTCCATTATTTTTCCTTGCCATGCTAGAAATTAGAAAGTCATGGGCATGTGCCACATGCAAACTCACCACCAAAATTTAAAAGAAAAAATTTTGTAACATAAGGGATAGAACCCTAACACACTTTTGCATCGTCGTGGCCCACATCCCATGTGCCCTGAAACATCAATGAAGAAAAGGAGGGAATGGGGGGTTCTCATGACCCCTCATTTCTAGGCCACAGTTGCCCTAGCTATTGCCACAAAATTTCTATTCTACCCTACTCCCTACTACGACCCTTAAAACAAAATGCAGATTTGTAAGAACCCTATGTTGTACCATCCAAAACAACACCAAAATGCAAACCCCTTCTTTGCCTATTTTTCACCCTCATGCAAGCCCAAAACACAAACCCCTTGTCCTGTGCACTTACACTCCTCCTGTATGCCATGGCCTAGGAACTTAAAAAATCCAAAATCCTTAAGCCCATACATTACCCCTTAACCCATGCAACGCCAACGCAAATCAAAGTAAAGACATCAATGCAAAGCCACAACCCACAAGCATGCCATCTCCTTCTAGCCATGATGGCTAAAGTGGTAGTGATCCCTACCAAGGTAGGCCACCCTAGAGCCCAAACCCCAACAGAAGGCAAAAGAAGCAAAAATACGAAAGGAAAAATGTTGCAGGTAGGTAAGCATAGTAAGTGTACCTAGCAGTCATTGGTGCTCTCCACTTCTCCACTTGCACCCATGGTAGGTGTTTTAGGGCTCATCTTCCCTCTTCCACATTAGTGAGGCCAGGGTGTCAGTGGTCACTACAGTGCATCATCTTAGCACCACACTCAGGTGCTACGCTTTGACACTTCACTCTTCTTGCTACACTCTGGGCTCCACATCCCATTCTAACCACACTACATTGTGTAATTTCTTGTTTTTACTCTGGAAAATGATAATTTACCCCTTGGTAAAATGTGCATATATACCCCCCTAGGGTAATTAAATGTGCCACCTACCACACCAACGCATCAACATTTTGGCAAATTTTCCTGGGTTTTTATGGAGTGTAGCAAGGGGGGCAAGCGTAGTAAGGGGTGAGCATAGCAACTAGAGTTAGAAAAATTTCTGAACTTTTTCCAACAATTCCTAGAGTTAAATTTTTTTTTGGAGATTTTTCTACTTGCTCAGCAAATGCTCAGCCCAATTCCATGTTCTAGATACTCTTTGCCCTACTTGAACCAATGTAGCTTGCACAAACGATGGTTTGCTAGGACCTTAACTTGGTAAATGATGGTTCACTAAGACCTTAAACTAGCAAATGATGGTCTGCTAAGACCTTAAATTGGCAAATCATGATCCGCTAAGATCTTAAACTTGCAAATCATGGTCTACTAAGACCTTAAACTGGTGATCCATGGCCTGCTGAGGCCCAAACCAACTCACATGTGTGCTTTTCTAAATCTACTTTTGCACATTTAGGCAATTTCTCATTGCATTGCTTTCCTCAGTTTATGCATTGTGACTCTATTAAGACAGGTGCGACTTGACCTTCTTTCTCGTTGTTTTGTAAGATATGTCGTAGGATTACAACATGAGCACATACGAGTGTCTTTGTTCATCTCTTGTCCTCACTGGACCTCACGGTGACCTCATCTAATGCATCGATGCCTAATGCCTAGACCTTGAGCCCATGGCTCGTGATGACTACATAACATCCATAGAAGCACCACTAGATCAGCCCAACCATCTAGTTAGGGCTCTTGATCTAGAGGCAGGTGACATCACTAAGGATCCCCTCGTAGAATTCATTGTAGTAACACTCAGTGGCAAGGTGAAGACACTAAAACTTAATTCCATGTTAGAGCCTCAGCACACCCAAAGCATCATCAAAGTTCTCAATGATAACATCAAGGCATTTGCATGGTCCTACGAGGACATGTTAGGCTTAGATCCTCGCATAGTGTAGCACAACATCATCCTTGATCCTCATGTAAAATTAGTTAAATAGAAAGCTCATAAGGTTAGGCTTGAGGTGGCATTGGCAATTCATGATAAAATCACCAAGCTTTACAAGGTTGGTTTCATCTAGGTAATCGACTATGTAGACTGGGTATCCAACATTGTGGTTGTACTTAAGAAAAATGGAAGCATACACATCTACATAGACTTCTAGGACGTGAACAAGGTGACCATTAAAGATGATTTCCCATTGCCAGGTATTGATCAACTAGTCAATGCTATAGCTAGTCATGCCTTGTTGTCCTTCATAGATGGGTTCTTTGGATACAACCAAATTCAGATTAACCTGGAGCACCAACTTAGTATGAACTTCATGACCCCCTAGGGTACATTTTACTATATAATGATGCCTTTCAAACTAAAGAACACAAGAGCAACCTACTAACATGCCATGGCGTACATCTTCAGCGACTACTTGTTAAACTTGCTCAATGACTACGTTGATGACATAGTAGTTAAGTCCAAGATGACACATGATCATGTAGATGACTTAGACTACACACTTAAACATTGCCTTAGACATGACCTTAGGCTGAATCCTAAGAAGTGTGTCTTCGGTGTCAAAATAGGTTGCATGCTAGGTTTTGTAGTATTAAAATTAGGTATACACATAGACCCTGATAAGGTTAAGGCCATCATTAACTTAGCACTGCCAACTAACCTTAAGGAGCTACATGGATTACAAGGAAAATCGTAATTCATACGTCGATTTATTGCATGGCTGATTGATAAGCTACGGCCAATGCAACATTTTCTCAAAAAGGGAGTTCACTTCAAGTGGACAGCTCAATGCCAAAAGGCATTTGACAACCTCAAACAGGAGCTGGCTTAGCTTCCAACAATCTACCATCCACAAGGGGATAAATCATTTTACATCTACCTTGTAACCTCTAACATGTCCATCGCCTCTCTCCTTTGCCAAAAGCAAGACAATGGCTTAGAGGTCCCTGTATACTACCTAAGCCATGTGTTAGTGGCCCATGAAGTAAAATATAATGATGTAGAAAAGAACTGCCTCGCCTTAGAATTTGTACTTAAGAAGTGGAGGCACTATCTTTTTTGCAACCAGGTAAACATCTTCTGTAAGAGCAATGTCCTTTGGGCAATCACAATGAACATTTACAAAAGTAGTCAAATTGCACAGTGGAAAGAAATAACAGTAGTGTTAGACCTGCATTACAAAGCGCAAGCATCAGTCAAAGGTTAAGAAATAGTTTCACAACTAACAGCTTCACTAATAAACAATCAAGCAATGATAGATTCAGAATTTCCAAATGAGCGTGTTAGCAACACAAGCCAAGTGCCTGCCAATTTTGAGGCAATTTTACACTTTGATAGCACTTCAACCTCTGAAGGAGGTAGTGCCACTACTATCATCATGTTTCCCTCTGGGGAGATCTGACCTTCACATATCGCTTAGCATTTCCTTGCACTAACAATGCAATGGAATACGAGGATCTCCTTAGAGGTCTCATAGCAGCTCATGACCTAGGAATCTGAAACATAGCAATCCAAGGTGATTTCCAATTAGTCATCAACCAAGTTATATAGGTTTACACTTGTAAAGCACAACATTTACAACCTTATTATGACTTGGCAAAGCACTTGCTCTAATGGTTTGCAACTATAAATATCCAGCACATCCCCTGCAACGAGAATACCATTGCTGATACATTAGCCACACTAGCCTGAAGCATTACACCTAACATGTTTCATGTCTTCCCTGCCTTAGTAACAGATTGCACCAAGCCTATTACACAAACAATTGACATTGCATCCATAGTTACAACAAGCACAACTCACGCACAAGAATGGTACAATGACATTAAGTCATACCTTCAATGGGGTAAGCCTCCATAGCACCTAACCACTACCCAAAGTGATGCAATGCAAAAATAATCATAGTAGTACGTCATTATAGGTGTTAGCACACTTTGTCACAAATTTTATGATGACATACAACTAACCTGAATTAGTGACAATGGAGCACAAATGATTATTGATCAAGTCCACGAGGGGCTGTGCAGAGGACACATAGCACCTAGGGTAATGGCATAAAAAATCAGATGCTTAGGATACTATTGGCCTTACATGGAGTGCGATTTTATTTCCAAGATCAAGACATGCAATGTGTATTAATAGCATGGCAACTTACTACATGTGCCACCCACTAAACTGCATACCACGTAGATCATGTGGTCATTCCAATGTTGGGGGTTGGATATCATAGGGCCCATCACACCTAAGTCCTCCGTAAGACAACTTCATCATAACTGCAACTAAATACTTTACCAAATGGGTTGAAGCTATTCCCCTTAAGAATCCAACATTGTAACAGGTTTTTAAATTCATCCTTGATAATATAGTGATCCAATTTGGCCTACCCATGACCATTGTCACAGATAACATGCCACAGTTTAGCAATGCAAAGACCAAAGCCTTCTGCAAATACCTCAGCATCAAGCATTCCTTCTCATCGCCATACTACCTATATGCAAATGGCTAGGTGGAGGCCACAAACAAGGTCATCATCAACCTTCTAAGGAAGATGCTTAGTAGTAGCAAACGACAATGGCACGAGTAGTTGATCTACACACTATGGGCCTACCACACCATGCGTAGAACAGTAATAGGTAAGACACCATATAACCTTGTGTATGGGTCTAAAGCCATTTTGCCTCTTGAATTACAAGTCCCATTACTCTGCATGATTCTCTCGAGCTTCATTGATAAGGTTCAGAATGATGAGTTGAGAACCATTAACCTCAACTCTATAGAGGAGGAGCACTTGCAGACACTTGATTGCATCAAATGGTACCAAGAAAAGCAATGGAAAAAGCACCACCACAATCAACATCAACACCCGATCAAGAGAGGGGACTTAGTCCTCAAGGTTGTTTGTGAACTCGCGAACAAATTCTTAGCCAACTGGGAAAAGCCGTGAACTCATGATCAGCCAACTGGGAAAAGCCTTTCTTGGTCACCAAGGCCTATGACAATGGAACATTCAAGCTTGCTAATCTAAATGATAATGAATTTGCCAATCTAGTCAACCATTCCTACCTGAAGCATTACTATGCCTAAGATGCATTGCCACATCAGTAAAAGAAAGGTGAGTATAGTGTCTACTATGATGTTAAACTGGCACAGATTGTCCTTGGATCATGATGCTAAATTGATACCCATAGATTTCCTTGGGCTACAACATTAAAATGGCATCCAAAATGTGTCTACTATCATGTTAAACTAGTGTAGATTTTCCTTAGACCATGATGCTAAATTGGTATCCACAGACGTCCTTGGGCTATGACATTAAACTAGCATCTACAGCTTGTTCGCTACAACATTAAACTAGCATAGAGCATTTGCTATGATATTAAACTAGCATCTACAACTTGTCTGCTACAACATTAAACTAGCATAGAGCATCTGCTATGACATTAAACTAGCATAGCAAGTCCATTATGGCTATAAACTAGCATACCACTGTCCTTGGGCTATGACACTAAACTAGCATCCATAGCATGGTTCGCTACAACCATAAATTGGCACAACATCCACCATCTGCTATGACATTAAACTAACAAATAGTCTTCTAGGACCTTAAACTAGTGCAACATGAAGTTTATGAGGACCTTAAACTAGGTTCGTAGTTTAGCACACACAACTCACCATGGATAGTTCTATGAACAAGAAAGTGTGAATACTTCTGATCCTTTGTCATTTTCCCACACCTCCAAGACAAGGTGAGGCAAGGTGTTGTAGTTCTAAAATGGAGTTCACGTCATCAAGAAAAATCCTCTAGAACATTTGTAGTGTCATCACCCTTGGCATTTTTCTAATCCTCTCGAGATGCCCTTGGGCATTTTGTTGACCTTCCGAAGCTACAACCACCATCGCTAGTCATATTTCCCCCAAGGCATGCTAACATATTTGCCAACCTTGGGTATTTTATTATTGGTTGGAGCTCTCACCATCAACACCACCAGCTGAAGTCCTAGCAATATTATGGCCCAGCCACAGTGCTACCATCCTCTAGCCCTCACCATTGCTTGGGCTTGTAAATGCATCTAGTAGCTTGGCTTCCTGCCATTTTGCTAGATTTCCAAGTTCCTATCCTTGGTGTGGAGTCTCAAGCACTTTCCTTGCCATCATCATAGGCCACCTTGTTGGCCTCCATGGGGTGCTCACTTTTGTTGTGGCTACTGAAGCTTTTGCAGCCTTCTAGCTCTGGCGCCTACACTAGCCTTCCTACTTTGGCATTGCAAGCTCTTACAAATAGTCTAGCACTCATGACACTTGCAATGCCTTTGCAAGCAACAATTTGCTCTTATCTCATGTTGTGTGGTTGTTCTCTTGTTTTCTCTACATTATGTTTGTAGGATGAAGTTCTGGAGGCAGTTGTTTAGAGACATGTTTCATCGCAGTAGCAAGGCACTGCATTACTTTGATGTGCTTGGTTGGACTCGCCAAGCCACTCAAGAGTGCACATCCTTATTATCCTACCATAACCTACTCACATTTATCCTTTTAACTTACATTTATCCTTCTTTCTCTGCTAGCTTCTTTGATGCACATGAAACTCTTCTTTTAGTGAACTGTAGAACCCATGATGGACGTAACATAATGCATCCCATAGGAAGCCTTTGTGGGTTGGTCAAAGCCCAAGTGGATGTAACACAACTCATCCTAGGGAGGAAACAAGTGTCCTATAGATGCAAAACAATTGCCTTTAAGCAAAGCTTGTTAAGTGGCATGTAATCCACTTGATAACAAGCATCTTGCACCTAGCATTTCGTAAAGAAAAAAGCAAAAAGCAAAAGAAAACAGTATAAAACTTTTAAAAAAAAGGGAGCAAAAGGGGGTAAAACATGTCCCCAAGCACAATCTAGCAAAGCTGCAATTTCACAACTAGTCCAACCCTAAATTTGCATCAACCTTCTCATAAGCACTCTGATGATAGCTCATCGTTTTGGTGACAAGCCACCTTGGTGCCATGATCATGGTCAACCATGCTGACTCCGCATCTTGTAACATGATACATTGTTTGCATTTCATTCCTCCCTTGCTATTTCCCTACATCCATTACCTTCAGCATACCATTACCTTTAGCACTCTCGAGCTTGACAAAGTGCCATATGATCAGGTATCGATGAGCAATGTTGATGCCATGCTTACTGTGGTGTTTTGGGTTCCTTTTCAACATCTCTTGGGCCACTCCTCCAAACATTGAAAAGAGGGACCAATGAAACACCACCAAATTTGAATGACAGCACCTCAATAGAAAATTTATCTAAGTGTCAACATAAGAAATTTTTTTCTAAGTGTTTGATCCATGCTTCCATTGCTAGGGCTATGCTCTAGAGTGTAGCCAACGTAGCATGCAACATAGAACTAGGTTTGCAAAATTTTTTTAAGTGTCAACAATCATCGTAGAAATTGTTCTAAATGTCCTACTACGCTCTCATTCCTCCTATTATGCTCTTGAGCGTAGTAGCACTCTAGTGGCTAATTTGCATGAGTCTCAAGTCAAAATTTATCAAGCTAGCTAAGAATGGAAGAAATAGTTTGGTAGATTTTCTAGCTCCTGAGGTTACGCCTCCTACTACGCTCTAGAGCATAGCTGGCATAGCAAGAACAAGGACTGCAATTTTTACTAGATTTTTCTAAGTGTCCATGTTATGCCTTGTCCCTTCCTATTATGCTCATGAGTGTAGCAGCGCTGGATTTTAGTTTTTTGCAAAATTTGCCTAACTATTGGGCTATGCTTTAGAGCATAGCTAGCGTAGCAACATTGAACTACCCCCAAAAGCTTCTAGAGCTCAACACAAGCCTTCATTCCAGCTCTACCACTCCTCTAACAAGTAACATTAGCAATTTACATTTCTCTTGCACCTCCCATTTGTCCCAAATCGTAACTACGCTTGATCTTGCTTGAAAGAGGGGAAAGCATAGTCCCAGAGCATAGCCTTCAAATTGCACTGTTTGCAAGTACACTGCGGTGATTTTTTACTTTGTCACATGCAATCTTGGCAACATATTCATACTCTAGCAATCTCTTGGGGTCCAGTGGAGAATTCCAAATCATAGCACCTAATACTCTTGTACCACCTGAAATCGTCGATCACTAGCTGGAAGGAAACAGAGACCGTGGGATTGCAGGATGCGCATAGAAGACCCTGCCTTGGGTGAGCTGGAATGCATGAAGGCAGAGTACCTTGGGTGGCCCACACGCGGATTAGACAAGGATTTCCCTGAACGTACACCGAAGTGCTATACACTGGGTTATACGTAAACGATGTAACAGGCGTAAACAGAGCGTAAACAATGCAAACAATGTAAACAGAGCGTAAACGTTAATAGATGTAAATAGAGTACGTATAAGAATTAATGCAAATTGTGAACAATTATGGGAAGAAAATGTAACAATGGCATTATAGAATGTAAGTAAAATGCACCGGTCAAATGCAGTTGTGAGTGGAACACAAGGCAGACAAAAGCCCCGGTGGGTGCAGGGAGGATTGCGGCTGGTCCACTGTAAGCACGACATAGAGACAGCATCCTTGGCGTATAGAGTTGTCTAGCGTAAGAGGGTTTTTAGCTCTGGTGTGCATCGTAATTATTCTCTGGTATGCTCTAGGATCTTGCCAACTGACCCCGGTACAAATGGAAAAGTGGGGTTTTTATACCGGTTGTTACACTAGACTCGGGTTGGGCGACACGTGGGCATTGACCGGGTATAAAAAGGACATAAAATTTACAAGTGTACAATATATTACATCTGCTGAGCGTATACGCTGTATCAGATGGGCGTAGACTCTAGGCATATACGCTGGGCGTATATGTTGGATGTGCTGGGCGTAGATGCTGTGGACGCTAGGCATATACGCCGAGCGTATACGCCGAAAACGGCTGGGCGTATATGCTAATGGTTGGGCGTATACACTAGGCGTATACGCTGATGGTTGCTGACTTGCTTCAATCCTTACTCTTTGCTGCTATTTTCATTTTTTCTTTGGAGATTCCATGCCAGGCGTAAACATTTACCGTACCTGCCAAGCGTACATGTGAGGCGTGTACGCTGAGCATGTATGCTGGACATATACACCGGGTGTATACGCTGGGTGTATATGCTGGGACTTGTGCATACAAGCTAGGCATATATGCTGAGAATTTCAGCGTATATGCTTGGAATGTGCACTTGGGCATATACACTGGGCATATACGCTGGAACTNGACATAAAACTAACCCATGATAGTCCACCAAGACTATAAACTGGCAAGTTCATCTCTGGTTCATCAATCTACCACCACATTTAAGCTTCATCACTGCATTTCCCGCCATCAGAAGATCCTACCAACGTCACTGCNAGGAATCGACCCGAGAAGCGTCGACAAAGAAATGCAAAACACCACAAGCAGCCTTATAAAGACTTTGTCCATTGCCACTTANATGGTTTTCTTGTCTCCTTGGAATTGTGTTTGCAGGATGACACCCAAAGGTTATCGCACAAGAATGCATTTCATCAAAAGCAGTAAGATGGGACAATGTTCACAACACACATGGCGAGACTAAATCAAACCGTTCACTAGTACATTCACATTCCCGGTATATTCACTATCTATTTACCGACCTCCGATACACCGAATACATTCAAAACTTTGAGCACACTGTTGCACGTGGCAACACATTAAAGTAGTTGCAACACAGGGCATGGCACCTGAGCATGAGTACAAGATCAACGCAAACCTCCCAAAAAAAAGAAGAGAGAGACCCTTGGCACTTGCCATATAAGCCCCAGGCGGGAAGGCAGTTGTCTCAAAACCAAGTACTCATCCAGTTGCATGGCTTTGGCTCTCTACCAACAGGACCCCCCTAAAACATTAAACACAGGCCCTGTTCCTCCAAAGAATGTAACACATCCCCCCATGGCTTTGGTCTTGCCAACAAGTTCTCTTGAACACTAACCAGGAGCCTTGTTCCACCAAAGGACGCACATCGCATCTCTGACCTCCAAGTCTGCTAAACAATGTCTATTGACAAGGACCAGCATGCCGCACACCCGAGCATCCCATTTCCCAAGGGCAATCCCTTAGGTAGTGATTGATCCCCACAATCTCTGTTTTCCTACCAACCACAAACTTCACTTTCCCGATCCCATATACTACTGAACAC
>MNCI01011920.1:2902-30995 GCA_015680685.1 Gnetum montanum | reverse complement strand
GATGAACTTGCCAGTTTATAGTCTTGGTGGACTATCATGGGTTAGTTTTATGTCGTAACCCATTGGAAATTGCCTGTTTAGCATCGTGGCAGATGTTACATTGCCAGTTTTTAGTCTTAGCGGACTATGAGAAGGCAAGCTAGTTTATAGTCTTAGCGGACTCTGATGGTTGTGACAGTGGCAGTTTACTATCATGCCAGACGGGTGCTAGTTTATTGTCATTGCGGAAACTGTGGGGTATCAATTTATTGTCATGATGTCAGGATAGTTGTGGTGTCAGTTTTAAGTCATAACCCAGGATTGTTCTATGGTATCAGTTTATTGTCATGATTCCAGGACGAGCTGTTGTATCAGTTTATAGTCGTGATTCTAGGACTCGCACGTACCTAAACTTGTACTCAAACGTAGAACAGTTTCAGGAACAAGTGATTGGTTGGATTGGAAAATCCGTTTCCTTCCATATCTACTAGCTTGAATGCTCCATTGTCGAATGCTTTAGTGACCAAGTAAGGCCCTTCCCAGTTGGCTGAGAATTTGTCCGGGTGTTCCTGAATAGCTTTAAGCACAAGGTCACCTTCTTTGATAGGGCGCTTGCAGATGTCATGTCGATGCCGTTGCCATTGTTATTTTTGATACCATTCGATCTGATCGAGGGCACGCATGTGTTCTTCCTCCATCAAGTCGAGGTCAATGATGCGCAGATCATTATTTTTCCCATCATTGAGGAGTCCAGAAAATGTGATCCTTAAAGATGGTACCTGCAATTCTAAAGGTAAAACAACTTCTGAACTATAAACAAGACTGTATGGCGTCTTACCTGTCGAAGTTCGGTGCGTAGTACGATATGCCCACAATGCGTATGTCAATTGCTCGTGCCATTTTCTTTTGCTCTGGGTGAGCATTTTCTTAAGTATTGTAATAATCGTCTTGTTTGTTGCTTCTGCTTGTCCATTGCTCTGAGGATAGTAAGGGGATGAAAACAAGTTTTTGGTCCCTAAATTTTCACAAAAGGTTTTAGTCTCGGCACTGCTAAATTGTGGCCCGTTGTCAGTGATGATTGTCATGGGAATGCCAAAGCGAGTTACAATGTTTTCGAGAATGAAATTGCATACATGTTTGGATGTAGTTTTTTGAAGGGGAGCAGCTTCTACCCACTTCGTGAAGTATTCTGTGGCAGTTATAATGAAACTATGGCCCGTGGAAGACGAGGGGGTTATCTGGCCAATGAGGTCCAACCCCCACTTTTGAAAGGGCCATGTGATTTGCGATGTATGCAACTCATTTGGTGGGACATGTATCAGATTGCTATGTTTTTGACAAGTACTACATGTTTTGACTTTGTAGAGACAATCGTATTCCATGTGTGGCCAAGAATAGCCTAAGCGTCTGATCTTTGTTGCCATGGCTTTTGGTGCTATGTGTTCTCCGCATAGTCCTTCATGTACCTGTTCAACAATAGTTTGGGCATCGGTACCACTAACGCATGTTAGCAATATGCCTTCGTAGGATCGATGACACAATGTGTCCCCTACCAAGGTATACTACCTAGAACGTTTCCGCACTGTGTCTTTCTGTGCATTTGTTAGATGTCGTGGTGTTTCGCCACGTAAAAGGTATTCTTTTATGTCATCGTACCATTCTACCGAATGTGTTATACTAACAGATGCAATCAGTAATGTGTCAAGAGTATTGGTTATTGGTTTGGCACAACTGGTCACGGAGCTCGGTAATGCATAGAACATGTCCGGTGATATGTTTAATGCCAATGTGGCTAACGCGTTTGTGATGGTATTATCATTTCTAGAAATGTGTTGCACATTGATGTTTTCGAATCACCTCATTAGGTGTTTTGCCAAGTCACAGTACGGTTGCAAATGTTGGGCTTTACATGTATAAACATCTATGATTTAGTTTAAGACTAGTTGTGAGTCTCCTCTAACTACTAGCCGTGTGATGTCTAAAGCCAAAGCTACCGCGAGACCTCTAAGGAGACCTTCATACTGTGCTATGTTGTTGGTATAGTGAAAGTTGAAATGATAGGCAAAGGGTCGGATCTCCCAGGAGGGATAGGTGATGACAGCGGCTGCACTTCCTCCTCGGGAGGTGGATGCTCCATCAAAGTTTAAAATAGCATCGTAGTTGTTGGGCACTATGTCTATGACACTTATATTCTCATCTGGGAACTCTAGCTCTATAGTCGCTTGGTCGTGCATTGGCGATGTGGTCATTTGATTTGCTATAGCTTGACCCTTGACTGATGATTGCACTACGTAGTATAGGTCAAACTCAGCTATCATGGCTTTCCAACAGGCTATTCGACTTGTTTCGTAAATGTTTCCTATTATGGCCCTCAGCACATTATCCTTGCAAATTATGTTAACTTGGTTGCGGAAGAGGTAATGTCGCCATTTTCTTAAAGAAAAGACCAAAGCTAAACATGACTTCTCCATGTCGTTGTAATTTTTCTCGTGCGCAACTAATGCGTGGATCAAGTAGTATATAGGGACTTCGGTTCTGTCATCTCGTTTCTGGCAAAGCATACACGTGATAGACGAATCCGAAGTAGCGAGGTAGATGTAGAATGATTTATCATTTTGAGGTGGATAAACTGTGGGTAACCAGGCAAGTGCCATTTTAATGTCATCGAATGCTTGTTGACACTGTAAAGTCCATTCAAAATGGACGTTCTTGCATAACAAGTGATTCATAGGTCTTAGTTTATCTGTCAATTTGTCTATGAAGCGCTTGATAAACTGTAATCTACCCTATAGACCTCGAAGTTCGGTAAGGTTGCCTAGTGGTTTCAGGTTTGTTATGGCCTTAACCTTATCGGGGTCCACTCGTATCCCTGCTTCTGATGCAATAAATCCAAGCATTTTTCCTGTTTTGATGCTAAAGACACATTTTTTGGGGTTGAGTCTCAATTCATACTTCAAACAATGTTTTAATACTAAGTCGAGATCTTGTACATGTTGTTCCTCCATTTTTGACTTAACCACAATGTCATCCACGTAGTCGTTGAGTGAGTGTAATATGTAATCGCTAAAGATAAATGTCATTGCTCTTTGATATGTGGCCCCAACGTTCTTGAGACCAAAGGGCATCATTGTGTAACAAAAGGTTCCCCATGGTGTCATAAAGGTTGTCCGAAGCTGATGCTTCGGGTTGATTCCTATTTCATTGTATCCCAAGAAGCCGTCCATAAAAGATAATAATGCGTGCCTAGCAGTTGAGTCAACAAGTTGGTTGATGCTGGGTAAAGGAAAATCATCCTTTATGGTTGCGACATTCAAATCCTGGAGGTCAATGCATAAGCGAATGCTTCCGTTCTTCTTTGGAACAATGACCATGTTAGACACCCACTCAGCGTAATCAATGGCTTGAATGAAGCCAGCTTGATAAAGCTTGGTGATCTCATTGCGAACTGCTAATGCCACCTCGGGTTTCATCTTTTGTGCTTTTTGTTTTACCGGTCTCAATTTCAGGTCAAGGATAATATTGTGTTGGACAATTCGGGGGTCTAGCCCGGGCATGTCTATGTAGGACCAAGCAAATGCTCTCATATTTTCCCTAAGCACGTTCTCAATGTTTTTGGCTAATGGTGGTTGTAATAAGGTGCTTAATTTTAAAATTTTAGTTTCCCCATCGGGCATGACGATGGGAGTTTCGGCCAATGGGTCTTCGATGATATTCTCGGCCTCTATGTCAAGGAATTTTGTCATGTCTTTGTAATCATTTTTTATTTCCTGTGTTAAGGCTATGACTGCATCGTCCGTTGGTGAACTTAAGTTGATGAGGTTTATGTTAATGTATCTTGTAATTTTGCCGTATGGTCTGTCAATGGTTAACAGTGCAGTTAAATGCTGGCAGTCCATTGAGCGGCAGTCCATTGAGCTCGCTCTTGCCAATAAACAGAGAGCTGAATAAGCAAAGGGGTATCGTTCTGTGTCTTTTGGTGATTTTAAACTATGTGTACATGTATAATGGTGGATTATTGTCACACTGAGACGCACGACAGTTTAAGGGCTTATCGGGCCGTATCGGGTTTACGTTGGATTATTTGGCGCAAATACACAAAATGGAGCTCATGGGGGCACTGGATGTTGAAATTTTTGTTTCTTTATTATTTTTTATTTATATATATATATTTTTGGGTAAATTTTGGCGAGAAATAAGCAAAAAGGAAAAAAATGGCAAAAAGGAGCAACAGCGGTGACAGCGTCAGCGGAGCGCTATAAAAAGGGGGGGGGTTTCATTTGTTTCTTACTTTGAATCATGAGCATAAGTGACAGAGCGTAAATTGTTAAAGCGTAAGCGTAAACTATCACGCCCTGGCATAAGCGTAAACTTGCTCGTGAGCGTATACACTGAAGAGTAACCCTTAGCATAGACACCCAACACTAAACCCCAGCGTAGATGCGGAGTGTGGAATTTCAGACGCTAGCGTAGATAGTTCTTTTCTTCAGCATAAACTTGTGCAATCCACGTAAAGGAGGCTGAGATGGGCAAAGGAAAAGAAGTGGAAGGCCAGGGGAGGAAGGGTCCCGACTTGACCTTTGCGGAAGAGACTGAAGCCATGCTGCAGTACCTGCACTAGCCAAGGATCCCATCATGGCCTATGACATCCCATAGGTAGGCTCTGATCCCTGCCTCTATTATTATTTCTTTGCTTCTTCTTTTTAGCGTAGACAGTCTCGGCGTATACGCCGAGCATAGGGGATTTTCGGCGTAGAGGGTTTTCAACGTATACGCCGAGCGTAACTTCATAGCGTGAAGTCGGGTTAGCATAGATTATCAGGGCGTAATCAGTTTTATTAGTGTAAGCATTTTTCTTGCACTATTATGTCAGCGTAAGCCACGGCGTCATGAGTTCTCTATGCACGAAGTTTTGTCAGCGTGATTTGTTTGTTCTATCAGCGTAAATTCTGTTTACTGTGAAGGCGTATACGCTGAGGGTTTGTTCAGCGTATATGCTGTGCATGCGCAGTTGTCTTTATAGTGTAGACTTATTTTTCATGTTCCTAGCGTAAACTTGTTCAGTGCCAGCGTAGACTGTTTACGCTGAAAGCGAACTTGGCCATATACGCTGAGGGTTTCTTCGATGTATACGCTAAGCATAAAACAGTTCATTATTGGCGTATACGCTGAGTTAAGCAACGTATTACACTAAGCGTAAATAGTTTTGCCAGCATATATGCTGGTTTATGGGGTGTATACGCTGAGTGTAAACAATTAGTAAATTTTTAGATTTTAAGTGTCGATTCATGATGTAAACTCTTGCTTTTTGGTCTGTTTTGAAGCATGGCTAATTTATCATGGTGTCTTGATTGCTTATAGGGACAGTAAGTGCTTCCTCCTTGTTATTGAGCTTGTCGGGGTGTTAACGTGGGTTGGCCCCATTGAGGCTGAGGAGCCTCCCCCGGATCTAACCATGGATGACAACGGGGTTTGGTTCAAGGAAGGCACATGTGAATTTCTAGCCTTCATGTTAGATAATTTCGAGGTGGCCATCTGGTCGAATTTTAGCGAAGTGATTGCATGGAGCGTGCTTGAGGCAATGCTGCTGGGAGCTACAGAGGGTGTCATGGTCTTCATAGAAGACATTGACGAGGGGCCACTTGTTAACGAGGATGGTTCTACCCATGGGACCAGGTCAACACGCCCATTAACGAGCATGTGGGCACTATTGCCGCGAGGGTTAGACTACCTCAACAATACTCTGTTCATAGCTACCCGTGCGCACACATTATTCCAGAATCCTCCTAGCACAGTGTACTGAGTGGACAGGTAGGACTATTTAAGTTTATTGTTTCCTTTCGCCGTTTGGTGTTTGTTTCTTGTTTTGACGTTTATTTGTTTACAGGCCGAAGGCCAACCCGGACAGGACATACGTTGAGGATGAAGGACTAGCTCTTGCTCGCACTGCCTTGGAGGCATTTATGACAGGCCCCACCCTTTGTGGAACCGTTCTGGGTCAAACAAAGGGAGCGATCATCCATTTTCATAAGCAGTTCTCCAAAGCGTTTGCGATGTGCAAAGCTCGTGGGTGGCTTCATGAAGACTAGTCAGACAAAGGGCCAGTCTTCCCTCGTGACTTTGGCAGCACATCTAAATCCACCACTAACGGTAAATGATAACATTTCCTAGATATGTTAGTGAGTTGGTCCAACTTTTTGGAGTTACGCTGATATGACCATTTTAGATTGCTTTTATAGTTGATGCACCTCCTAGTGGGGATTCGGTGACAACTGGACGAACCGAGACTACCTTGTCGATGAAGTTCGTGGAAGTGACTAAGGCCCAAAAGTGGTTGCGTAGACANGGTGACTAAGGCTCAAAAGTGGTTGTGTAGACACGCTCCACTGTCCATCATTTTTTGCCTGGATAATGCTGGCCTCATGGAGCTCTTTATGACCCTGAGTCCTGACGTATCCATAGGGGAGATGATTGGGATTGTGGATTCTTTTAATGAGTCTGTCTCATACTACGGCACCCGGATTAAGGGTGTCAAGGTAGTTTTTCATCTGTCGTCCAAGTTCTTTTCAAATTTATTTGGTGTACTGGCAGATGGCTTAAATGTAGTATTAGACAAAGCTCATAAAGAGCTCCAGACGGTTCGTGAGTTGGAAGATTGGCTAGGCGTGGCCAAGGGTGCCAAGGGATTCCTGATGCAGGTGAAAGAAAAAGTTGTGGAAGTGAACGAATTATATCCCCTGTTCAGGGCATGGGTATTCCCTAAAACCCTTTCCCAGGTGAAGAGTCTTGGAGTTGAGGCTGTTCGTGTCATGCGAACTGTCTTGGAAATGGGCATGCGATATAACTGGGCCCAATTTTTGTTGTCGGGCATGCACAAGGAGATAGTGCGGTTGTGTTCGAATGTCGAGGCACAATCCCACTTTACCTTTGCATTCTTCACCGGTTAGCTTCATCGCTTTGCCAAGTTCCTAGTAGTTCATGTAGAAAACAAGTTTGTTCTGTAGGATCGGGGTCAACTATCCCGCCCGTGGATCAATCACTTGTTTGAGACAGCTAAATCCCAAGATGCACTTGAAGGCATCGATGAATCCGTTTCTATTACTACAAGGGGATCATCTGGCGCTTCAATCCACACATGTGATAGTTTGGGATTGGAGCCAGACAACATACCCTACACCACTAGAAGGGCAGAACGGGTCATCAAGGAGACCGTTGGCCAAGCCAAGTCAAAGCTAAAAAGGCCTGAACGCGCGACTGAGGAAGTCTCCGATGTGAACCAGCCACGCGTGAAGCGCATACACTTCAAGATGCCTGGTAAGCGGATCTTGCCCGCTTATTGCTTTATCATTTTTGTTTTGTTTATAACTTTTGCTTCAATCGCTTATGTGTCATTGATATTTTTGGCTTGATTTTTAACAAAGTGAGAAATCAGGCTTTAGAGACTATCACCAAGGAGGAGGAGACCAACACGGAGAAGAATAATGAGGAGAATGTAGGTAAGGATCAGGGAGGAGGAACTGAGGAATTAAAGGAGAAAACCATGGAAACTGAGGCGCTGGACGACCAGGGTGGTGTCGATCAAGTGTTCCACAGGTTTCTTCAGGGAGACCTGGATTTAGGCGCTCCACCAGAAGGTGACGAAGGGCGTGGTATGTTTTCTCTTTATCTCATTTCAATTTCTCTTGTTAGTTGTCATTTCTGTGGTATTTTATCTTTAGATTTTCATTTTTCTCAGACGAAGGGAGTGAAACCAGGATGGTGCGGTTAGATGTATCGATGAAGAAGGTTCCCCCGGAGAGGACCGCTGAGGTTAGTTCTCGCACCCGTGAGCCATTTACTTGGTCTAAAATGCCAAGCAAGATGGATTTTGTGGCTGGAATCGTGGAGGAAGTTGTTGAATGGATCTAGGAGGCCCACCCTGATATAGGTATAAATCATTTAGAGGTTTGAAGTTTTACATTTTGTTTATATTGTCTTAACATTTGTATTTTTTGCGTGGGTAGGCGCTAAATTGAGATGGGATCCCTCTGAAAGCATTAGCATAGAAAGTTTAACCACACTTTCCCCAGAAGTGGAACAGGTGCCAAGGCCTATTTACGAGGGAGTTGCAGAAGGATTTGTGCACAACGCTAAGTCGTTATGGACCTGTAGGCATTCCATTGAGCAGTTGTGGCTACAGATTCAAGCAAAAGAAAAGGAAGTCTCTGAATTGTCAATGGAACGTGATGATCTGAAGGCTCGGTACGAGTTCACCGCTGCAAAACTAAGCGGAGATCGCTCCTGGCGAACGTCCGAGGTTACATACACCAGATATTGGAATCTACTGAATCTTCATGCATCACTGACTCAGAGAATGGCAGAGCGCAAAGCGCAAATTGATCTCCTGAACCTTAAATGTCAAGATTGGAAAGCCTTTGCTTCCAAAGTTCATAAGTGGGGTCAGGATGAGAAAAATCATAAAAATTACTACAAGAAGTCATTAAAAGAGGTGTCTATTGAAAAGCGCCAACTAGAGATGTTTGTGGAGGGTTTGGGTTTGCGTTCTGCCTTCGATACTATTGTTCAAAATACAACTGTGGAAATGGAGTCGCCTACAAGGGTGATCACAACTTCTTCTGGGGAAGTGTCGGTGGGCAAGTTCCCTCTGAAACGTCCTACCTGGTCGGCTATCGACAAAGGAAAGACTTTGGCAGACGTTGACTTAGGCCTTGATGGGACAGATTGGGCCAGCGTTTCAGAATAGGAAATCCTTCGTCAGATGGAATTCGGCTTAGGGGGATTTCCTATGGTAGGCATTTTGTCCTTATGAAGTTAATTTATTGAATAATGTTTAAAATTTTGACATTTGCTTATTCTTATGTTGGTTGTTTCTTTTTGGTATTTTCAAGACGAAGGTGGCGATGATGCCCAAGAGGCTGGCCCCAGTGGAGCAGGGGCCCCTAATGCTGGTGGATTTAAAGGGGACGACCCTCCCGTCCCGGATGTTTAGCGTTTTAATTTCTAAGTTTTTGTTGTTTTTTGACTCAGATTGATACGGGAATTGTAACTTGAAAATTTTGAGATGGAAGAGAACAGCTGACACTTGTAATTATACAACATTGCGTGTAAGAAAATTTTTGTTGATTTTGAATTTAATTGTAAACACGACACGCCAATGTAAAATGTTTTGGCTTGTTCTTTTTTTTTTGTTTTAAATGTAATGCAGAGATGTAATCGTAAATGCTAAAAAAAAGGAAAACAAAGTATACATGCATGAACTATTTTAAGGCCATTTCGGGCCCCAGTCATAAACGAGGGATATTTCGAATGACACGGGCAGATTTTTCTGTTGACCAATCATCGCTGATCGTGGCTAGTTTTATGTCATTGCGGATATGATAGTTTAATGAGTAGTTTTAATATATATATATATATTGTTATAGTTTAACATCATTTCGGACTAACAGTAGTTTAGTGTCATTTCGGACGGGTTGTAGTTTAACATCGTTTCGGACATGTTATAGTTTAACGTCGTTTCGGACTGGGCGTGTTGATATTATTGTAATAGTTTTTTGATTTTCTTCCTTTTAATGTTAGGCAATGTGTTAATGGGTATGATTCTGTATTCAGCGTCCCCTTCACTGATCACATTGAATGGTAATTCAGCCCAAGGGACGTCTAACGGAATGGCTTCCGTGTTAGTGTTTTCAGATGTTTCGATAGTTGGCATGATTTTTGTGCGAGTTTCCACTTGAGAAGTTGTATGTACCATGTCAGACACAGGCGTTTCTATTTTAGGTGGGTCTTGTTTCATGTTTAAAGGTTCATTGTTTACCAGTTGTTGCACATTTTTATCATCTTGTTTAGGCTCTTCAAGCTCAACTTCTGAACCTTGGTCCATGTTTACGTGTGATGAAATGATAGGCATAGCAGCCTCCCCATGTATGATGATTTCACAGCCTTCATAAGGTAGGTGGATCTCTTGGTGTATAGGGGAGGAGACCGCTTTTAGTTGGGCCAACTAGGGTCTCCCTAATATTAAGTTGAATCTTGGCATTTCGTTGACCACCAGGAAATCAGTGGACGTGGGAAATTGATCCCCTGCTATGAAGTATAAGGTCACTATGCCTTTGACCATTACGCATGACCCGCTGAATGATTTTAAACATGTGGTTGCGGTTGGTTTGATTAATTCAGTAAACCCTAGATGTTCAATGATGGGATACGGTACTACGCTTGTGGTAGCTCCATCATCTACATGGACCCTATGTATCTTGAACTGGTTTATGCGTATCCTTATGAACATGGGGGTTGTTGTTATTTCCGTTGGTTTCTTATCCACCTTAATGTTGTTCTCATGGAAGCCCAAGGGCTTAGGAGTGGTCCCATGAGATGAGTACATTACCACATGAATGGCGGGTGGTTCGGGGGCAAGTCCTCACTTATCGGGATCGATGTTAACATGTGTACTAGAGCTTCTCGATGTGTTTGGGATGTTAGCACCAAGTCATACAAGCTCCGTGAAGTGTTCTTTTTCTTAAATGCTTGGGTGACTTGTGTCAAAGCTGTTGCCAAGTCTATACTGTTGGGGGTATTTGCGTCAGTGGTGACTGGGTCCATTGGGCCCAATAGTTTTATTTCATGTTTCGGTGATTTGTCACGTTTTAGATGGTTCATGTTTTTTTGATGGTTCACCCTCACTACCTACGTTTGGCTGGTTGTTAGATGGCGTCATGGGTATGGCGTTAAGTGGGGTGGGCTTAGGTGGCCCCATGGCTAGTCGTTGGTGTTCCTTCTCCACACGTTCACGTGTAAGCCTATCTGCTAGGTGTTCTCGTGTGTGGCGTGGAGGTGGGGCTAGTCTTGGAGCTTCGAGCTACCCTGGGATTCTTACCACGTATGGAGGCAGGTGAGGTTGTGGTTGGACAATTGGATGTGGTTGAGTCGAAGACTGGCCAGGGACCCTAATGACGTAGGGGTTGGGTTTGCCTTGCGTTTGTGAGGTGGAGGCTTGGTAATCATTAGGATTTTCGGGTATCCTAATGACATATGGGGTTGGTTTCGATGAAGGTTGGACCTCTGCCGTTGCGACTACTGGTGGTACTTGGACTATGCAAGGGGCAGGCTGAGTAGAAGGGGTTGATGCATTTGAGGGAATGACGAGAAGGACACGCACCATGTATGGTTTGTCGCGTGTCAAGGTGTTAGATGTGGGTACGGCCGAGGGTACTCGGACGATGTATGGCTACTGGGGAGCACGTGGTGGTTGAGGCGTGGGCATGGACACAGCAGGGGGAATCTGAACTATGAACGACCTATTAGGTGTTTCTTGTTTATATTGTTGGGTGTATCGGAATTATCATCAAGGTAGATTGTATTGATAATGTACGATGCCTCTTTGGTGTTCAGGGGGTCTTTGTACACCCCCATAGCTTGATTCTGTGGTTGGACCGGGTTGGCCTCATCAAAAGTGATTTGGCCTTCATTGATCATCCGCTGAATATCCTGCTTTAAGGTGAAACAGTAATCTGTACCGTGTCCATTTCGTTGATGGTAGTCGCAAAAGCGATCCATTCTAAAGCCTTTGGGTACGGGAGGCTCATTCGGCATTGCTAAGCTTGGGTTCTGAACAAGTTGACAGAACCAATCATGTCTCTGGATGGCCACGGAGGATAACTGTTTATGTTTCATCAACCCAGCCTTCAGGAGTTGATCAAAGAGCTAGGAGGTCTTCATTGGCAAAGGCGTATATTGAGAGGGTTCTTTCCTCTCGAAGTTTCACGTATGGTTCGTTGTTGGGTTTTGCGATGATGATGATTTGCGATTGTGGGAATTAGTTATTGTAGTTAGTAGGGGCTGCGGGTGGTTTATTTTGGTGTGTCATGTTTGCTTGTTGCGAACCTTCTATTGTTGCTATGGTTGTCTTAACCTTCTCGTTATCTTTTTTAGTGTGTTGATTTTTGAAGGCTAAGTATGCAGGGTCATGGCTGTTTTGAGCCACTTCTTCTATATTTTTGATTTGTACAAAAGCTTGATTAAGATTACGCGCATTAACGTAGTACAACTTAGATTTAAAGAAATCGTTAATAGCTCCCTTTAGAATTTTGAGCAAGTATTTCTAGGAGATCAGCTCGTGCAACTCGTTGAGAGCAGCGCTCCACCTCTGAATAAATTTCTGTATAGGTTCAAGTGGTGCTTGCTTAACCTATATGAGGCTGTCCAGTGTGGCCTCAGGTTTCAAGTTGTACTTGAACCTGGTCACAAACTAGTGTAATAAGTCTTCCAAGGAGAAGATGGAATTCCTTGGCAGAGCCCGATACCAATCAAGTGCTCTCCCTGCGAGGGACATGGGGAACACTCGGAGAATGGCATGGGACCATGCCTGGAGTAGGGCACATTCTAACCTAAATGTTATTAAGTGTGCGTTGGGGTTTGTCTCCCTGTTGTATTTGGTTAGTGTTGGTAAGGAGATGCCTTTGGGCAAGGTTAAGGGTGGGACAGAAGAGCTGATGGGGTCATTGTGGTAGAAGTCCACTACCTTCAACTCCCCTTTAGCGGCTATTTTAAGACGTTTTACCTCGTCAGTTAACTCTTGCATCAGTTTCTTGGTATCTGCCCAATCTTGGGCACTAGGTGACAAGGCAACTTGTGGTTGTGATATATTATACAGGTTAGACTATTGGATGGTGGGTTGAAAGGCCGAAAGCTGCGCGGTCGGCGGTTGTGTTTGTGGAAGGTGAATAGCATGTGGCGCTAAGGATGATACATTATATACGGGGGATTGTTGCTGCTGTGGTTGTGGTCATATTTGGGGAATGTTAACATGTGGAAATGTGTGAGATGGCACATTGTGGTGAGAGGGTTGGTGTGACGGCACACCCATCGCTGGCCATTGCCCAGCCGCGTTGTGTGTAGGGACCCCTTGTTGGGTTACGGCGGTTGAGGGGGCTGCGTGCGTTTGGATGTGAGGGATGTAGTGGGCGGACATGGAGGCTGGTATTACGTTTGGCATCCCTATCACTCGAGGTAGAAATGTCACTCCCATGCTATCGTGAGGGGGCGGTGCTTGTGAGGACGAGCCTGCAGCTACAACAGGTATGATTGTGAAAGGGAAGGTGTTAGGTTGGGGGTCGCTCGGGGGAGGAATATGCACTAGTGCTGATGTTTTTGGTGGTGGTGCTTGGGCTCGGGTGAACCTGAGATGCTGGAGGAGCATGATTTCCCCTATATCAGGATGAAAAATGGGGTTAACGTGTGCTTGCGGGCTCAGAGTGTGGTAAGAATCCTCTTGTTCAGATTGAGCAGCGAATTCGTCCTCTTCCTCTAGTTGGGGCTCTAGTGCAGGCTGATCCAATGAGTGGCTCCCTTGCAGGAGGAGCCATGTGATGAGCTCCGAATACTGCTCTGGAATAGGGATTACGTCATACGGCGAAGGGATGAACTCGCATCCCCCCCTGTAAAAGATTTCAGACTGCCTCTTTACCTCCATTTCGGCTCGGTCTACAGCCAGGCCAGCCTGTATCTTAATACATATGAAATTATACTGATCCTGGGTTATAATGTTAGAGGCCGGGTCTCTCCCTTACAACCTTAGGGACTAGTGGGGCCCCGCTATGGGTTGTACTCCTGGGTGTTGCACGACAGGCTGTTGGACAGCCATGGTGCCCACGACGTCAGTTACTTGAGCAGTTGCAGAGGTGGTGTTTACGGGGTTCATGATGACCTGTTGAGAGTATGACACGCGGGAGAGGAGCAAAATTAGTGTACTTAGTACAGCGTAAACTGAGTGGCAAAGTGCAGCATATACGCTTCAACGTTTAGCGTATAACGTCAGCGTAGACAGCGTATACAGCATAAGGAGTGCAACGTATACAGCTTCGGGATATAGCGTAAAACAGGATAGAGTGTAAAATAGGATAGAGCATAAAATAAAGTACAACATAAAATAGGATAGAGCGTAAAATAGAGTACAGTGTAAAACAAGGCACAACGTAAAACAAGACACAGTGTAGAGAATGTAGCGTATGGTTTTTTGGTTAAGTTTTAATAGGGACAACGTAAACACTGAACAACGTAGACGCTGGATAGTTTGCAGGCTGAGTTTCCCGACCGGGCTGCGTAGATGCTGGGAGGGTTTCAGTAGGAAGCAGCGTGTGGTTGGTGACGTATACGCTCAACAACGTAAACGTTGGGAAGTTTGCGAGTAAGGTTTTTAGGAGGCCCTCCTTCTAGCGCCACTTTCTGTACCGCCTGAAATCGTTGATCACCTACTGGAAGGAAACAGAGACTGTGGGATCGTAGGACGTGCAAAGAAGACCTTGCCTTCACCTGAGGGCGAGCTGGAATGCACAAAGGCAGAGTACCTTGGGTGGTCCGCACGTGGATTAGACAAGGATTTCCCCGAACGTACACCGAAGTGCTATACGCTGGGTTATACGTAAACGATGTAACGGGCGTAAACAGAGTGTAAACAATGCAAACGATGTAAACAAAGCGTAAACGTTAACAGACGTAAACAGAGTACGTATAAGAATTAATGCGAACTATGAACAATTATGGGAAGAAAATGTAACAATGACATTACAAAATGTAAGTACAATGCACCGGTCAAACACAGTTGTGAGTGGAACACAAGGCAGACGAAAGCCCTGGTGGGTGCAGGGAGGATTGCGGCTGGTCCACTGTAAGCAGGGTGTAGAGATAGTGTCCTTGGCGTACAGAGTTGTCCAGCGTAAGAGGGTTTTTAGCTCTGGTGTGCAGCGTAATTGTTCTTCGGTATGCTCTGGGATCTTACCAACCAACCCCGGTACAAATGGAAAAGTGGGGTTTTTATACCAGTTGTTACGCTAGACTCGGGTTGGGCGACACGTGGGTGTTGATCGGGTGCAAAAAGGACGTAAAATTTACAAGTGTAAAATATATTACATCTGCTGAGCGTATACGCTGAGCATATACGCTGAGTGTATACGTTGAGCATATACGCTGTATCAGGTGGGCGTAGACTCTGGGCGTATACGCTGGATGTGCTAGACGTAGATGCTATGGACGCTGGGCGTATACGTCGAGCGTATACATCGACAATGGCTGGGCGTATACGCTGATGGTTGGGCATATACACCAGGCGTATACGCTGATGATTGTCGACTTGCTTCAATCCTTGCTCTTTGGTGCTGTTTTCATTCTATCTTTGGAGATTCCATGCCGGGCGTAAACATTTGTCGTACCTGCTGAGCGTACATGTGAGGCATGTACACTGAGCATGTACGCTAGACATATACGCTGGGCGTATACGCTGGGACTTGTGCATACAAGCTGGGCGTATACGTTAAGAATTTCAGCGTATACGCTGGGAATGTGCACTTGGGTGTATACGCTAGGCGTATACACTGGGCTTATATGCTGGAACTGCATGCTTATAAAAAATTAAGCGTCTGATCTCTGAAGTTTTCATGTTTGTTATCAAATGGCGCGGTGGTTACCTGTGGGCTTCAGGGACCCGCTTCTTGCTGGACAAGTACCAAGCTCGAAATTTTGTGGTGTTTCAACTCTAAGAGGAGCATAGTAGAGGTTAGCATAGCCCCACCTACCCCCTTTGCCATGTGGTGCTCAATCCTTACTTCATGCTAACCCTAACCTTATAAATACCCTTATGTTTCACATTTTAGGGGGGCATTTTGAAGCATTTTCTTGGCAAATTCAAGCAGTAGTTGGCATTTTCAGAGTACCTTTTGGCATCCAAGGCACCTAGAGCACCCCACACACTAGAGTGTATCAACACCTCAACACCTTTGCATCCCATTTAGCATTGTAGTGCACTGCAAGCCGTAGGACACCACGTTAACCAACCTAGTAGGCATAGACTTAGCAACAGATGTCAATCTTCACCTTGGGACATCCTAGAGACTATGGCTATGCTACTACTGCACTTGTTTGTACACCACATACCTTCTCACCTCTCTTTTGTAATTGCTACTCTCTCCATTTTGGGTGGTGTCATTCTCTCTCTCTTAAACTCTTCTGCATTTTCAAGCATTTCTGATGCATTTTTCTTTGACATTTTAGCATTGCATTTGCATCTCCTCACTACTTTACACATTTTTGAATGTTTGCACCATCATTCTCACACCAGGAAACCCTACTACACTCAAGCTTAATTAGCCCCAGTACTATCAAAAACATCATTAGAATGCTTAACATTATTTCACAACGTTGGAACTTGCATTTCAACTAACCATGCCACCCCCAATTGCATCCAATACCCTGGTTGTAGCTAGCAAAGTCCCTATTTAATTGACAAGACCATCCAAGGCACTCTGCCTATGTTTCCCAACAAGGCCCTTATGCGAAGGCGGGGTCAAGGCTGTGCTCCCGTGAACCTCAATGTTCCAACCATTGATGTTCTCGATTACTACATAGGGTAGTATAAAAGAGGCATGAATAATAAATCAATGTACTAGAAATGTGAATGTTTTGATTGATATTAAATGCTATTAGAAAAGGTAAACCACATAACACAAACATAAGAGAAAAACTTGGAGTGGCTTCTGTTTCAAAAAAGCTATAAGAATAGCAACTTAGATGGTTTGAACATGTATAAAAAAGATTAGACAATGATTCTATAAATAAACATGATTTGAAGAAGCTACAAATAAACAAGGGTCTAGCCCTTCATATCAATGAATAATAAAAAAAAACTCATGTAGCCAGGCTATGATGATGATAATGTAATTAAATAAAGATATGACTTTTCATGCATGTAAATTGTATCCCAAAAAAGAAGAAGAAAAAAACTCATGTAGTTGACTTTGTTTTGTTTGCACAAGGCTAAGATGATGATGATGATAATTTATGTAATATATTGAGATGGAGATGTTGGAAGGTGATATAATTTGACTATATTTACAACTCACAATATATAGTCAACATGATATATTAAAAGAATAAGAAGGTGTTAGCCAAGTGGTATGGGTCTTGGCTTGGTAACCTTAGGTCACAGGTTCATTTTTGCTAGGTAGTACTAAGTTATAAACTTCTATAAATCTTGGAGTATGCTTATGTTTTACTTATTCTAGGTTCTAACACCCACTCCTTGGGTCCCCCACCCCTTCCCCTCTCTAAATATGATATATGAAAAAAGTTTTAGAAGATTTCTTTTTGGTTGGACAAGGGGACGTTAGGGGATGGGATTTGGTTGTTGGAATCCCAAAATAATTGTAATATAATTAGAACTTTACAACTCAACATTGCCTACTAGAATTGAACCCATGAGTTGGGAGCTTTTAAATTAAGAGCCTTACCACTAAGCTAACACCTCATTGTTAATCATATAATAATTTTCTAATGTATCATGGTTACTATATATCCTTAAACAAATAGTTTGTCAAAGCTTTAGTAAAATATTGTGTTACCTATATATCTTCATAGACATCCCAATAATAAACAAGCTTTAAAAACTTTGATGGAAAAGAAATTATAAAATTTTTTATTAAAAGAAAAATTTCTAAATTTCTTACAATCATGCAAGATATAGCTATTAATAGTAAGGATTGTAATGACACTATAGAAAGCATTAACTGACCCTACCCTTGAGTTCCAAAATCACAAATTGTTTTAGAGTGGATTCAAGATAGATGATACCTCGATGTACTTAAGAATTTGTGAGCACAACTGATGAGACGTCATTTGGGGCAACTGTGATATCGCGTGCCCAAACTCGATATCGCGTGCCCAAACTCAATATCTCATCCTTCTCTACGATATTGCATACGTGATATTGCAGCCCATCACAATGTCTATAAATAAGAGGTGGCTCTCCCTCATTTCACAATTAGAGATTTAGATTGTAGCTAGACTCTGGCAGTTTGATCCCTCCAGAGTTAGAATATTTTCCAGTGTATGCCCTCAGTGTGGTGAATGTAATTGTACAGCATCCTTTATTCCAATGTGATGTACTTGGACATGCACATGATCGGAAATAAAGATCAAGATTACTTCATCATTGCAACATTCACTTTGTTTAATTAATTAATTATTTAATTGTTATTATCATTTATTACTTTCCTAGTTAATACTCTCTCTCACCCTTAACTCCTAGTAACATGAAATGAGTACGACTTGATTACGAGCATTTAAGTGTAACTACTTGGTAACCTAGTAGCGTACCTAGGATTTGCGCTTGGTAATCCCAATGGTAGTCATGCACGAAGTCCAAGATGTGTATGGATAGTCAAGAAATGGATGCTCATCGCACTTAGGCTAGATTAGATTCTCTCACCCTTCTCTCTTAGTTTAGTTAACATTATCATTTCCCATTGCCTTCAAGAGTAGTGTTAGGATTAGAAACACAGCATACACCTCACTCTGGACTAAACCATATGTGACAAAGCTAATACTAGTTCAGGTGGAAAGACAACGAACTGCGACCTAAGGCTAATGATCTAGATGCCACAACTAGTCCTTCTTTGGAGTTTGATCGGATCGTGCGTGTAACGCTCGTATTCATATGGTTGAGTGTAGGGGGTATCTCATCACTCATCATAGGCGCCATTGCCGGGGACGGTGCTAGTTATCTAGATTAGTTATATCATACAAGGTTGCTATATAGGACTTAACGATATATCTCTTAGAAAGAAATAATTATAAAAAGTCACACATAAATTCACATACAACTTTACAACTATGCCTCTCCTACAAGATCACAATAATGCCACACTTAGTGAGGAAGTTCATAGGAGAACCAATGAACTATATGACGATGAAGATTGAAGTACACAACCCAAAGTGGAGGTTTCTTATAAACATGAACAAAAACAACGTCATCCCAAAACATGAAAGCATACCTTACTTGATGATGATGAACCCCTACTGGCCACTACAAGCTTAATGCAAATATAGGAGGCTGTTCGAATCTCACGTAGGCATCATAAAGAGAGTCGTCTACCTAGGCTCGATTTAAATAACTTTCCTAAATTTTCAGGAGGCTATGACTTAGATCTGCATCAACATTTACAAACCTTATATGATGCCTACACATGGAACAACATTGATAATGGTTGGCAAAAACTTAAGCTCTTTCCTGTGACACTCGTTGACCAAGCAAAAGTATGGTATAGATCATTAAAACCAAATTCAATACGATGTTGGTCAACAATGGTAGAAGTCTTTAATGAAAAATATCAAACCTACGCAAGAGTGTCAACCGTGAGGAAACAAATCCGATGATGGAAACAAGCACAACATGAACCCTTAAACATGGCCTTAGAAAGATATTATGCACTATTAAATAACTGTCCAGGCATGGGTTTTCTGAGGAAAGGCTTATTGATGGGACACGATATCGCATGAGCCGTGATATCACGGCCATCGCGATATCGCATCCCTCATGATATCATGTATGCAATATCGTGGTCCGCTGTCATATCTATAAATAAGAGGCAGCTTCCCCTTATTTCATCATCCTAGGCTAAAAGTAGGGAAACTCTGGAAGATTGATCACTCCAGAGATAGAATATTTTCCATGTGCCCGCAGTAGGAGTCCCCAAGTGAATAGATCTTTATTTGAGCAACATTGTACCTGAACGCAAGTTGTGTATGGCAATAAAGATGAGCTTTGTGGATAAACCTTGTAGTGCATGAAATAGGATTTGATTACATGTTATTTATTACCTACAATAGCACGGAATGAGTACGACTTGATTATGAGCATTTACAGATGTGTACAGATAGTCAAGGAATAGATGCTCATCACGCTTAGGTTAGTTAAGTGCCTCAGTATGACCACTTCGAGCATGTGCGTTACACGTGGGATCCCAGTAACGATTAGCGTTTGGTAACCACGGTTGCATAGGTTCAGGGTGTGTACGGTAAGTGGGAACAGATGCTGATGCCAACCCTTCCCTCATAGCACAGAAGATATAAAACATAAAAGACCATAAAAATCATATACCTTAGACTTGCTTAACCATACACCGTGACAACTACAAGTAAGTCTGGGAAGACAACTGAAACACCACAAAAATTTTGAGTTTAGCATTTGTCTGACAAGAAGCAGATCCCCGTGACCCACAGATGACTTTGGCTACATTTGAAGTTACACAGGGAAATTTTGAGAATTGAAACACCTGGTTTTTACTAAGTGTTGTGCCAGCGTATACGCCCAGCGTCTACACCCAGCGTATACGCCTAGTTTTAAACCAAGTGTTGCGTCGGCGTCTACGCCCAACGTCTATGCCCAGCGTCTACGCCTGGCATCTACACCCAGCGTCTACGCCCGATGCTCAGCATACACGCCTCACACGCACGCTCAGCAGGTGCAACAGGAGCAAGAATTGAAGCAAGTCGACGTCCAGCATCCATTAGCGTACATGCCCCAGCGTATACGCCAGCATCCATCCAAGTCCACGCCCAGCGTATACGCCCAGCGTATACGCTCGGCCTGTTGTAGCGTATACGCCCAGCATATACCATGTTTCTAAATTGTAAACGCCCGGTCTATACGCCACATGTCTCCTAGTCTGATTTTCCCGATAACCCTACCCCTATAAATAGCCCAGTTTTCCGTAAATTCGAGGTCAGAAAAAATTTACCAGAGCAGACCCAGAGCAATTACGCTGCAAACAAGAGCCCAGAAACCCCTTCACGCTTACGCTTACGCTGGAAGTTCTGTATGCTGAGCACAATCCGTGCTCCGTCTACCGTGCCAACCAGCTACATCCCTGCATCCACCGGGGCTTTACGTCCACCTTGTATCCCTACATGACTGCGTTAGACCGGTGCACAACATTTTGACTCTGTAATCCACTGTTTACGTTTGTTGCAAGTTCTTTTACAGTTTTACGTTAATTTGACCCACGCTTCATTTACGCCTATTTACGTTCACGCTCTATTTGCGCCCGTATACACCTGCACTGCTCACGCTGTTTACATTTTCTTACGCTCTTTACGCTTGTTTATGCTATTCATGCTGTTCACACCTGTATACGCTTACGCTGGGCCTCTATTTGTTTACGCTCTTTACGCCCGACCCTGTTTACGCCCCTTTACACCTACGCTCTGCCTACATGTGTTTCATTGTTTATGCTCCGTTTACACATAACCCAGCGTATAACACTTCGGTGGCACTTGGGGAAATCCGTGTCTGATCTGCGTGCGGACCACCCAAGGTACCCTACCTTCATGCATTCCAGCACGTCCTCGAGTGAAGGTAGGGTCATCTATGCTCGTCCTGCGATCCCGCGGTCTCTGTTTTTCCTTCTAGCTGGGGACCGACGATTTCGGGCGATACAACAAAAAATAATTAACCCTAAGTGTTCCATGGGGTGTGTAGGCACTCAGTTTGCAAAGTTCGACTGGATCACGCGTGAAAATGCTCATATTCGTATGGTTGAGTGTAGGGGTATCTTGCCACTCATCATAGGCACCGTTGTTGGGGACTAAGTGTTTGTGCGCCGAATAGAACATAAAGGATATCAATCACATTTTTGGGAGCCTAAATGAACCTTCAGGTTAATTAATTAAACAAGAATTATATAACGGTGAAATAGCACACCGATAAAAATGACTTCTTCTCACAAAAGTAATTCACCACCTAGGACTAATACTAGAGACAGTCGGCAACATAAAACACATAACCAAAATCAACCAAGTTCTAAACAATACAAGATAGTCTATACTCATCCCGATGAGTATATTTCAAACTTTACCTTTATCCTCCATCAAGATGAATAGCTACGATGGAGAGATTTGCAAGGTAACATTGTGTTACCCCTAGATTGATCAGTCCCTAAAATGCTCTTCCGTGCCTTGGCACAGATTAGCATGCAAGAACTATTTGCTGAATACGTTGCTGAAGACTTTGAGATGAGGGATTATCATCCCACAAATGCACAATGTATGAGGGACTTAAGGCAGGAGAGTCAACATACACTACTAAAGGGCAAAGCCCCGCATGTCCTTAGTGAAATAGGAGATGAGGAACCCCTTATAATGGGTTCTTTAGCAAATGATGTTCCTAGTCCTAACGATGGTGAGAAGGGAAGGCATCAGAAGCTATGCTCAACAATACATAACACTGGTTCTAATCCCCGTGAACGCTAACTGTTCACGAAAGGAACAACAACTCATACTAAGGACGGGCACTTAGATCGTTATAATGATCGAGGCTGAAGCAGCCGAAGAGAAGGTAAGAAACATCGCCATGGTAATGGCTCCCCTTCTTCTTCTCCTTCATCTCACCACTCACCCTCTCCTTCCACATCTAGGCATAGTGATCGCAAACATAACGGTAAGGATAAAGGTAAGAAAGATGAGAGACCTCGATGGGAAAGTCGAGAGAGAGGACAAGGGCAAGGACATAGGGAGAGTAGGGAACCACGTAGACATCACAAGTGTCATGAAAGAGATGATCATGACGAGGCCATACTCGCAACCCGAAGTATGCTTAACATCACAAAGGCTGTTAGGATTCCAATAAGGCACCAAAAGGATAGTCGGATCAAGTGTTTAGATATGAATAATATCCCACATTTTGAAGAGGGATACAATGCTGATCCGCAGCATCATTTACAAGCATTCCATGATGCCTGTACCTTGCAAAATATAGAAAATGAGTGGAAAAATCTTAAGTTGTTCCTAAGGACACTCACTAAAGAAGTAGAGAGTTGGTACCAGTCCTTAGAACCAGAAACCATGAGTAGGTGGAGTACGATGCTTGAACTCTTCAACGATAAATATCAGACGTACTCCAGAGTGTCTAATTTGCATAAGCAGATCCAAGGTTGGAAACAAGGTACTTATGAACCCTTGGATGCTACCATGGCCCGTTACTATACATTGTTACATTGTTGCCCAGGCCATGGGTACACTTAGCGGGATCAACTTCGCCACATCGTGGATGGGCTAAGGCATGAACCGAGAAGAACCCTTGGGACTTATGCCCAAGGGAGACTATCACAACTTAGAGCCCATTAAGTACAACGTTTGTTGGAACAAGTAGCACAAGAAGAGGGTGAACTACATAAGAGGGAAAGTACGGAAGAATACAACCGTGATCCCTCCTTTTGCAAGAAGGGAGTGAAATTCTGTGATGAGGAGGATGAGTCACCACTTGAAGAGTTGGTGAACCAGAAAATCTTGCCGATCCAAGAATTAACAACCGAGGTATTGGCCAAGGTGGACAAAATGTGGGATTTCTTAGAATCGAGAATTGAAATAGTCTTGAAAATCATAGAAGAGTCTAAGGAGGAATGAAGTAGTGACAAAGGTAAGACAAAGCGGAGAAATTCAAGCCCTGCACATAACAAGGGTAAGGGGAAAATTCCTATCTCTGATGAGGTTGTAGACTCTAACACAGACAATGATGGTGGATGTGAGATCTACCAATATGACCATCCTAAAGGATGTTGCCCAATTATCTCACATCTACAAGAGTTTGGGGTGTATGCGCTAAATCCAAGACTCAACCAATGACAAACACCTCAAAGATTATCTTATCCACAAGGTAACCCAAGGCAGTTCCACCAACCACTAACGTACTATCCAAGTGGAACTCCACCATAGCCCATCGGACAGCATCAGTAGTGGCAATACCCACATTCATGGGGGATGCCACCGCTGACACAATAGTACCCTTACCGGCAGCTCGATCCTTATGGTTATTATGTGTAGCAGCCGATTTCTCCAGGTGACTCTATGAGTCACACAACTCCCCAACGTTACTACCAAGTTTGGGAGTACTTTAGGAGGACTCCTTCTCCTCCGGGAGAAATCTCACATTCATCCCATTCTCCAACTCCATCCGCACCTCTTCCATCTGTAGTTCCCATTCAACCTATAACAACAATGCAAGGGGAACTCCCTACTCAATCGCAGCAACGTAACGCTACGAGAGCTGTAAATATTTAACCTAGTGTTGGTTCTGACAACTGTACAAAGAAAAGACATTTCTTTAGAACTAGAAGCCTAGAAAAACTCTCGCAACAACAAGCGGTTGAGTACATGTACATGCCTTAACCATCTAACACTTCGGAGCACCCTTCAGTCCAAAAGAACTGTACGCATACGGTTATGTTGACACATACTGTAACCGACTAAATCAAGGTAGGCCACCTTCCCAAGAAACTATCTGACCCTGGGAGCCCCTTAATTTATTTGCAAATCACCAGGAATGCACCACATCAGGCTCTTCTTGACTCAGGTTCCAGAGTCAATTTAATATCATGAGAAACGTATCAAGCCTGGAACCTACCCCAACTTAAGAAGAGTAACATTCAACTGGAGCTGGCTGACCAGTCCATCACCATTCCCTTAGGATTGGTGGAGGACATCATCACCACTATGTATGGGTGGTCATACCCAGGCAATCTCTTGGTGATTGAGGTTAAGAATGAAGGGGGCTTCCCAATTATAATGGGAAGGCCATGGCTAAGTACAGTAGATGCGTACCTAGGGATCTATGATCTTTCCTTGCAAATATCTAAGATAAATATTTACGGGAAGATCAAGAAGAAGAAAGTTCCATGCATCACATACAGTGAAACAGAAGGTGATGACATGGAAGAGTGTTCAACATTGCTTCCATGTGAGTGGTGTGCCCAAGAAATACAAATTCAGAGGTGCCTGTATGTAGCAACCACACCAATAGTAGACACCAAGTGGTTGACAGCTACTAGGAAGAGCAAACTAATATGCATAGAATGAACTGAGGAAACTCATGCTAACAACGAAGGCATAGACACTTTAGAATATGAGCATCGCCAACTTCCACCTCTCAACCTAAAACCATCAATGGGAAGAAGTTGGGCACTTTTACGAAATTCAAATAGACGTTCATTATTTCGAATCTCTCCCTTACAATTCAGTCATGGGGGAGATGGCCACCTATGCTGATACTTGGAGGCCCTCAATTCTTTTTAGTTTTTTGTTTTACATGTTTTTGTTTTACACATTTTTGTTTAACATATTTTTGTTTTACATGTTTTTGTTTTACCCATTTTTGTTTTACTTGTTTTTGTTTTACATGTTTTTGTTTTACACATTTTTTTTTTACATGTTTTTTTTTACAAAGTTTTTGTTTAACACATTTTTTCTTACATGTTTTTGTTTTACAAGTTTTTTTTTACACATTTTTTTTACATGTTTTTGTTTAACACATTTTGTTTTACAAGTTTTTGTTTTACAATTTTTGTTTTAAAAATTTCTTTAACTTTTCTTGTTTTTGTTTTACAACATCGTTATACTTTTCCATTTTGTGTATGTGTGTGTGTGTGTGTGATCCACCTTGTAAGTTCATCACCTAATAAGTGTGGAGTTCGACCTACACTATGTAAGTCAATCATCGATGAAGGGTCAAGCCATAGTGACCCAACTCACAGCCTCGCCTGTCGACGACCAGGCAACCATAGATCTCAAATTCCCAGGTGAACACGTTAGCAATATCAACATCGTCTCATGACATCTTGAAGCTACTTTACATTTTGATGATGCCTCAACTACACAAGGAGGTAGAGCAGCTGCCATCATCACGTTCCCCTCTGGGGAAATGCACATGTCTGCTTATCGTTTCACGTTCCCCTTCACCAATAATGTGGCAGAATATGAGGGGCTACTCAAAGGCCTCTCAACTACCTAAGCACTGTGCATACAACACCTAGCAATCCATGGTGATTCACAACTAGTTATGAATCAAATCATCAAGGTCTACGCCTGCAAAGCTACGCACCTGCAACCCTATTGCGACCTAGCAAAAATCTTGCTTATGCAATTTGCAACCACAGATGTACAACACGTGCCGCGCAACGAGAACACCATAGTAGATGCCCTAGCTACCCTAGCCCTAAACATTCCATCACATTCCTTTGTAAGTCTGCCAACTTTGATTGTCAAATGCACTAAGCCTATCACTTAGGTGGGACACATGGCCTTCGTTACCCAAGAGTGATACACCAACATTAAATCCTACCTACAACACGACGAACCCCCAGGTGGATTGACATCTGCTCAGAGAGAAGTAATGTGTAAGCGTGCCCACCAATAGGTGCTCATGGGAAATGATGCCCTATGTCGATGTTCCTACAATGGGATATTGTTGGCATGCGTGGGTGGGTAGCAGGCGCAGAAGGTAGTTAATGAAGTGCATGAAGGACTATGTGGTGGACACATAGCACCTACGGCCATGGTTGTAAAAATTAGACGCCTAGGGTACTACTGGCCCCACATGAAGCATGACTGCCTATCAAAAGTTAAGACATGTGACACATGCCAGAGATACGCAAATCTCATACACGTAGCACCCACGAATGTGCAGCCAACATAGATCACATGGCCTTTCCAAAGATGGGGCTAGACCTCATAGGACCCATCATGTCTAAGTCCTCCTCAGGGCATAGTTTTATTATCACCGTCACTGAGTATTTTACTAAGTGGATGGAAGCTATCCCCCTGAGGAAGATGACGTCTCAGTAAATCTACCACTTCATCCTGGACAACATCGTAATGAGATTTGGGCTTCCAATGACTATTGTAACCGACAATGGGACACAATTCAGCAGTACAGAAACTCGAACCTTCTATAGCAGCCTAGGCATCATGCAATCATTCTCCTCTCCCTATTATCTGTAGGCGAATAGACAGGCGAAGGCTACAAATAAGTCCATCATCAACTTGCTGAGGCAGATGCTAAACAATAGTAAGAGGTGGTGGCACAAGCAAATCCTCTACGTTCTATGGGCCTACAGGACGACGTGCAAAACCATGACAAGTAATACTCCTTACAGCCTTGTTTATGGATCTGAAATTATGTTGCCTCTTGAGTTGCAGGTACCTTCACTTTGGATGATGCTATTTGACATCATGAGTGAAGCCTAGAACAATGAGTCGCAGATCATCGACCTCAACTCAATAGAGGAGGAGTGCACGCAAACACTTAGTCACATAGAGCATTACCAGAGCAAGCAGTAGCAAAAGCACCATGCAGACCCACATCAACAACCAGTGCTAAAGAAAGACCTCATCCTCAAGGCCGTCTGTGAGCATGTGAGCAAATTCTCAGCCAATTGGGAAGGCCCTTACATGGTCACTAAAGTCTTTAGGAATGAAGCCTTCAAGCTGGTAGACATGAACAACAACGAGTTTGCCAACCTGATGAATTACTCGTACCTCAAGTCATACTACATTTGAAGCATGGTAGCATCAAGCATCATCCACTACAATGTTAAACTGGCAACAACAATAGGCAACTGTCTGCTATGACGTAAAACTAGCATAGGCAAGCGAGCATCCGCTACGAAGTTAAACTGGCATGGCTACAGCAGCATCTTCTACGATGATAAACTAGTGACAACAACAAGTAGCATCCGCTATGATGTTAAACTAGCAATGATCGTCTGCTACGACATAAAATTGGCATAGTTAGTTTGCTATGACTATAAACTGGCATGGCACGTCTACTATGATGCTAAATTGGCATGTACAGTAGCAAAAGAAGAAGGAGATATGGCTAGATGAGAGAGTGTTGAAAAACATCAAGGAGACCAAAATATCAACTTAACAAAGGTCCAGGATCATAAAAAGGAGAAATCAACCAATTTCAAGGTGGAAACATCATCTTTGCCAACACAACAAACATTAGAAGAGGTTGAGGCAAAGATCAATAAGATGTTGGAATGGACATATCAAAAGTGTGGAGAATTTATCAACAATATTGGAGATAGAGTTTTGACAACCCAAGAAGCAGGACAAAACATTAGACAATCAGAAAGAAGGGATAAGGAAAATAAGTGCTCAACTGCCAATCATACGTATGAATGTGATATATGCCTATATGATCACCCCAAGGGCCAATGCCCAATTTTGTTACACTTACATGAACATTGGGAAAATACATTACATCCAGATTTTGTACAGAGATACTGTGTTCGATCATAGTGGCAACAATTCTAGTTGTGGGGGAGATCACCACTAGACTAGAGACACCCTTCATATCATCCGAATCCAAATGTTTATCTTGTTCGACATCCTGTTTCTCCAACTGGGCCAATGTACTCTATCTCACCATAGTACCATTCTCCTCAATACTATCAACCCATGCCTCCAACACAACCACCACCTTATGCACCTTATACTCCTCCTAACTTTCAACATT